>KK351208.1:0-98491 GCA_000671755.1 Glossina brevipalpis
ATTATATGAACGAACATAAAACAAATAGATAGACAGACGGACACAATTTTAAGTTGATTGATCTATTTCAAGTATCTCAGAATTTTATGTATATATATATATATTCGCACTAACTTAATATATCCCGTAACGTAAAAATGGCCTTAAGATATAAACTGATAAAATTTTGGCTAATTCTGCATGGAAACGATGACTGAATTTTTTTGAATTTTTATATATTTCTCTTAGGAAATATATCAGATTTGTCATATGTTATTTAAGCGCATAGAGAGACTTATCTAACAAAGATTTTGCACAATTTAAAATTTTACATTAATCAGCGATAAATCCTTATTATATGTTGGTACACCTTATATTTACCTCGGAAAGCTAAACCACATATATTCCTTCTTGATATCTAATTTCGTATAAATATATCTCGGCTAGATTACGTAAATACATTTTTTCCGAAATATTTAAGGTTGGATATATAGCTTTTAAAATCCAAGCATTGATAATAAATTTATTGTATTTGGAAAAGTTTATTTCAAAAATTTAACAAACATATCACATAAATAATTATAATTTATTATACTCATTAAATGTTTAATCAATAAACGCGTCTGCCTGCTTGTCCTAACTATTCAAAATGTATTCAAAATAATCCGTCATCCTCAAGACCATTTAAAATTTAAAAAAAAAAAAAAAAACAAAAAAAAAGCAGAAAAAACTTTTCAAGTTATTTTTATATGTGAAAAGAGAAATTTTTTTTTTTTTTAAATTTGTTGTCTTTAATCGCTTTGTTTCTTTTTCTTTACGGTAGTCTATTATGAATTTGGCAACATTAATATGTGAACAACGCTAAGACCCAGTTATGCAAATTTGGTTTTCAACTGAATCCAATAATCAGTTATTCAGTCATTTCAGTCAGTTAAATGCTTAAACCATTACTATTAACCGACTGTATAAATACATATATATATATATATATATATATATATATATATAATATGTGCGTATGTGTGTATGTGAGAAAAAAAAATCAAATCAAATGCAAAGAAAAAGTTGAAAAATTCTACGAATTAAGTGCCAACGCACAAGTGCATCATGAATTTTAAATAACTCTTAGAATTTTATTTAAAATAAATGAAAACGTTTATTGATTTGTATGAATGACTGACTGACTGACTGACTACTGTATACCTTAACATCACATACACATAATTAAGTTTTCATAAAGGATAAAAATCAATTCGTTTGATATTCTATTGCAATAAATGTTTTTGAAAACGAGGTTATTCGATATCGTTTTCAGTTCTATTAACACATACTACTACTCTTCTTTTAACTAAATATTATTTATACATATGCGATGACTATAGGCCAACAATTGGCAGGCAAGAGTTGCACATTTAATACTACAATATAAGCGAAACGATAGCTAAAGAAAAGAGAAAGAAAAACTGTTTACATAGAGCGAGACATTTACAGCATAAGAGATCTAACATGTCTAAGACTTACTTGTAGTACTAGTTTTACCACTAGATTTTTTGATAGAAAAAAATCCCAAAATCTCTTACAAACAAACTTGAAGAGTTTGAAAATGGCCAACTAACAAACACGATTAGAAAAATTAAAGTTGATCTCATTTATTAAAACGGTTAAGTCAATTATATCATTTATCGACTTTGTCACGAAGATAATGCTTAAGACGAACTTACGTTTCTCGTGTGAAGGTTAAGGATATAAATATTAAATTTATTTTGTACGGTGGTGACGCGGTAGGACAAATGTGAATTCCAATATGGATTTCTTAACGCAAAAAGCGGGAATTTTTTTTATAAACATTCAATTGAATTAATATGGCAACTAAGCCAAAATATAGATCGTACTAAACTTATATACAGTCTCTTCGTTATAAAATGGTTGGATATGAAATCTTTCGTGATCAACGTTTAATAAAGCCTATTCACTTATCTATCTTTATTCAAATATTGTTTAACATAGAAATTGAATTGAAAAGTTTATATTCGAACAAAACACCCAGATCAACGAACGAATCCACACATTCTTCAATTTTTGTAAGTCAATCAAATATTCCGTTATAAACGAATTTCATTTCATCTTGAAATTGACAACCTTTTACATTCCCCGTTGATTTGATGTCATATTATTGAATGTGAGCAGCATGTTACTAAATTATTTAAACCATCTTCGAACCGAGTTGAGTAAAGTTCCAAGTTAACGGGTAAAAATAATTTAATGCCATCAATGTACATTAGAATACGAGAAGATTTGACTGTTGATCAAAACATAGAAATAGAAAATAAATAGAATAATGATTATACCTTGAGGGACTTTAGAAGCAAGAAAAATTTCATTAAAGTGAAATGAATTGAATTGAAAAGCACTTGTCTGCGCCTTCAAGGTATGAGGATAACTAATTAAATTTCTTTTTTGGGAATACGTGCTAGCTACGAGTAATAGTTGACTTAACAGTATAACTAATACGAGATTTTAAAATATGTTCAAATAGTTTGGCTAACAAGTTAAGTTTTGAAAGATATCTATTATCACTTTTATTATTCAAAGGCGGAAAACAAAACCGGTCTACCAACAAGCAGCGGGTATATCTGTTTCGAGGAAACGAAATGAAGAGTCGACTGGCTTTTATATTACAATATATTTACACACATTAACCTGACTTATCCTTAAAAATATTTGCCTGAAGTTCATTAAAAGTTTTTATCGATTCTACATTATCGTGATCGTGTCTTTAGGGGAATTATTATCGGTTTCATTTATTCGTTTAATATTCCTTATAAGTGATCCTTACGTTTGCAATAGCTTTTAAACCAACATCTATTCTAAATGATAGGTAAATAATAAGTTTCCTTCTATTAAAGACGGCAAGATAAGACCCATTTTCAAAACAGATCGCTTCTTTTATCGGCCAAGATTACATCTCATCTATTATAATCACGAGCAGTTCATCAAAAAGAAAAAAAAAAAAAAGTGACGGTCAGTTAGAAAGATTTAAATGATCTCAGAATCTAACAAAATCTCAGAATCTAAAAATTTATATAATTTATGAGATACTTTTACGTAATTCTTGTATCAAATCTGGCAAAACCTCTCTCATTGCAGGACAGATGGTTATAACAAAATATGATGACAAATGAATTTTCAATTCTTCTCGAATCGATACGATTTTTTTTTCTTCTAACATTATGTTTTTCTCAGTAACTTAAAGGCATAGATTTAGTATAGAAATTAAAATACAAGAGAATACAGCCTGTGCGAGTGTATCTCATTTAAAAATGTATTTTTTCAATAATTTGTTTCTAGCAAGCAACATGAGTACAACGCTTATAATTGCGATACGTAAAGCATATCGATTGCATTAAATGATTATTACGATATTTTATTTTCTAAAAATTTCTAATGAGGATAAAAAGGATAAAAAGCTTTTAGCTTGCAATTCTATAGAACGCTATCAGCTACTGAGTCAATAATAAAAAGCATTAAAAATATTTATAAAAAAAATAGAAAAAAAATTTTAACAAGTTACCCGAACTTATTATGAGATGATCGACCCTTTCCGCATCAGCCAGCGGTCGCGATTCCTAATTCGACTTCTTCAAGAACGATCTATATTAGCAAACTATGAACTACAGCAACTACAAATCTTAACAAATATTTCTACATCTAATGTGCTAAAGTTAGATTCGATTTTTAGATTAGAAAGGAAAAAAAATTGAACTTTCAAAAGCAACATTTATTTTAGGCGAAACTAAGTGAAAACAAAAAAAAACAATTTCACTTTGGGAACCCACAAGATATCCATCTCGCTAGAAAAGTTACTAATCAGACCACATGACGTATGAAAGATTTATATGTACGAACGAACAATCCACTCTCATGGTAGATTAGATTATGGTATATATATGATGATGATGTCATAAACACATTAAATATATACATTTATCAGCTAACTATTAAACATATTTTGTCTTACAAATAATGCGTTTTTTATTTCATTTTTTTTTTTTTTTTTTTTTTTTGAATTCAACATATTTTAAATATTTATACGATGATACCCCAGTAAAGCGCAACACGTTCGTTTGACAAACTGGAAGGAGTCAGTAGTGGAAGCATTTACAAAACAAAATGACACAAAGCAATAAAAAACGTATTTTACTTAAATGCAAAAGAAAAAGAAGAAGAAAAAAAGACGGAATAAAAACAAATAAGAAATAAAAAAATAAAAAAAGAAATAAAAAATAATAGAAAGCAGGATCGGAATAACGTTCACTAGACGACTTGTCTTATGTCGCCATAATTTTATGCCAAAACCAAGTTTAATTTTGTAGTGAAAAAAAACAAAAAAGAAGTAAAGTCAAAGAAGAGAAACAAAAGTAAAAAAAGAAGAACAATAGTATCTATCTAGCAACCTCTACCTCTAGGAACTCTTAAGTAGATTTGCTATTTATGTTCTTATAAAAGTGGATAAGAAGAACTTCGCCTGACATTGCAATATAAAGTTTGTAGGTAAGCGTATGGTGGTTATGGTTATATTTAAAAGGAATCTTATAATATAAACATCTATATATCTATATATCTATATCTATAACACGTATATGTGAAGATTGTATAGGTGCTGTACTGTAATATAAATGCACACTAAGCTAAGATATGTGTATACTTCAGGTTCGTACATATTTAATGATATCAGCAAACATGAGTTTGTAACTTAATCGCCATTTGAGTGTTTTATTATCCTTGTGGTTTTCAATTATGCAGCGAAATGTTATTTTTTCTGTTTCCCCGCACAGCACTCTCAATGAATTCCTTATTATTGTCTCTCTAACAAAACATATATTTCTTACATTTTACACGTACGTACGTACGTATGTTTGCATGTCTTATATGTAAGTATAAATCTTTGTGTGTTTATTTATAATATTTTTCTATTTTTTTTCCTTTTTTTTTTATGTTGCTATCTTAAATTTTATTTGTCAAGTTACTTTGTTAGATTAGTAGCGTAATGCGTTCGGGGTTTGTCAATTCATTTTATGACAGGTGCGTAGTTTACGATTATTTTGTATCTTAATGCTGCCTTTCATACACATTAGATTAATTATATTTGTAGTTACTTTATACTTGTTAATAATTAATGCCGATAATCGGTATTACAAACAAAGGCAAATAGTATTGCAATGAACCATATTGTGTACCGCAACCAATCACTTGGAACTTGGTATTCATTGTTTTAATTTACTGGTTACGTAATAGTCGTAAAGTCCTAACTAAATATTAAGATAAATGAGTTGTAATGAAACAAGTAAAGTGAAGTATGTGTAGAAACTTAAAGAATTCCTATGCTTAGGAAAAATAAAAACTGGACTACACGTATTGCGACTGCACTTTCGATAAAGCCACAATGCTATGCAGGTTCATGGAAAATCTGCTGCTTGCATATATAGATATGTTACTAAAGTATTAAAAAGAAATTAATATCTAAGCGGTAATCCAATCTCTCGATTGCAGTAGGGTTCCCTACAGTTGATATAATTGAACAAACTCTTCAGATTTCAAAACAACTTTTCGGATTAAACACTTTTAGAATATTTACACAAAGTCATTACTTTTTCGGCCTTATTTTCGAAAAAGGAAGGCCCAATCATGCCGCCTGACTAAAATCTGGATCGTTGCGTATGCATTTGCTTGTCATAGAAAGCGTGGGAATGTTGTAAGCCCTGGTAATTTTTGTTTATTTACGAAACCATTCAGGTGAGAACGCGCTTAATCGGTGAAGATGGCTTTTTCCAAAAAAATTGCCATTCACTTCACTTTTACTCCATTAACCATTGAATGAATTGCCGATGCTTTACATGGATCGCTTTGCGATAATCAAAACAATCTTAGATGAGAGCTGCAAAATTTCAGAGTTGCCGCTTGCAAGAAAAAAATTACAAAAAATTTAAGTAGTATACTCGCTTTGCATTCTTTAGCGACTTCGTATTATTTCTGAAACGATTGACGATGACTAATAAGAATTGAAATCTTAAGCTGTTCCTTTGGTGTTCATAGAATCTCATTAACAATAAAACGTAAAGTGATCACCATAGGAAAATAGAAAACGGAAGGAATAACTATTGAAGCAAAGAGAAACTCTATGAGTTTTGATGAAATCTACACTGATGAGACTAGAAAGCTTGAATTGTACGGACTTTTGGATCGACAAGTAATTGATAATGAGTCAAGATGCCGATGACAAGATGACAAATAAAGAACTCACGAAAACAAAATGTGTGAAAGACCGAAATAAGCTGAAACACACGCTCACAGCCAAGGAATATAAACTTTTGCAATTTATAGAAATAACCGATAATAACCTATAAGTGACGACGTGATGTAGAACCTAGAAAAACGAAGTGAAGTCAAAGCGAAGGCAAAATTCTTAGACGAAAGTTAATGCTCTGTATTCGATAATAAATGGAACAGTATTTTACATAACGACTTTCTACAGTTATGAAGAATGACAAATTTACCGTTATACTGTCGATACCGTTATACCTAAAAATTTAAAAAAAAAATGATCGGAACTTTTACGCAAAAAATCTTGCCGTCTACTATTAGGCCGGTGTACGTTTAGCAAACTGTCTAAGTGAACAGAACTTAGTAGTGAAGTTTTAATGCTAAACTATCTCGCAATTACGATTAGACTATAACTTATCAATCACATTAAGTTAAGAGCAAACAAGTCCATGAAAATTGGGCACTATGGCTTTTGAAGTAGAAACCGCTATAAAAATAATATCTAGCGTCAGAGCATGCTGTTGCTGCAAAAGTATCTAAAAGAGTCAACAAACAAAATGATGGGTATGAGGTTTCGCTATGTGCTAGGAGCAATGAAATCCTTTTTTTATTTTTGACTCAAGAGAAGATCAATAATTTTTAAGAATCTTTTTTATAAGAGAAGACTTATTACTTAACACGCGATGATCAATAGAATACAATTATCATTTGATTAGTTCACCGATCCATCCTTTCTAGTCTGTTGTTGTTATGAAAAGTTTTTTTTTTTTTTTTATTTAATAAAATTTTTACAATTTCCTTTACATTTTTTTTATTCTGTGCTATCAAGTGGTGGTCTTACAAATCATCGTTTGGAAAGAGTTCTCAATCATTTCTGGAAAAAGAAAAACGATTCACTTACTATAATCTACAACAATGTTTAGCTGTTTAGTATGTAAAGCGGCGGTTATACTCCGTCAATAGTTATTTAAATATTATTTGTTTTTCTTTCTTTTTTTTTTCTCTTTTTTTTGCTGTTTATTACTTTGTTTACAACCAATTGTTGTGTTGTTTATAAAATTTTAATCGCCAAGATACAAATATATCAACTTTAGAAAGGAGAAAAATTGTTAAACATGAGGATTCAAAGGCAGAAAACGGGCATATATGTATAAGGAAAAAAAGAGAGAGAAAGAGAAAAAGAGAGAGATAGATAGATAGGTAGTAGGAGAAGGAAACGAAGATAATGTGTTGAGTGTATGTGTACGTACGTATGTGTTTGTAATTGTGGATAAGCGTGCTTATGTATATAAATTTTCCAGTGAATCAATCATTCGGATTTGATCATCAACAGAATCTACCTAAATTCCATAAGGTGGGTATTTTTATTGTTGTCGTTTATTTTTTCTATAATTTTTTTTTTTTTTTTTTTTTTTTTTTGCATATTATTGGCATGATATCGGCCGGCAATCACATACAGTTTGCTTGACCATTTTATTGTGACAGTTGTCAATGAGACACTCCTTTGTAAACTTTTATAATACCGCCACTCCGCGGATCACCGTTCATGACAATGCGCATAAGCAATCAAGCAAAAAATACTCGTACGGTAAAGTCAGCCTTTAAAGAAAGTTCTTTACGCGTTTAAATAGTAAATAGATTTTAAATCAGTCTTTTTTTTTTGTATATTTTTTCATTTCTTTCTTTTCTTTCCATTTTGTATTTTATATAAAAATTACGTTGTTTGAATAATGAATATAATGCGTATAAAATATGAGGATTATTTGTTTTTTCGCGCACACACACACACACACACACACAAACACATACACACATACATACACTAACACAAAGACTCGCGCTCGTTCGAACGCATGCACATAGATGCAGAGAATATAAATCAGCAAATAACTGAAGTAAAGAAAATGTTGAAAATCTTATTATTTTTGTCAGTAAATGTAGGCATAAAACATCAAGCATTCTTACATATCTTACATATCTTTGCAAGTTTTCTAAACAACGTCAGTAAACCTATTTATATACGTATAAAAACATAAAGTGCATATGTAAGCAATTATTATTAACTTTTTATTTATTTATTTATTTTTTTTTTTTTATTTTGTTTTATTTTTTTTATTATTTATTTATTTTTTTTTATTTTGTTTTTTTTCTATTTATTTATTTTCTTTTTGTTTTTATTTATTTATTTATTTATTTTTATTTTTTGTA
The DNA here is from genome assembly GCA_000671755.1 of Glossina brevipalpis. Lineage (NCBI taxonomy): Eukaryota > Metazoa > Arthropoda > Insecta > Diptera > Glossinidae > Glossina > Glossina brevipalpis. Next base: position 8,509 of record KK351208.1, read on the forward strand.
TTAATTTTTTTTTTTTTATTCTGTTTTATTTTTTTTATTTGTTTATTTTCTTTTTGTTTTTATTTAGTTATTTATTTACTTTTATTTTTTTTTTATTATTTATTTATTTTTATTTTGTTTTATTTTTTTCTATTTATTTATTTTCTTTTTGTTTTTATTTATTTATTTTTTTTATTTATTTATTTATTTTGTTTATTTATTTTTTTATTTATTTATTTATTTATCTTTATTAATTTTTTTTTAAATTAATATTTTTTTATTTATTTTTTTCATTTATTTTCTGTTTTTTTTTTTTGCAAAGATCGATTATCTATAATACGTTAAATCAAATAAGTCATGCGCAATAGCTTGTCCTCTCGTCTATGTAATGGAAGTGTTATAAAACAATTCACAAGAAATATCTTCCTAAAGTTATAGTCATCAGGAAAACCTCTAAGAAAATCAAGACTTTTCTAGCTACTATTAGTTTAAAAATTAAAAAGAAAAAAGAACTGTGTCATGCATAAAGACCATTGACTTATGAGAATATATTTCTTTTGCCCGAAAATATAAATTAAGTAATTTTGTAATTTTAGAATCGTTGATATTTACAATAAATTCAAATTTACTCTATAGGTATAACTTACTTTAAATGTCTCTACATTTTGCAAGATATGTTGTATTTTGCAGTCTTTGCTAATGTGTATAGAAGCTATTCGATAAGCAAAGCGATGCATAACATCCCTTGTTGTCAGTGAAAACAATTCATACTTCCTGCCGAAGATTGGAGAGATATACTAGATTTGAGTAGCGACTAACATCTAATATAATAAATGATTAAATGTTCGTTGAATATTCGACAACAATAGCCTTAAAAATTAATAATAAAGTCTAACCTTCACATCATTCAAAGGTAAATAAAATTCCTGTAATGCTTGTATTATAACATTGATGTGTATATCAAAGCAGGCCTTTCTAGTATAATGGTTTCGTATTCCTTTTCAAATAATTTTTTTCTTAACTCAATGTATATCATGCATTAAGGCTTGTATGTAAAATTAATATGGACTTAACGTGAATTGTAGAAAAATATTGAAGAAAATATTTGTAACTCATACATCAACCGCAGATTATTTAGATATGCTAAATGTAACTTCTGTTAACAAGAATCAAAAGAAATGCCATAAATCTCATAATATATATAAAGTAACGGGTCTGGGTCCGTCTAGCTCTGCAGTTGTTAAAATACTTAATGTCGAGAAGAATACTATTGAAACGTTTATCTTGATAGATACATTTTCTTGGTCAATTATTTAGATCAAGCTTAAAACTGAACGATGATACATTAGTTCCCATAGTTCCTGTACAGGTAAAGAATTGTCGCTATCTCAAAAAAATGAAAAATATCAATATCTGTGATCACAGTAATCTGCAGTTTACAGAAGATATCGTTATTAATTTTGATATTAAGTTTGCAAGAATTCTAATCGATCCACACATTGAAGCACGCACATTTTCAGAAAATTTTTATCTCAGGGTAGTTAAGATTCTATGGAACGCCTATATCACTACAGGTTTAATATATATGTATATATATATATATATATTCCTTCTTTTCCTTGTTTTTTTTTTCATTTTTTGTAAGCAAAATTTGCTTATGGCCTTAAGAATAGGTGTGGACGACATCCAGTCTTTACAAATTTAATTTTACTTTTGTTATTTAAGAGAAAAAGTTGCGCAGTTTCATCACAAAATTCTAAAGAACACCTGCATTCAATTAACTACCATGAAAATGTCCACAATGTACGTCCAGATAGACCAGATAGATATATCTAATCCAAAACTGAATACTTATGATTAGTTTTTCCTTTCTCTTATAATATTATAAAATGAATGACAATTTAAATGAATAGTTAAAGCTTTTAGTGATGGAAAATTGTTTAAAAAAAAAGTACTTTTGTAGAGGATATCAGAAGTTCTCTTTAAGCCCTTTATTAGTTTTCATTTTATTTTTCCTATGTGTGTGTGTGTGTGTGTGTGTGTGTAATTCCGTGATTCGTTTGCATTTGTTTGTTCGTTTGTTTGTTTGTTGGCTTAACATTTTACCGGCCGTTAAATTTACCAGTACACATAAATACCGGTAATACCGTGAGAGTGACTTTTAAACACACTTAAGCTTACATCCATAGGCATATATATATATATATATACGTACAATATATGGTCATTAGGATTTCAACAACGTATGATTTTTTAAACTTTTTTTTTTTTTTTTAATTTTCTTGAAAAAAAAATTAACGTTCCCAGTAAACACCAACGGAATACATAATACGTTCATATAATATATATATTTATATCTATGTATACCTGTACTTGTACTTGTATGCAAAGACAAATTATTTTTATGTAGTTATGTGTTGGATTTTTTCTTTTCTTTTTTTTTTCTCTCTTTTTTTCTTTATTGTTGAAATACTACGATTTTGTTTTATATGTAAATAATCTTGAACGTACTCAAGCACTTATACAATTTGGTAGTTGTGAACCATGCTAGCAACATTATACGAAACTACCAACACTACTTTACCGGATTTCGACGTTTGTGTATCTTTTCAACATGTCCCAAAAATTATGCACATGTGACATGATAGATGTGTATGTAGACGATAGTTTATTATAAAATTTATTGAGATTTTCTTGGTAACCAAATAACATCAATTTCGTCAGTCATATTTGGAAAAAATACTTTCTGGGAATCTCAACTAAAATATCAAAAAAAATATTTATACAGCGGTGGCGTTAATGCGAATGGTTGACAAATTCACGATATGTATCGAAAAAAAAAAAAAAAAATTTAATAATTTTTTTCTTTATATTCTCTTGATATAGAGATCCACAATAAATCTTATTAACAATCTGAAGATTTATATTCATTATGGGATATGTTAGAAGATAACCACGATGTCATTTATAATTTACAATTCATTATTCAAATTATGTTTATTTTATTTTTCATCCGTGATCCCAACTCAACCCTCAACTAATTTAATAAATAAATGTTGTCCACGTAATTTATCTCCTTACAAAGATGCATGAAGTTGACTCAGAAAATCAAAAAAATGTCTCGCTATGGTTCCTCCTCTCTCTCTCTCTCTCTCTCTCTCTCTGGTTCAGTAAAGCCTTCAAGATAATGATCTACTGGAAAATTGTTTGCTCAGAGGATTTTATGTAGATAGAGGACTGATATCGTCTTGTAAGAGCTTTTATTGACACAACAATAAAATTATTACTGATGTGAAATTAGTCCATCACATTTTTGGAGGTTTGCGTCTTTGCTATAAATGTCTTTGCTAGAAATATCTTTGCTAAGGTAATTAATAATAAAGCGGCATCGAAAAATAAACAAAATGCTTACAAAAACTAAACAAAATGGAAAATTTAAACCTAAATGAAAAACTAAATCGTGCTAAATGTTAAAAAAAAAATAAAATAACAAAATTTTTTATTACTATTCATCGTGAAGAGTGCGCTACACCTCCAGTTTTTGACATATGTTAAAAGACTCTAACAAATCTAACTTGATAACCGTAGACAGGGGAGATCACAGTCAAAAATCTAAATATATGTATTATTCCCCATAGACGTGAAGCACTTAAATTGTTGTAAACAGTGTGTCGTCTCGTCTTCATTATTTTTTTTCTTTTTTAGCATTTCTTATATCCACCACCGAAGGTGAATGGTATATTTCATTTTATCATTTAGTTTGTAACTATAGCAAAAGGAAACTTCGGAGGCCCCATAAAGTATATATATTCTTGATCAGCATCAAAATTTAGAATCGATTTAAGCAATTTATCTGTCTGTCCATCTGCGTAATATCTGTGTAAACATTCTCCTGCCCGCCAAAATGAAATTATCGACTTCAAATTTGGCAGGAACATTGAAAGTCCTTGCATGCACGTTGACATTGAAAATGGGTCAAATCGTTCATAGGTCACGCCTACATTGTAAGCTAAAAGCACATCTGTTTTCTGGATGTTTTCTATGTTATTCCATGGTTGCACTATAAAACAAGCTGGAAACACCTCGGTTTTATGGATGCCTTGCTTACTAGTCATAGACTAGACAATAAAAATTTCCACGGTATGCAATAAAAATTTAAAAAAAACCGCCACTCCCACTTTTTAAAACGTAGCGTTTTGTGAGCTTTTTAGAAGAAGAAGCTAACCAAGAAGAGATTATGGATATCGTCTTAAGAATAGTCAAACAACAAGTACATCATCAATTGAAATTAGTGTCGATCAGAAGAAGTAAAATCAGATGAATATAGAACAAAGGTCAACACAATCCAATCTAGTGCTGGCGAAGTTCCTTAGCCAAGTTTTACCGTACGTTCGAGCATCATACTGTTAATAATTATATTGTTGTCTCATATTGTAGGATAATAATAAGGATTTCATTTAGTCAGGACAATTGATGATACACTATACCCAGCCGAATTCCAAAAAGGAGAGTTAAGAAAATTCAACTTTATTGTTAACGTTAATTGTTGGCCTCTAGTCTTTATTATAGTTATTTGTACTTTGAATAACGTAAAGCCCTCATTGTCCACCAATCTTCACTCATCAGCTGAACTTTCTTTCGAATTCAGCAGAAAAGATCACACTACACACACACACACACACGCACACGACCTACTCAAAATTCAAAAGCATGCTGTGAAGCACGCTTCACTGTAGAAACTGACAATATTTCATTCAAGCTTGAAGTGATTGCACTGTCGGATTTAGAAATCATAGTAACAATCACAGTCATAATAGTTACTAGTACTCTAGTATTAGTTACGCTCTCTCCTGAAAGAATCGAAAAGTAATGCTAGAAATATATATTTCAACTTATAGTGTGCATTAATGCCAGAAAAATTGGTGCACTATCGAAGTGTTAAGAATTTGCAGTAAAAATTGTTGTTAACAAGATCAGTGACGATTTTGAGATCATCAGTGTACTATGAAGGCAATTACTTCACTTTAGGATACTTTTTCAGGACTCAATATTCATGAAATTCCTCTAAATAAATAAAATTTTTAAAAATTTTTAATGAATTGAAAACATTTACAATATTTACGCTCAAAGAAAAATCAAATTATTAAAAATATTTTCAAACAAAGAATTTCATGTTGCTTTTCGATCTTAAAATTAATGAGATTTTTCTATTATTAACATTTTATCGGTATATCTATAACATCAAGGCTCGGCCATCAAAGACCCTTTCATTTGCCCGTTTGTTTGTGCCTGTGTACCTACTGTCTGAAAATAGATAATAATAAAAATATTTTCATTCAAAAATTTATTATAAAATTTTGCACTTTAAAATTAAAAAAAAAAAAAAAAAGAAATCTCTGCTCTCTTATGAAACCATACGAAGTTAAGTTTATATGTGCTTATGTCAGTCTACGTACAATCTACGTATATGGGGACTAATGTATCATCACCTTGCTCATCTCAGGCTCTAATTTATTTTTGAACATCAGAAAGTTGCAACAAGAAGAAGCGGTAAGATGTTATCAACAAAGGAGAAGCAAAAAAAAAAATTAAAAAAAATTAAAAAAAACATAAACTTGAACATATTTTTGCATATGAATTTTGATAAACAAAAAAAAAGCAACCGAGCAGCTCTAGTAAAAGAAAAACAATTTTAAAGCCACGTTTTAAATTTGTTTTAAAAAAAAAAAAAGGCAAAAGAAAACGAAAAAAAAAAATACCTAACTGAAAAAATATTATGAAAGGATACCGCACACTGAACGTATAAAATGACATCAGGTTATGAAAACTAGTCGCAAAATATAAAACAGATGAACAATATCATGCAAGTAGGCAACCGCTAAAAAGGCGTCGGCGTGTCTGAGACATCATAACAGAAAAAAAAAGTTATCTTTGATATCTTTCAGTTGCAAAATAAACGCAAGGCGTATATTAATCGTAGAAAGAGAAAAGAAGAAAAGGAGTAAAAACTTTTGCCGACAATAGTAATTTTAAACGATAGTTAGCCAGAAGGCAACATAATTCACACATGAACGATACGCAAAATAAATACTTAAGGCTGTGCACGTCGTTAACAGCGTCATCAAAGTTGTTATTGCGTTTTTCCTTCTTTTCTTTTTTTTTTTTTGTTGTTTTTCGTTGTTAGGCTTTTGTTAAATAAAAATTTATTAATAAATACCGAATGAAGTCATCATACGACGAAGCAGTTTTATATTATTAACCGTCTCGAAATGCAACCCCTTTCCTTATATGTATATATATATATATATATATATGTAACCATACACATACAAACAAAGTATACAACTTACTGCTAATATTAGTTTTCGTATGATTAAATGCTCCTTGGGCCATAATATTATAAGCTCAAGAATCAATAAAATGGTCAAGTGTTGTGTTGGGCAAATTCAAACAATCCTGTAATTAAATGAAGTGCGACAAAAGGGATGAGAACGGCCAAACAGAGAGAGAGAGAGAGAGATAATGAAAGAAAAAGAGTGTGAGAGAGATAGAAAGATGGAGAAAGAGCGAGGAGGGGAGCGAGAGAGAGAGGGAGAGGAAGAGAGAGAGAGAGAGAGGGAGAAGAAGAGAGAGGGAGAGGGAGATAGAGAGAGAGAGAGAGACAGAGAAGGAGAGAGAGAGGGAGAGGAAGAGGAAGACAGAGGGAGAGTGTGATGGGGAGAGAGAGAGAGAGAGAGGGGGGGAGACAGAGCGAAGGAGACGGAGAGGAATAGGGAGAAAGACAGAGAGAGAAAGAAAGGGTGCTCAATATAATGGTTGGTCAAAGTGTCGAATTCTCTTTACGCGTGGCTTTAATGAATGAATTTATATGAAGATCAGGCATTCTGTGCTTTTCGCTTTATTTAAAATTCTACTCTAGTAATAGCACTTGACATATATATGAAATTGAAAAAAGTAACACAGCGGCGCCATATATTAAAATTAGCATATTGAATTCCCTAGACAACGGAAACCCAACCCCACCTCTTGTGCGTAAACACTTAGATATATAATGTAAGGCAAACAAACCGCAAATTAAAATGTACGTTCAATTAAAAGGCAACAAAACGTTTAAAACTTTTTAATTTAACTTTTGACACTTTTAAGATTAGATCGTCACTTCTTATCTTTCCACATGCGGTAACGCTAACGCTAATGTTAACCATACATCCACCGTCGTACAGCGCGTACCGCGTATACCATAACCAACCGCCCATTCACAATCACTTCTTCACTTTTTTATTTTTTTTAATCATAGTCATATCATCGTTAACAATAGCAAAGGCAACAGTCTGAGTTTTGCTGACCGGTAATGGCATCAATTTACTCAATTACAGCGATTTGTAACTGATAGTCGAACAATTAAATAGACTTTGACTTGAGCTTGCTCGCCTAGAGAGTCTTTTCGCTAGAAAATCATCATCGAAAAGTTACAAGATTTTAACATTAAAAATGTTAATTAGTTTTCCTTCTTTTATGCTCAGCAACGTCTCAACTAACGCGCGAACAAACTTTAATTTTATAGAAAAAGTTCTAGTTAACAAAAAAACATAAAAGAAAAAAAAGCAAGAAAAAAGCGAAGACATTTGCAAAGTTTACCTTAAGTCCTATGTATATCTTCTTAGCTATTTTGATTTTACTATCGTTGTTGTTGTTCACAAGGTTACACTGTCTGTGAATGCATCAGAAGACAAATTAAGTTAAACGAGGGTAGATTTTAAAATTCAGTATTTGAAGACAAATGTCTCTAGTGATTTAACGTGCGTTCCTGCCGGTTGCCGATGGCACACGAAGCATGATTAGTTCCCGAGTACCAAATGAAGACAGAAGACAGTCTCAATAGTCTCCGACTTTTCCTATAGATTTTAATTTTATTACTTCGAAGACTAAATGAGGTTGAGTTGACATTCCGCTAACTTAGGCTCAAGAACTAATAGAGAAAAACGAATGTAGAGATAATACACTGATACAGAAAAAATCTTCAAGACTATCAAAGCACATAGTGCTCGCAGGCTTAAAATTCCTTTCTAAGGACATAAGTGTATGTAATCAATTAATTATCGAATTAATTTCACTCAGATACTGACAGCTTTTGTGTTAAGTTCTCTACTTGTTAGTAAAAATACAATAGAGGCGCAAAAATCCGAGACGCTCCTGGGTTGCCAATAATGTTGCTACGACTTGATATTGATCAATAAAAGTGCATATTTGAAACTTGTGAATATGAAGGAGTTAAAGTGAAATGAAACAGAAATCCTTTCACCGATCAATTTATGACTTAAATGCCAAGAATTCCAAGAAATTTTTGCACGATACCTCGTTGCAGAATTTTCTATTTTGTGTTCAGTTCTTTTTTCACACTCTCTAAACAGATGTGCCGCCGTATGTTTGCTTAACTAAAAGCCATGTCAAGCAAAAAAACAAAAGCAAAAATAAAAGCAAACATAACCGCCTTAAAAGACTCTAAAGTCAGTCGTAAGCCAGCCATTGAATTAACCTCAGAGGCAACAAAATAACATGCACAGCAGCAGCCACAAAATACATATGATTCGCAGTAGTAAACGAGACTCACAAACAATGTGCCAACAACAACATCAAGTCAAAGAAGTCGTAATTTGCATATAAAACAACCTGAGGCCGCAAACTTAAAATCCAAGTAGGAAGTGCAGGAGAAGAAAAAAAAAAGCAAAATAAGAAAAAAAATCAAAAAAAAAAAAGAAACAACAACTACAGCAACAACGAAATAAACAAGTGAATTTAAATGGAGCAACATCAACGATAGGAACAGATTGGTTGCTGTTTTCGCAAGCACATAAACACACAAACACATAATATACGTGTAACATAAGAAGCAGTGGCTACTTTACATTTGAAATGAATCAAGCGCTTCCTCTTTCGGCCAGAGGGGGCTAACATTAGCGGTAACAATCACCACAACATCGGTAACAGCAACATTAACTAGCAATTAGGTAAAGTGTAAAACACACAGCACAGCACATAACACTGATGATTATTTCTGCTGTTTCGAGTTTATTTTCTTTTATTTTTTATTTATATTTTTGTTTTTCTTTTTTTTTTTTTTTTGCCCTTCCGCCCCCATATGCTGATGTCCTTGCCTTTGGGTTTTTTTTTTTTTTTTTTTTGCCATTCCGTCTCCATATGCTGATGTCCTTGCCTTTAGGTTTCGTTCTTATTGTTTTTATTTCTTTCTTTTTTTAAAGACTTTTTAGACAGCTTGACGCTACAACCAGAGTCTGTAAGTGAAGCCAGAAATGCGTATGCATTTCATATGTGTTTGCGTGTGCATGTAGACGTGTGTAAATAATCATTGAGCTTCAGATGTTCGTCTGCATGTTAAGCTTGTTGTAGCTAAAAGCTTTTAATGGTTTTTGTCTATTTCTGTAGCAGAAGAATTTCCGTCGTCTCCACTCATCCGTACATCGACTAATTAAACTAAGAGTTGTTTTAGTTAACGGATAATTATTCAAATCATACTAAAATTGTATTAAAAAGAAAAAAGCGGTTTTTCGTAAGCAATTTTTTTTAAATTCGGCAAATAAAGAATCGATCTACTTCACCCAGAAATTATTCAACAGAAAATTGAAGATTAAATCAGAATAAAAAATAAATAAAAAAAAAACAAACAATTAAGAAAATTATGTTTATATTCGAGCGAATCGTTTACATCCACTACTTGAGAGTTTCTTTTACTTATAGACGTGTCGATGAGCAATGGCAACTAGTATCATGCTCCACTTTTAGAGAATTATAATAAATATTTATGCTAAATTTTGATTCAATAACTATTAGCACCCATGGTTTATCTATTGATTTGGGGGATGGACTTTTAATATCTTGTTGGATGTTGGCAACACTACTTTCGTGTAAATAATGCGATGCTTATCTATTGCACAGTTTACGTGCCAAGTTATATTTCATTGTATTATACGCTTGGTTTACGGTGAAATCTGTGTTCTCTCAGACTTCGAAAGAGGGCAAACTGTTGCCGCTCGGTTAGCGGGAACATCTTTGACGATAACAGTTTACTTATTTAACGTTTCGCGAATAACGATATGCAACAATAATGACAAAATGCACAAAACGTCAGCGGCTATAAGGAATAATCAGCGAAACCCAAAATTAACTGCCGTAGACCGATAAACTTCAAACAGGATTGTGGCCAGAAAACATAAAATTACCGCAGAGAAAGTGACGCCAGAACTCGACACACTCATTGTTTCTATATAAACGTTACGGCGGGAGCTCCGCTAATGTTGACCGATCACCTTATTAATACGTAAATATTGTGCATATATCAGGTATTCTTATTGTTTTGTCTATTCCCCGTGCTTCCATACTGTCTTCATTATCAAATCATTTCAAAATTTTTATTTCTACATTTTTTATATTCTACAGGTCACAAATTATTGGTAAAATGTTTTTAAATATTCGACTTTTTCCCCTAATATAATAGTAGGGCGAATGATATCAACTTTAAGACATCATTGAACCTACTTTCAACCCAGATATTTCAAAGTTCACTGCATGAAATAATAATTTTTCTGATTAAAATTTTATTCACCTGGCAGTACCAAAAAGCATGCGAATAAATAAGCAGACGAAACGATCAAGGTATCAATGAGATTAAAATCTTATGCTAACCGAAATTGTAATTCATGTCGATGATTTTTGATATAAGATCGTAATGTAACGGAATGCGACGAAGAGTTATTATTCGTGCTGCGGTAAAGCATACCACCAACAAAGTTAAAACGTAAGAATTGCATCGTTATTTAACGCTAAACAGGTAAGAAAATTATATTCGGCTGTGCCGAATCTTTTATACCCACCACCTCTATCTTAAAAAAAGGTAAAACACTAAATTTGAATAGGTGGGCGTGTCAGATTTTTTCTTTTTTTATCGAATACCGCGAAAAACACAGCATACAATGCAGAGAATACCGTGCAAAACGGCCAGAAAACAGATGTGCTTTCAGCTTACGCTGTGGCCAATTGGGAAATCCCCAATCGAGAAGATCTCCAAGTGGAGAGATATCCAATCGGGAAGATCTGCAATCGGGAAGATCGCCGATTGGGAAAATCTCCAATTAGGAAATACACAGTCGGGGTAGCGGCCAATTGGGAAATCACCAATTGGAAGAATTTCCCATTTTCCAAACGGATACGTTTAGGTGGACTTCGAATGAATATATACAGGCCGGGAGAATGTTTAGCACAGAATTTACACATACATACAGACATACTTAAATCGATTCTAAGTTTCATACTGATCAAACATATAGACACTTTGCGGGATCTCTAAAGTTTCCGTCTGGGCATCATAAACAAATTTATACCTCACTTTTGGTGTATAAAAAGTGTATCTTAAATATTGTACTAGATTTTCTAGTGTCTTCGACGTATAAAAATGACAATCGGAAACTCCATAAAATATATATATCTTTTTAACTATCGTTAATAACGGTATAATTTCGGAATATCTGTGGATTCGTCCGTTTGTGAAAATAACGATTTTAACACGAAAGTAGGAAGTATTAAAGCAAACTTGATATAAAATATTTTCCAATTTTTCTATTCGCTGAATTAGTTTCGAAAAATGAATCTGTCGGTCCAATTACTACTAATTTACCAGTTTTTTCTAAATTATTGCTTCAAAATATTAAAGCTCTTGACTTCGAATTTGCTTAGAAGTTCGGTTCGATTGGTTTGGATGGAAGTTCATTAATTAGCTTCAATTATTCATAAGATGTAAGGCTGTAGGGCAGATTATGCCGCAGTGTACATGTAACTTATGATATTTGCAGCCGATCAAGTATACGTTGCCGGAAGTCGGGAAAAAACGAAGAAGCTTGGCAATAATGAAGAACTCATAGAAATCAATCGAATGAGACTTTTAGAAAATAGAGAACATTGCTTTTGTAAACGAAATTATCGCCGAAAACATAAATTCGACATCGTTCTCAACAATTTCACGAGATATTCTACAAGCAGTCCATTATCGGTAAGCACGACATGAATTCCCATTGCATTCGACTTTGTTTCTTCCACAAAACGGTGCTTTCATCTTAAGTATAAAGCGGATGAAATAAAACATTTCAATATATCGTCAATTGCTATTCTAAGTTTACAAGAGCAGTATTTCTCTTTTTGGTTTTAGGCACTGAACTTCCAAGAGAACCAATTTAGTTAATGAATTTATGGATAAGCCGTCCAAATCCTTTTTGTATACCGATTAAAGGAAGATGATGTTAGAATACGTTTTATTGCGAGTGTTAGAATAAGTAAGCAAAGTAGCAGTTGATTAATCAATGAATCAAGATAAGTCAAGATCAAGAGGTTAATACAGCGTCACAGTCAAAATTAAAAGAAAAAGTTCATCTCACAAAGCAAAATTTATTTGAAACAAAAAATGTTGTCTCCTTTCTTTGCATCGATATTTGTTCTTTAAACTGAAAAAATCTATAACAATTGTTTGGTGTTAAATATTAATGAAAATTTTTAAATATTTTTTATTTTACTTGGGACACATATACGGAAGATACGATCTAAAATTTTTTGAAATGAAAAATTGAAAAATCATTTCAACTACATATATACAAATTCAATCAAAAGCTAGCTAAGTAAAGCTAAGCATTGAGAAAATAAATTGTAAATGAAGAACTAAAAATGTCAACCAACCAACCAACAAAAAATAAAGTATTCAATTATGATATAATAAAATAGAAGTAAATAAATATTTAAGAAAATTCACTTGCAGTCGGAAAACGTACGCAGCATAAGAAAAAAAAAATGACTAAAATATTAAACATTTTGTCATGCTTGAGCATCTGTAGAGCGCCACTTGTCACTGAATTACAATAAATATGAACTCGTGATTACAAACATAACAGACAACGAAAAACAACAGTAACAACAATAACAATAACAACAATAACAACAACAGCAGCAGCATCAACTACCACTAGACAAACTAAATAAAATATATTAACGAAAATGAGCTGAAAATTGTATTAAAAATAAACAACAACACAAACAAAAACAAAAAATTCATAAACATGATTGTTTCGATGTATGTACACATACATGCATAAGCGCATACGTTGGCCGAGAGAAACCTAAGAAGAAAACAAAACTAAAATAAATAAATACAAGACGACATAGAAAATCTCACGGGATTTATATGGGAGTTTTTATGGCACATACAAACTAGCTAAGGTTAGTCTTAGAATAAGTTTATAAAAAAAAAAAAAAAAAAACAAAAAAACAAAAAAAAAAGTCGAAATCATTCACATGGCAAATCCTCATACGGAAACCTTTGACAGAAGCGAAGGTGGTACCGGAGTTACCGGAGTTTATATGAATCACTGTTGCATACAAACATGCATATGTGTCACCGCGCGTGTATATGCTTGTATGAGCATGTGTGTATATGGGTATGTATGTGCATGTGTGTGTGTGTAGAGGTTATAGCAAATGGAAAAAATTAAGATATTTCAACTTCCGAAATCAAAATCGTGCTGGGTCATGGTATTGTTTTTAACATTTTTATATATATTTTTCAATTCTTTGCTAGTGACTGACTTCATTTGCTGTCGTCCCACAGTTTAGTTCAGTTTATGTTGTTTATGCATTATGAGTGACTGTGCTGCGAAAGCATCCATATAAGCATTATTTATATTTTTCGCTAGTATATTTACTGCTATTTGCTGTTGTTGCTGCTGCTAATGCTGCTGCTGGTGCTGCTGCCGATGCTGCTGCTGCCGATGCTTGTGCTGCTAGTTTGTTTATGTTGTGCCAAAACAATAATTTTCGTTTAAATAAACCAATGTTGTCTGCAAGTTATTCGGGAACAGCAATAGCAACAACAACAAAATATAACTAAGTATTGAATGGTTAAATGGACAGACAGCACTCTATAACCACAACTTGACAAAATGTTTTTGTTGAAACGTGCTTAACGTGACTTTTCATCTTCAGCCCAGTTTTTTCTTTTTTGTTTTTTTTTTTTTTTTGTTTTTTTTTTCTTCTTCTATCATATATGTATCTTGCTGTAACATCGAATACATTGGTCAGCACTGATGGAGTTTTCTTGCTTAAGGCTTATTTTATATATAAATTTTAGTTAGTTTAAAAGCGATTCGATTTAAATACACTTTGCAAGCGCCACACATGTATTTAATGTTGAACTCTGGAGGTCATAACGTGAGAGTAGCTCTTCTAACATTTTAGTAGAGATAAATTATATAAAAATTAAGAAATTTTAGGGAAAAAACTTTAAACAAAAAAAAAAGAAAAAACAACAAAATATCATCTAAGATCTCATAAAGTAAGAAAGTGATATTGTGAGTTTCAGATAAGAAAATACTCGCAAAAAAGTTGTTGAGCAACAATAAATTAAAAAGGCCATGATAGCATCAAAAATTTTCAAAGGTTTTTAGATATAAAATCAATTAATAAATTAAAACTTAAAGACTTATGGTTATGGAATGTGATGAATTACAGAGATATATATGCAAAATTTAACCTCGTAAAAGCTTAAGACACATTTTGTTCATTTTAAGTGATAATAGGTGGGCTGAAAAGATCGTAGGCTAACATTGACAAATTTTTGTTTTTTTTTTTTGTGCGTAAATTTCACTTGAATAAATGTGAAAAGAAAATTAATTTTTTTTTTCAGAAACACACCTTTCTTATCTAAAGAAAATTTCTAGATTTTATTTAAATATTTGTACTGAACTATATTTGTTGTTTGTGCTTTACTCTGTACCTACAAATATCTTCAAAAGAAATTATTATTATTGTTGGGACAACTCTTCACGAAAATTGTTTAACTTGCTCTTGCTACGATAATCAAACCGGTCCCTTCTCTACTAAAGAGATCCAAGAGATTCTATTGCAAAATGTACTAATTGAAATCATCCGATATAAAAGCAAAAAAAAAAAAGAAATTTATATTTATGTCCAGTTTTTGTACGCCTTGAAAGTTATTTTATAAAAAACATTGTGCGTCACTCGCGTACTGTGCCCTGGACTTTTTCGTAGAATATTATTTCCGTACAAAAAAGATAACTGGACTTTTTCGCTTATGTAGAAAAGTACCCCATTTTAGATAGCATTCTTTGTTTAAAGAAATAAGAAATTATTTTTAATTAAAATCGTATTTGTTGACCCCCTTTATTTTAAAAAAAATTATTTTTTTAAAAAAAAAAAAAAAAAAAAAATCTTTGAAAAATAAAACCCTTTTTCTCCACCAAAATGATACGATTCCATCATAAAAGTTGTTTTCTAAGTAAGCATAAGCCCTGCTTGCCAAACTATAACATACATTGCATCACTTCAGCATGAGAAGAACATATATAAGAGAAACTACTTCCTTAACAATGCGACGGAAGTATCCTTTATTACAACTTAATTGCGAGTGAATTAGTAGAACTAGTTAACTGAGCTTTTTAACACAATTTAAAGGAATTAACTTGATCCGAATTCCTTCATTCTCACAGCAACATTCGTTGAAACAGGAAATGCTTTCAATAGATTATCATTACAACTGAGATTACTTCGTTTATGGATAGTGAGATACTTAATGAAATTCTTAAGGATCGTCATTATTTACTGGTCAATGCTCGCTTTTCAGTAAAATAATACACACACAGTGTAATGCTGTTTTCGAAATCAATGACTAATTATACACAATTTTAGAACTTAGATCTTATTTTCAACCCTTAAAAGGCTCAATGGATGCAAGAATTGAAATCGTTACCTTATAGCTTCGCTTAATGGCATCAAATTAAAAACGATGCGAAATTATAATACAAAAAACAATCCTTATGGAACTTATGGGTCTAGTTAGGCAAGATGACATTCAAAAATATATTCCGTATAGTTTATTTTATTTATGGTTTATTCACAAGCGATGTCATCATAAGTCTTTATCTCTATTTCTAAAGCTTGAGTTACGATCAAAAGTAACCGGTTCAAAAACATGACCAATAAATATTGTTTTTTAAGAGTACATAACCTCAATGTGGAGAATACATCGTTGCAATAAGATCGAGTTATATATAGTACAGCAAATCTTAACATCATCTTATTGAAATTGAAGTTTGGCATTGTTCAGCGTTTAAGTGATCAAAATAGATAGAGTCTTTTTACTACTGGAGAATATTGCACAGCACACAAAAAATTACATGTGGTTTTGGCATCGGATTCGTTAATTTACACGCGTGCAAAAGCTAAAAATTTGCTAATGAAAGAAAAAAAATTGCCATAGATATTACGATGGTTAAGCTGCATGCTGCGCGGATCTCAGATATGTTAACTTTCTTAAGCTTTAGAACAAAAGAGAGTCCACATTTAAAAGTCAATAATGTTTTACCTAAACTCGCGTAATGGTGAAAGCATTTTTTTAAATTCTATTTCTTGATCCTATTTACTTAAAAACACTTCGAAATACCTCACAAAAACTCTGTAAGAGATGTAAATATTACTGATTAGAAATATATTTTGTGGATCTAATTAGTTCTATCCGTCCATCCGTACATATTATGAAAGATTGCTAACGATCGCAAAAATTGAGATCAAATGTTTAAACTTTGCATATTTAGATTCTTAACCGATGGTTGTAAAATCCAAATACAATATGATCAAAACATTATCCTTCAAAATCTGAGCCCAATATTTATCAAAATCATTTAAAATTTGAATTCAAATAGTGATCTAAATCGATCAATACGATTTATAACGGATAATAAAGTGAAACTTAATACAAATATTTTAAAGCTTTGTATATGAATAATCCTAACCAATTATTCATATTTATTACAATTTTAATGTATTTCATTTGCATGGTAGATACTAAGACAAATTTAAATTTTTTTTTATTTGTTTCTAATAATTTTGAAATTAATCTCAGATTTTTTCTTAAATTATATTTTTAATTTAAATCATCGACCAGATACAAAGACCAATAGATTTCAGATCGTTCTGAGTTGAGTTTTTCTGCCCTTTGCACTCTTTAGGTGTATAGTTATTGTGTCTATTAAGTAATATTTGCAAACTATTTAAAGACTAAAGAACTTTGTGTTCTGTCAAAAATTTCTTTAAATATTTTCAAAAAAAAAAAAAAAAAAAAAAAAAAAAAAAAACAAAGAAGCAATAAACAGTTAAATTTACTGCAATATTATGCACACGTCTGAATTTATTTACCAATATATTTGCATCTGTATATAACAACTGAACACATCAGCTTGCAACATGGCAAATAGACGTAATTGTGTGCAACGATAGTTTACGTGGGATGCAGTAGTGGTGGCTTAACCGACTCATACAATGAAAACTTTTAAGTTGCGAGAGGAAGGCAAGTACAATGATGTCGATGTTTGTGGCCGTTGATAGCAAACTGCCACCAATCGTTGTTAAGCAATTCGTGTTACAACAACAGCAACAACCTTAACTTATATTACAGTAGTGCAATACAGGCAGCAACACTATGCATTATGATTGTTGCACTTCTCGTAGTAGCGTCATTGCATACATCCAGTCATGCACACATTGACACAGCAGCCAAACATCCCCAAAGCAATGATAAATTATTGAGAGCAATACATGTATATGTGTACGTGTATGTATATAAATATATATATATATATATTAATATACATATATAAATATATATATACATATATATATGTTTATTTACGTATATATAGGTAAGTAATCTAGTTTTCGGTTTGAGAGATTTTTCTGTTGAGCAGCAGCTTAAACTGTGTTGAGGATGCTGATGAATTAAATGAGTGCGCACAAGTGCCTGTAGTGTAGCTCGTAGTTTACGCTTTGATAAATTGTTACATACAAGTTGTTGTTGTTGTTAATGTTATTGTTGTTATTGTTGTCTGTTGCTGGCTACCTGAGTTTTAAGCCTCAGGTGAATTGCTGTATTGCTGTGGTTGTGAAAAGCTCCATCTCATACCAATATTCGAATGCTGAGTTTGGTGGTATGAAGCTGGTCGTCGTCGTCGGTGACTTATGAAAACAAACGCTTTTTTTTTGCAGAAACTCTATTCTCTCTTGTCTTGCTAGCTTGCCTGCTTCCCAGCCGGAATCACTACAATACCATGAACGACCTTAGCAATAACAATAACAACAATAATAATAACAATAATCATGATTATAATGATACCGATGATAATGATGATGCTGCTTGATGATGCTGTGTATAAAAATGATTAAGTTTTTGGATGTGGAAAAAGAAGTTTTATTGCACACATACACGTGTTGATGTTAAAAGTAAAGCAACACATTGTGCTAGTCTTCCACAACTGCTGCCTGCCTGCCTGATTGCCTGCTTGCCTGCTTGCGTGCTTGCTTAGCTTACTTGCCTGGCTGGTCGGCATAATATTTGGTAGGTTTACTGGGGCTGTCTTGGCTGGCTTGCTTGCTAGATGGCTGGTCGTTCTGTTGTTGGATTCACACATCAACATCAGAGCAGCAGCAACAACAGCAGCCTTACTTTTGTATTTTTTTTTTGTTATTTTTTTTTTTTTTTTTCTTTAACTATATTGTGGCTGCTGTGTGAGTGTGTATGTATATAGTAATGATGGTGAGTAGTGGTGAATGCTTTGCCATAAACACTGAATGACTCTGAGACTCTGTGAATAACTGTGACCATGTTTCCCGATGCGAGGCGATAGTTTATCGCCAATTTTCATGCCGTGCAGAGGTGAACGCGGAAAACAAAGACCGCGACGTGCAATCAAAACAAAAACCTTTAAAAAAAGCTTTTCTTTTCATCTCGTCTTTCCATCAAGCAAAACAAAAAACAAAAAAAAGAAAAGGAAAAATAAAAAATAAAACGAAACGTACAACCAAGCTCAACAATCGAATGGAAATGTAATGAAGGAAAACCTACACAAACGAAGTGCACGACGAGTGTTTGTTCACACGACGAAATCCATGCAAAAATCTTTTACTGTATAACTAAAAACACGACCTCGTACAACGTTGTGAAAAAAACATCCTTGCGTCGTCTACGTGCACATAAAGTATAATAAGGAGTAAAAACCAAAGAGTAACAAATCCCGTCGGTTGATTTTATACTTAAGTCAGTTTTTTTTCTAATATATTAACACAAAATATTTTCTTTTACACATGTGCTATAATAATATAATTAATTATTAATAAAATGTAAAAATTTACAAAAAAGGAAAAGGAAAAGAAAAAAAAGAGAATTAATTAGAAAGAAAAATTTAATAATATAATTATATAAATAATAATATAAAAAAATCAACAAAAAAAAGAGGAAAAGAAAACTATAAAAAAATTGCAAAAATTTTATTTAAAAAAAATAATTTAAAAATTATAACACAACGAAAGCACATCTCATACTAACTTCTTACTATGGATCACCATGGTAGTGGTTTTGTAGCCTCGCCATGGGCTGCTGTATTGGGGCATCATGCAATGGCCTCGGCGGGTGCGGATGCTGGGTTTGCGGCTGCCGCTGCTGCAGCGCATGTGCAAAATGTGGCTGTGGCTGCTCAGCATCATCATTCACATCATCAAATTGCTGCTGCCGCCCACCATACGCATCACGCCCATCCCCATCATTCGCATCCACATACAGCCCACCATCACCATCATCATCACCCGCACTCGCACCATTTAAATCCTACTGGAATGCCAATGGATTTACATGTTCCCCAAGGATTTCCTTATTACAGGTAAACGCAACAATTACGCTTATGATGTGCAATCCGAACTTTTCGATCTATTAACCTATTCGCAAATCGTTCCCGCCCACCTCATCACGGAAAATTCTGGCACGCCTTAGCTAATCTTAAAGTAGGCGTAAAAAAAATTTAAAAATTTGTGTAAAACATTCATGAAAATCCTTTAAATCTACACTAACGAAGAGACTAAAGAAAAAAAATTAAAAAAAATCTTTTTATCATCGACTCATGCCAAAGCAAACAAAATCACGAAATCCTAGACCGTCGGGATGTTATTATATGTTAAACTTGCATTTTTTTTTTTTTTTTTTTTTTGTATGTTAACGAGTATTACTTGCAGGCAGGCTTTTGGAAAAGAATAAAATTAATTTTAATTTATTGTTTCCATCAAATCAACCTTTGACTTTTAAAATTTGACAAAAGCTCGCTGTTTACATTGAGATCTTAGCTTGAGCTATTATCGGCCAAATATCCCCATGTTGTTTTGAAAAATTTTTCAAAAATATAATGGACTTAAGGAAAGCGAGTTCATTCAAACACAAAACTTCAAATGAATTCTTTTTAAAATGCAAAATTACGTCGAAGCAAAAAGATGAACATAACTTGAAATCAAATCATCGCTCAAGCTGTTATAATTGTATAGATTCGAAACAAAATTCTGCAGTTTAAGCAATATTTTTTTATAAATTGCTTTAAAGGTTTGTTTTTTAAACCCAAGCCCTAATTATTAGGAAATAATGTTAGTTTTCGTCTATGATTGGTTTCCAAACACTTTTAAATTTCGTTTGGGTTGGGACAGACTACTTGAATAGACTGTCTGTTTATCAAAAAAAATTTAGATCTAGATGTGAATATTTGTTTTGCTTAATATAAAAAAGACAACCGAAATTTATTCCAAACATTCTCATATTCATGCACAAGAACTGATAGTAATTTTTCAGAAGCTTGGAAATTATCATTATTTAGAATTTGGCTGAAGCTTTAGGTCACTAACATAACTATGATCTAAATAAAAAAAAAAAAGTTTTTTTTAACGCTCGGTTAACCTAACGCATAAATTTATTAGTTATTGGTTTCAAAACTGTAATTTATTTTTATTTTTTTTTTAAATTTTTTACTTTAAAAAAAAATATTTTAAAACAGAACTGATTAATTTCTATTATAAGTGATTTGACCGGGCTAAGTTATTAAACATTTCGTATCTTCACTTGGTTCTTTTGAAAAATTCCATTTTATATGAAAAATTTTCGTAAATTTCGATGTTTTTCACGAAATTTTAATAAAACAAAATGAATTTTACAAACAAATATAAATTGTATTTTTAATGTCAAATCTAATAAAATTATCTATTCACCCCGTTCACTTTAGTGAACAGTTATCGTAGAGTTCCTTTTAAAGTAGATCTTATCGTAATTTCTTAATCATAAGGCATTTATTGTCAGCTACCCATTCAAGTCTAATAATATTATCGTTTGCGAAATAAAGGCAAAAAATATATATATATATATATATAAAAGATAAGGAACTGATTTAAGTAGTCATTAGATGTAAAAGTCTTATGGTCCTTACGTGCTATTTAATCAATTGCTAAAGTACATATCATGCAAATTTAAAAGTTTTTACCCTAAACACTTTGACTTACATTTACAAGTAATTACTTAAAAGTTGTTTGATTGATAATAATTGATTGATAATAATTGACAAAAACTCTATCAAGTACATATATTTTTGATCACCCTAAAACGTTAAATCTATCTAAGCTTGCCCGTCGTCGCACCGTTTCTCTATCTTTTCGTTTAATGAACATATCTGTGATAAACAATTTTCCTGTTGCAAACATCAAATTTTCGTTTCTAAAGGTGAAGTAAATATTGGAAACTTTTGCATACGGATTGATTTTGAAAACGGACTAATTCTTTCAAAGGACACTTCTGCGCATGTACAACTGAGAAAGAGCCATTATTTTTAAAAGCAAAAAAAAATTTGGTTTTCTTTTCAATTATTTCTAAACTTCTAACAGATACAATTATGAAAATTTTTACTTATATTCTATGGCTGATCTTATACAACCTACACGAAAATGTAAAACACCAGTCACGCCTATCCAACATTATAGAGTATCGATATTTAATCCTCTTTTTTTTTGATGAGATAAAGGTGATGGGATGGGATGGGATACAAAAGTTTCGGTCACATTCCAAACATAATTTTCTTCTTTATAAAGGGCGTGTCCATAAGAGTGCACGCTTTCGTTACCGATGCTTTGCATAATCTACTGGTTTGAACTTCTGAGTAAACTGAATTTTGTAGGTGAGTAAAGGTGGAGACCTTTCGTCAAAATTCACTACGTAGCGCTTCGTGAAATTTGAAGTTGGTGAGAAGGATACCAAACTGAAGTTTTCGAGCAGCAATGTATTTAAGAGACCGACGGGTACTTTGAGGCAAAAGACACTTACTGTCTATCATCGATCCAGTTTCTACAAATTGTTTAGCCACCGTTCAAATTGTTGACACATTAGATACACTTTCTCGGTCGAAATTCCCGTGAAGCTTTGAGAGCAGTATCAGCGTAATTTTTCCCATTTTTGTAATGAATTTTCACAATTATAACGCGTTCTTTTTTTGCGTATCGCTACATTTTTAATAATCGGAACATTCATAGGTGACGTCTACCAAATTTCAGAGTTGCTACTTGCATGAAAAAAAAATGGCACAAAATTTAAATAGTGCACCCTTACTGGGGAATCTTTTTGATTAATAAAGAAATTATCCTTAAATTATAGCATTCTTATGTAATATCTTCATTACCGGTACGATACCGAATTTGATGAATATAAGTTTGAGTTTGGAAACAAGCTAGCAATATGGATAACATAGAACATCGGAATTCAATGATCGAAAAATGTTGTAATAGCTGCGTATGAATTGAGCTACGGTGCAGTTGTTTCAACGATAAATTTTGTTTTTATTTTTAATAAAAATGTTCAATGTTTATCATGTCATAAAAACATCCACTTTCTAATTGACTTAGTAGTGCCGAAGTTGCCCCATAACCATACAGGACCATGGGTTACCGCATTACGTTCTATATAAAATTCGCGACTATCAAGTCAGCATACCCGCTTTCCATTCCTTTTCAATTCGAGAGACCATACTTGAATTACGATAGGCGTGTGATGGCAACGAATGCTCTACCGGCAAAGACATAATACTTACCGATAGGACATATATCTTTCAGGTTTCAGCCACGCACTATATCTTTTTTCACATTTCTTTCTGTCCAGTACTATATTTACATACGTATAGAGGACTTTTCCTAAATAATGGTCCATTTGAAAAACAAATTTATTAGGATAAATGCTACGAACTTTTTCTTTGATCTTAGATATAGTATATTAGTTGGTATTTTTTTTTTCTAATACAAACTGCGACTTTATACTTAGTCTAATCTCCATCAAAAATTCAACGATTCTCTAAGAGTTCGTAGATTCATTGCAATGGCTGTAAACCGTACAAAAATAATCGAAACGAAATATTGCGAGAATTCTCACTTTTTAAAAATAATATTAATTATTTGTTAGACAACATCTACGTGCGAATCTGAATAGTCAGTAAACCGATGTACAATGTTCCACATATCAGTTGAAAATAAATAATAATTAGCAAATAGCTCGTGCCCTATATTTGAATACTACATTGCAACCAGATACCACCAATATCAAAATCAGACGTTATTTTTTGTCTTAGCTTTGCCTACGATTTTAGATTAAGCCAACTCCAGAATCCTTTTCACTTTATTTTATGGTGAACCTTGTGGATTTTTAATGCTTCCTAGTTATTTCTATATCACTATCTTTATACGAGATAAGGGAAATCAGAATCTGATGCAGCTCAATCCTTTTATATTTCATAAATTATTTCGTGTAAGCATGAAACTCGAATAAATTCCAAATTAAAATAAATTCCATTTTAAAAAAAATTCTGCCACGCTTATAGCTCAAAGTCATCAAGCCAGCTAAACTTGCTAAAATTTTAAACTTGAAATTGTAAACGGATTTTTGTCGAAAATATATATTTCGAACTCCTCGTGCAGTTGCCCCCGTTAACTTTCATGCGATTGCCTTAAAATTTTATCTACAACTTCGCCGGTGAACATAGTGAACATTCGAATATTTTTTTTCGTATTACTGTGATTTTTTTTTATTAATGAAAGAAAACAATATAAAAAAAAAAAATTCGACTATGACCGAATCTTTTATCTTCAACACCCTTATCTTCTAAGAAAACTCACACAATTTTGATACTCTACAACATTGGACGTGGACGTGGCCGATTTTTCCCAATATTGTAGGATAACCGACATAATGTACGTAGACATGTTTATTGCTGTATCTGTAATAAGCAAAAAAAGTCCATTTTTTTTTTTGCTTTTGAAAACAGTTACATTGCGCTTTCGCTTTTCCTTAAATTGTTTTGACTCATTTTCAGTATCAAGTGGATCACAACAACTTCCAACCTTTTACCAAATTTGAAGCTGATATATTAATCTTTAAGACCGGAAGGAAGGCTACCACAAAGAGACACAGACGGACATGTCATCATTGATTTAGAATTTATTACTACTCAGGACCTCTGAAGATTCCTTCTGAATATTGCGAAGAGTTTGACACCACCTTTGGTGGTGAATATAAATATGTTACGGTTCTCATTAAGTTTTGATTCATATTTGCAGACAATCTTTAGTTTGTTCTTCTAATTCAAAATGTCCGATCGGTAACGGTACGGTGAGTTAGATTATATAAGAAAAACGCATTAATTTTCGAGAGTTACCACGTCTCCAGTTTTTTCTCATATGGAAAAAGTCTATTTTTTGTTATATAAAAATTTAGAAAAAATGTCCTCAATACCTCTTAAAATTTATACTTTCTGTCTTAACTCGTAAGTTAATAAATATTTTCCTCTTTTTTCTTTCCTATTAAATTAATTTAGAAAAATATTTAGATTTTTAACGAGAACAATAAGATCATATCTCCTAAAATTTATATATGTTATAGCTTGGAAAATAACTGGATAACTGTTTTTTCAGTTATTGTGAGACTACCTTTCGAATTTGATGTATGAGGGCACAACTAAGAAACTCTCTCTATGCTTTCAGTTCTCTAACGCTAACTTTAGCGAGCGTAAAAGCGTCAAGAGCAGCTATAGGACGGATAGACAGATAGAGAAACGAACGGCCGAGTTTAATGAAATTTGTTTCAAACCGCGTTCACTGATCAATGGAATCAATGAATCAATAACGCTTTTTGATAACGATTACAATTAAATGGAAGGTTCACAATTTTCATATAATAGCTTGGGGTAAGGCAGATTGAAGATTCAACCCAAAACGAATAGAGATTTTTTTTTTTTTTTTTTTGCTTAAATGAAACGAATTTAGTACCAGAAAATTTAGAACGATTTCGATCAATTTTTGATTACCGTAAGATTCACATATTTTATCAAAAAATATTTTTTAGTTCTTCCTTTCGTTTTTTTTTTTTAATCTTCAATAATTTTTTTGCAAAAATTATCAATAAACTGACACTTGGCCAAAGTTAACTTAAGAACATCAATACATTCGAATCTACACATCTACACTATCATCGGTCAAGTTCATTTATCCCAAAACGCAAACCCTTCTCATATGACCTAAGTAAGGGCACCGAATTGCAATAGAAATGAGCCATGCATCTAACTGTACACACAATATCTGCATATATATCGACAACATCATTATCATCATTGTAATCATAATTTCTTGCATTTTATTTCATTTTGTTTCGTTTCATATTTTTTTTATTTTTTTTTTCTTACGTTGATTTTTATTTTTTGTTCATTTTTATTTTGATTTCTGTGGTTTCGTCTTTCGTGAGGGTCCAGAGTGTTTGACTTAATAGATGCATATTGTGTGGCTGTGGTATTAACGTAAAATATATGAAAATATATATATAAATATATACATATCTATATATATATATATATGTGTGTGTGTATGTATGTGAAATTAATTTTACACAAAATGGTGATTTCTTTCTTTTACTCTTTGCCATGATCCTCCGACAAAGCATAAATCCCACAGCAGATCAACCAATCACGTTCGTAAATAAATTGTAGAAATTATGAATTTTTTCTTCTTTTTCTTTTTTATTTTTTTTATTTTTTTTTATTTGTTTGTTTCTCTGTTTTCATGTGTATGTGTGTAAGTTGGCAGAGAATCATCAAAAACAGAAGAAAAAAAATTTTTCGTAGACCGACACAGCGCAGTATAATAATCATAAGTTTAGAATTTTTGTGGTTGGCGTTTGAAACCATACGTTTTGTATTTTGCAATGATTGCCTTGCTTGCGTTAATGTTCAGTTCGATGCGGTATTGTGCGCATTTAGTTCCAGTCGCGTAATCACACATATCTCCACCAAATGCCAATTGTTGGTACAATTGGCCTTTTTATCATAACCGTGAGCACTCACTGACTGACTGACCAAACGATAGCTCTAACTACAAAAAAAAAAGATAAAAAAAAAAAAAAACAAGGAAAAAAGGCTTAGATTTACTTTATTTCACATTTACTATAATGGATCGCAATCTATTTACTTTGCTTTGCTTTGCTTTACTTGCTTTACTTTGCTTTGCTTTGCTCTACTCTGCTCTAATCTTCTAGAGAACTTATGCTATTATTTTGATTCTATAATTTAACGCGATGCGGTGTGGTTTAGATTATCTCGCGGTGAAAGATTCTAAATAATTGTTTTGTCATTTACTTAACATTTGTTGAACTCTTATCCATTCAATACGGTGCTGCAATTTAAGTTTTAATGATTTTGATCTACAATTTAATGGTGATTTTTATATCCCACTACTCGGCGGTTATAATAGTTTTATCAAACGTTTTTATGTGCACAGAAATCTGTATAGAAAATAAATATGTTCTCGATCAGAAATTCATTCATCGAAATCACTTTTCATCATAGCAATCGTAGTATTAAGTATTGATTGATGTGCATGTAGATTTCTTAAGGATTAACTTATGTATCGCCCGTGTGTCATTTTAAAGACGCCGTCTATTATTAGACTTTTGCACTTTTTTTTAAATTTATTTTTCGAAATTGACGTTCTCGTCATAATATCGAGATGTATAATTAAATTTTGGTGTACTACCGTACACATATGCACGGGCAAAGTAGAATTCGTAATTACGTTAATAATTAGAAAAAATCGAAATCTTCGAGTTTAAGTTTACATTTGAAAATCTAGTATTCAGTACCAAATATTGGGAAGCCAACAAAGGTGGGTCACCACGGATATATAAAGCAACACACTGGACTTGTCTTTCCATTTGCAACCGGTAGATATCATCTTAGAGTAGTGTACCATACTAAGCAACTGGTCGTTCTTTAACTACTCTTCTCACTCTTGAAACAATTATCTTCAAGCAGCCTTACCTACCGTGCAAAACGTTTTCATTTTTCCATCGAACATACATAACCACTATACCTGCTTTCACTTTTCCTCTACCTACAATCCTTTCTGAACACCATGCGTAGGCAAACGTCCTCTGAATCGCTTGTTAGATATGAAAAAGAAAAAGTAAATAAATAAAGAAAAACATATTCTTGATCAACCTCCGCTGATTAACTACTAATTGTTTGTTGTTGGAAGCCCTACGGACCAAGCAAAAAAGCCGAAAGCTTTAAGAGTATGGATAAATTCTCGGTTAATGACGATACATTAAATTCGTACATAGACATAATCTGTTTACCAACACGTCCACAATATGTGAAACAAAACTTATAGAAAATCAATCGATATTAATTTAAAAACTTTAGCATAAATATTTTGTAAGGTCCTCTTAAAATTCAATTCGAAAATGGGTATGACCAGACGTTAAGCCCGCAATGTAAAAGAAAAATTGAAACTTATAACACATAAAAGGTGTCTCAATAACAGTGCACTGTTTCATTTAAAAATAAAAACATATATTTTTTGAGCGAATTATAGTATTTTTACTGCATTGTAAAGCAGACATGTTCCAATTAGTTATGGAATAGAACAGCAGCTCTGATGACAGGCCATTACTCTTTTCATGAAATTTTCGATGATTTTTTGACAAAGATTTGGCTGCATCTGATCGATGGTACGTTAAACCTTGAGCCTTGAGCTCAAAAGTTATTTGTGGTTTATTTATATAAACCCGTGTGATTTCAGAAAACCCTAAAGAAAAAAATCTCACAGCGTTAAATCGCATAATCTTGATGGCCGAATGACATCAGAATTTCGTGTAATTATTTAATCTGAAAATGTTTGCTGCAATAAATCGATAGTTTTATGCTCGATATGACAAGTAGCGCTGTTCTTTTGAAACCGTTTGTCATCTAGATTCAGACCGTCCACTTTAGGCCACAAGAACTCCGTTGTTATAGTCCTGTAACTAATGTCAGTCACAGTCACTGCAATTTCGATCTTATTTTCAAAAAAAGAAAGGGCCAATCCATCCGCCTGATCAAAATCCGTGCGAGACGATTGCTCGTTATCGCCGCATTTGTTTCTCATAGATTCCGTAAGAATTTCTTAAGTCACAAATTCGACAATTTTGTTTATTTACGAAGCCATTCAGACGGAATTACGCTTTATCGATGAAGATGAACTTTTTCGAAAAACTTTTCTAATGAGTTTCCGTAATCAGATTTCGTTCTTCTCTTATGTAGAGCTCCATTTTTAATAAAAATAATAATAACAATAATAATAATAATTTTTAATAATTTAAGAATAATAGGTGACAGCTATCAGTTTTCAGAGTTGCCACTTACATGAAAGAAAAATGAAATTTAAATAGTGCGCTCTTATTGAGATCGTTTATGTCTGTGACAGTTATTAATATAAAATTTGACACAATTGTTTTTAAGTTCTTATAAATAAAAGTCGAATACATAAATAACACAAATCGGATATAGACCCGTCAACTTTTAAACAAAGTTCTTTACAATTTACATATTTATTGTTTCGTGGTTGAGGTTATAGATATTAAAAATTTAGTCTAAAACGATAATAACATTTTTAGTTATGAAATTTTTGATATTATTGAGATGGTAAAACAAAATCAAATATTTTCTCACGATAACTGCTCGCTATACCCAGCAATATATCGCAAAAGACAAGCAGGAGGCATCATATGATATACTGATACTAGTTACACCCAGTATATATATATATAGATATATATATATATATATATGGATATATATATAGGATTTGTGTGTAATATATAATATTTGTGTATACATATGATACAGATTGTTGCATATGAAACACATGTACATACACACGAACAATTTATTTATATACAATAAATATTATGAATTCAAAATTCAACTGAACATTAATTGTAGAATGTCATTTTGTCTTGTCATTCTTAAATTTTATCATTATTATTATTATTATTATTATATTCTAGACTAATGAAATTAATTCTTAGATTAGAGATGAGAGCACTAGCAGCTTAGGCTATCTGCTTTGTTGGTATTTTTTTTTTTTTTTTTCATTTTTATGAAAGAAACTCTAGCGCAATGAGGTTTGAATCCACGTGTGCTGACTGGCTAGAGGCGCTTCTTAACAGTTCAGCCAATGTTGCGACAACTTAAATTTTAATTTAATATATTTCTTTAGTTACAAAACCAAAAACAAACAAAAATTTTTAAATGAAATGGAAGAAGAAAGTCTTCTC
Source organism: Glossina brevipalpis (assembly GCA_000671755.1). Classification (NCBI taxonomy): domain Eukaryota; kingdom Metazoa; phylum Arthropoda; class Insecta; order Diptera; family Glossinidae; genus Glossina; species Glossina brevipalpis. The sequence goes on from KK351208.1 coordinate 38,033, forward strand.
TATAAGAGACATAATGCAGTGTTTGCTGGAGATGAACAAAAAAAGTATTTAAAATAATATTATGTTTGCTTTTATGTTTTACAAATCAACCAAAGGAGTACAAATGTTTGCTTTTCCTTTTTTTTCTTTTTTTTTCTATTTTCCCTAAGCACTCGCTATTAAATTATATAATAAAACACTAAAAAACCTTACGTGCCTAAGTAGATACATACATATGCACCTATAAGCTGACTTTAAAAAAAAATCGCTTCGACCATTACGGTGCCAAGGTAAACAATAACGATTATAAAGAATCAAAAATTTTCTTACGGTAATACTGCCTCTCTGCCTCTTTTTCATATACTTTCTCTTTTCTTCTTTTTTTATCTAGTGAAAGAGGAAACCATTTGCAGACGCATGCATTCCATCATTTATGCATAGATATCGAGTATATATATATTGCATATAAATGTTGAGACATATTTGTATATATATATATATATATATATAGATATATATATAGATATATATATATATATATATATGTATACATATATATATCTCGGACTGTGTGTTCTGAACTTAACTGCTTATTTATAACGTTAATTCATTTTACTACCGCTTATGAGAAAAATTTTCCCTTTTTATTTATATTTTATAAGAAAGATGAAAATATTAAAGAAAAAAAAAAGAGATAAAAAGAAAAAAAAGATTGAAAACAAAGCAAGAAGATTTTAAATTATATTAACAACTGTCAGTGAAGCAAAGCAGAGAGTATACACGATCAAAAAGTTTACTATATTAAGGAGTTAATGTCGAACAACTTGTGTTTTGTTTTTCAATTTATATATGATTTACGCAACAAAAGCCTAATAAGCTCAAAACTTCTTTTTTCGATCGATTTTTAGTTCATATATGCTTGATGCAGTTGCTGCCTTTAGTTTTTCAAATATATTCTTTTTAAATGTATATATATGTATGTATGTATGTATGTATGTATGGATGTATATAAATATAGAAGTTTATTGTATACATTTATTTATATATATATACATATATATATGTGTGTGTGTGTGTTTATTTATATATATGTAAGGTGGGTTGTTACCCGTTGTTGAGGTAATAACTCAGGTGATTATAGTAATTATGCGTTCTGACGCGATATAAGTACGGGATAACGCTATTTCGATATAATTGAAAAATTCTGATAGACACTGATTGTGAACAACAATGACGATGATGACGACGATGATGATTATGATTGCAATAGCAGAAAAAACAAAACAAAAAAAAAAACGAAAAACAAAAAATAAAATGTGGATAACGAATGGACGAACAAAACGACCTTATGTATATTTTGTTGTGATGAGTGTGTGTGTGTGTGTATATATATACACTATACACACAAGTACACGGTGTGTCAGTTTATTACCCCTCATGTCCGAACTAATGCCGCTTGCACTTGGATTGGTTAAAAAGATTATTGTGGGCTGCGAACTGCAACTCAAAGGATTGTGTCTGTATTAACTGTGCGAAATGGTGTTGGATTTTGGTAGCTTTGGCTGCCGTTAAATTTGTTGCATCGTAAACTTTTTCTGTGAGCAGTTTTTACCTATAATACAGTAATGAGCATTTAAAGCCAAATAATTTATTTTCTTTTTTTCTCTTAAATATATATCAGATATTATATATAAAATTGAAAGAGCTTTTACGTTAATTATTAATTAAATTCGATTAATAATTATACCTATTGTCCTATTATAGGCGATTAAATATACAAATAATATTAAATATTATATAAATAATAAAACAAAAACAAAATATGTTAATATAATAAAATAAAAATAAATAAATAAATAAATAAAATAGAAAAAAAAATAATTCTATTCGTATTTAATTTTTTAATATATGAATTAAATATTTAAGGATATTCGATTGCTTACAATTCATATCGTAGGCATATGCGCAGACATCATGTTGAAATGAATGAAATGATTCAGATCTTATTCAAAGATGATGCTTATATAATCCTATCAAGAACTTCAATATGAATATCAATCAAAGTTTTGCCGCTTTATCAACAAACAAAAGAACTTATAACAAAATTAAGTTGATATTTTTTTAAATATATCGTACAAATTAGTTCCAAGATAGATAGTTTGCAAGCTTAAGCCTATTAATGCTTATGTTAAAGATGAAAAAAACCATTCAATGTATTACGTTGGTACGTTTATTTCACTAACTAACTATTGGATATTTTGCCCAATAGTTTGTCCACAATAAACAATTATTGGAGACAACTGCTCTTTCAAATAATATTGATAACATTTAGTAAATGCATTGATCGAATGAGAAGAAGTTTCAATAAAACGAATTGACTTATTATGCTAAATATCTTGAAAGAAAGATTCGTATTCTAGAACGTCTAAAACAGAAGAAATGAATTTCATTCAATTAATAATCAACTATTTCTTTAAGTGCATTTTCCAGAACATTAAAGATTTTTTATGATCAGTTTATCGCTTCAAAAAAAAAATATTTCAAATAACAGCAACTTTTACTCTATGGTATGTAAATATAAGATTCGACCTTCATTCTACTTTTACACATTCGTTTTAAAGTATAGAAAAAATTACAATAATTCGAAAACTTCTATTCTTGGCCTCGAGAGTTCTCTTCAAACTTATTTTATATGTAATTTATTAAAAAAAAAAAAAATAAATAAAGTATTGTCCAGCACTGTACTATAATTACAAAAACATATTTCTTTTGTAATGCTGGCAATGTGTAACTAACTATAGGCTATTAATGTGCAAGTTCACAGTGTTATGCTTAGCCTAGTATCAAAGTAGTTACCATCACTTTTTGTCTTCAAAGCTCTCAGGTAGAGAAGAGGAGAAGCAAAAAACAAAAAAAAACAGAGAAGCTTCTTAATGCCGCCACTACCGATTGGTAAAATTGATCAGCACTTCATCATTTGGGTCAGTAATCCAACGGAAAACTTTTAGCTATAAAATAATTTATTTCCATTCACATTTTATTACACCTTTTCCATTATCTTTCAGCCAATTGTAATTTCACGTCATCTTAAATCTTCACATAACAATTGAACACATTCGATGGGAATTCTCATAAAACTGCAACCACACAAATCAAGTAACCACCAACCTACCAACGTAACAACGAAACAACCAGATCCACCAACCACCACCAAGCTATCAAAACTATTAATCATTATTGTTGTTGGCTGGTTGTTGCTTAGTTGCTTGCAATGCTTATTTTAAGGCGGCATCATTTGCTTTGATTTCAATTTTTCCGATCATAATTCGCAAATTAAGATTTTTTTTTCCAAAACAAAAAAAAAAAAAATTAAAAATAAAAAAAAAAAAGCAAAAATATTTTTATGAAAAGAGAAAGAAAAAAAAAATGTTTAATAACTATTAAATAATTTGTCTAAATTTCATTTGAAAATTTTTATATTAAATATCTTTTCTTCAATTTATTATTTAGTTATGCGCTCGTAGTGTTTTTTTTTTTTTTTTTTTTTAAATATTATTATTGGTTTTCTTGTTTTAGTGATTTTGTCAACATGCACGTCTGAAAGTGTGTTTAGTACGTGACTGAATAATTAAAATTCTTGTGAGGGTCGTTTAATTGAGTTATTAAATAATGATTAATAAAAATGTAATTTTGATTTATATTTATTTCTTACAATTCAAATGAAATTAATGTTAAACTAAATTCAATAATAATTACTATATAAAAATAACTAAAGCACACAGAATGATTAAATCTTTATATAAATTAAATAAATGCTCTTTTCCTCTCTCTATATGTTCAATATTTTTAAGTAAAAAACTTTAGTGTTCTTAAAATTACTCAATTTATATTTCTGTCTACACTTAATGAAAGCACAACAAAATAGAATATTGCAATCGACTAATTCTTCAAGACCCTTATTTAGCACCTTTTCATGTCATTTTTTTCTCAATTATATTCTTAATTTCAGATTGAATTTTTCTAAAACTTACTTAACATTTGATTCTTATCCGCTTGTAATTACTTGGTCCTTATAATGTTCTCGAATGGTTTTTCGTTGAAATAGAGAAACAAACTTGTAGAAGTGTTCCAAGTAAATAAAAGAAAAGTCCGCTAAATTTTTCCCAAAAAATGATTTTAGAATCACGTAACTCTTAAAGGAAAAGTTCATATTCGATCTATAGAAGAGCGAAAAATAAAAAAAATAAATAAATAAAAAATAATATTTACTCCTTCAATCGAAAGAAATTTGCGTTTTGGAAAAAGAGACGGGCGGAATCTTCATTGGTGAATCCCTATAGAAACAAGACAAAATCTAATCGTTTTCGAAGGAAACAACGGGTGATAAAAAACTGATTAACATACTAGATAGATGAGATTGTAGAAATATAATGAACTCAGGATTCTCACTCCAATAAGGTAATGCTTTGCATTTGATAAAGTTGGAAGAGAATCATGCATCATGAGCTGGTCCAACTTGATCGCACAATTGATTTCATTTGCTCGCCGTCAACAATTGACGCAACTTAAGTAAAGCATCTAGATCTTGATCAACATAAAAGACGTCATCTTTCCGTTATAACTCAGGCCATACATATATGTGTATTCGGATTCGGGAAAAATTTGAAGGACTTAGATGGAAAGTTTTGTAATATCCACACTACGCAGCCCAAACCTTGTTTCAGGCGTTTGCCATTGGTTTTTAATCTCTCTTAATCAGTAGAGAGTATTTTATAATTTTAGATTTTTCGCCCAGAAATACTTCTAGCCGAAAAATTACACTCAATCGTCGATCAAAGTGGTACATATTTTTTTTTTTTTGTAATGGAGCTCTCAGTAAACGTGCACTATTTGCGATCTTTTTATTGTTAAAGGTGAATATCTCTCGACAAAATTTGCTGTGTAATGCTTCGAAAAATTTCAAATTGTTGAAAACGATTATGAAATGATGTTTTCGGATTTTCTTTTCAAATTGTTGAAATATTAGGTGCATTTTCTCGACTGAAAATTTTGAAAAAATTGACGAGCAATCTTAGCATAACTTCTCTTAACTTTTGTAATGGGTTTCCACAATTATAACGCGTTTTTCTTTTGTGTAGCACTAGATTTTTAACAATTGGAATAATCATAGGTGACACAGCTGTCAACGATCAGGGTTGCCACTCGCATGTAAAAAAAAAATAGCGCGAAATTCAAATGGTGCACCCTTTATTTATATATATAAATCCATTGAAAATATGTTTAAATTTAAATGAAAAAGTGCCATGAACTTCTTGATTGATCTTGAAATAAACAAAAGTTTAAATATCAGAAGTATTTTTCATGGAATATTATGTTCTCTTCCTCTTAAATACTACCGAGAAAATCTAGCAGCCACATTTGTAAATATATTTGAAAGATGTCAAATGTATCTGAACAGCTCCGTTTCGTAATTAGTCAGTGCCATGAACAGCCGTTATGCATTTATTTATTTATCTACTTATTTTTTCAATATAGTATTTGTGTATTATTATTACGACAAGAAATCCTTATAAATGTTTCTCAACCCATGATATCATATGTTGCTTATTTTTTGTACGCAATAGTGTGGAATAGAAATATGTTTAGTATTATGCATAAATGGTTACATAAAGATAAAAAATATTCTAATAAATCGATCCATTCTGTTGCTGAAAATCATAAAAAAGTGAATAAAAATTCAGAACTTGACACATTTATTAACTTCAAGACTTCAAGACTATCATAGCAAACATCGAAGTGAAATTCTATTTGGATATCTTTCAAGACTATAGAAAAATAATACTCAGATCAGTTCATTAATCAAAAAAAAAAACCACAATTAATAATAATAATAAAAAATAAATTTAAATGATTCACTGTTATACAGCATAGATGGTGTGATTATGTATCAGTAAAGCTTGTCTCTGAATAATCTTTGAAGTTAGATTGCGTTGATTTTTTTTTTTAATTGGTAAACGAAATACAAAAATTGTTTAGACAAAATGTAGTTTTGTTGATCTTAGAATCGAATTGAAATTTATTAAATATTGACAACGAAAACTAGATTGAAACGAATATCGTATGCAACGTAAAGTACAACGAACGTGACAAACAGGAAAATAAATATTTTTTTCAATTAAATTATGCAAATTTAACAAAATACCAGTTGCGGCAAATAATGTAAGAAACCTTCAATCAGGCAGAATAGAAGGAAAAGGTAAAAAAAATTAAAAGAAAATTTGCATTTTCTTCTCGTGTGTCATGTATAACTTAAGCAAAGAAATAAATAAGCCGACACAAAATTATTTAACTCCACCCACTCTATACCAGTAAATATATAAGAAATCTTTCCAGTAATTTACATGAAATTCAGAGCAGCTACTAGTGCTACTATGTGCTACTACTGTTATTATTATTACTACTACAGGGGCTATAGATACAGTTGGGTTAAGGTAGCAAAATATTACATCGACATTAGTGTCGCATAAATTATATAAAAATAATTATCAAACATCTTAGAAGTGATGTCTAGAATATAGCTTAAAGAAAACTGCAAATCGATGTAGATGACGGCAATGTAGACAAAGACAAATATGACACGTTATATTGTGGTAAGGGTTGATTGTGATGTGAAGATAAAGTTGCTGATGAGAAGGTTGATGTTCACACAACCGTAGGCTATAAACTCATTACATCTTGTTTTGAATATTTATAATATACACAAACTATAAAATCATAAGAATATTAAAAAAAAAAAAAAAAAAAAAAAAAACAAGAGAAAATTTAAAAAAAAAAAAGCACAAATCCACCTAAAAACTTTTTGTTGTGATTATTTATTATTGTGCGCTAAACTTTTGTTATTTAATTTAATAATACGGAAATTATAGTATGCATGCTTCGCTTTATCTTTCTTTCTGTCTTTCTTTTTTTCTTTCTTTCTTTTTTTTTTCAAACTGCGTCATATCCATAAAGTACACTTGCTAGTATGCCATTGCCGCGGTTGTTGCATGCCTCTAAAACAGCAGCAAGCTTAGCAACATATTCGTGACAATTTGCGCTTAAGGCATTTTTGGTGTTTTTTTTTTTTTTTTGCTTTTGTTCGTAGTGTAAATCGCATCATGGACACATACGTACTAAAAGTGCAAAAGTACAAATTCCTGATTCGCATACATAATAACAAAAACATATCCTGGGCTCACATTTGGTTGATCGAATGGTGGGGTAGTTAGTTGCATGTTCACATGATTGAAGTTCAACTTGTACACGGCATTGTATTAATTTTCATAGTTTTACTATATACAATATTAATAAAGTTTCTTTTTGTTTTTGTTAAATGAATTCATCATATGTTGACATTAGCGGCCAGTTGTTAAGGAAATCGTTTGTACTTTACCTGATTTATTACATTCATAATGCAGTAAAAAAAAAAAATAATCTTATAAGACGAACTCAATGAATATTTATTTTTTTTCTCGCCTTTTTAAAAATCTTTTAAAAGCTGATACACGAAAAGTAGTATTTGAACTAAGAACGAACATTGGAAGAAAAATATACCATAAATGTCCTTAAAAAATTTTAATTTTCTTTTTTACAAACTATAAATATACATATGCATCTGTATACGTTAATAAATTTGTTATTATTTTTTGCCAAATTTCATTCTTATTGCATAATATTTCCTGTTCGCTAGACAGCTGTGACATAAGAAAAGAGTCATAATATCGTTTCCAACATTTAACAAGTTCGAAAATTATGTTCGGCTGTGCTGAATTTTTTATACCCACCATCTCAAAATAAGCCAAAACAACTATATTTTAATAGATGGGTGTGGCAGATATTTTCTATTTTTATGGAATCCCATAGAATATTTTATTGTATTTTGGGTTTATTTTATATTGTAGGCGTGTCCTTTACATTACGCAGATAGACAGACAAATACATGGATATACGGAAGGACAGATACGATTCCGAATTTAAAACTAATCTAGAGTTTCTAAAACTCTTTTCTTGATGTTACAAATATTTTCACAAAAAAATTAAAATTTCAATATTCTATTATATCGAACGGGCGTAGTCGATCCTTTTAATTTCTGTACGGATACTAAAGGACAGCTAGCTCAATAAATGTGGAAATTTTTATAGATCTATCTGCTATGGTTCATTAGTAATAAGCAAAATATACAACTTTTTTTTCTTTTAAAAACAAAGATGCTCTCTGTTTACATTGTACATGGTACTATGGGCGTGTCCTTTGATCGAATTGGCCCATTTTCAGCACCAGCCTGTGTGCGAGAACTTCGAATGTCTGTCCAAATTTGAAAATACTTACCACAAACATTATACAGACGGACAGACGGGCGGACGGACGGACAGGCGGACGGACAAGCGGACGGACGGACAGACAGACATGTGGGCGGACGGACAGGTGAACGGACAGATAGACGGACAGGTGGACGGATGGACAGATGGACAAATGGACAGACGGACAGACAGACGACGGACAGGTGAACAGACCGACGGACAGGTGAACAGACCGACGGACAGGTGGACAGACCGACGGACAGGTGAACAGACGGACGGACGGACCAGTGGACGGAGGGACAGACGTTTAAATTGATTTTAAATTCGATGTTGATCAGGAACGTATATACTTTATGAGATCTCTGAAGATTTCTTCAGGTTATTACAAACGAGGTGATTTATCCCCATTCTTTGGTGGGGGGTATAAAAGGACGGACAGGACACTCTATAAAATATAGTAGCACTAGTTACTGTATACTATTATGTCTATTAAATATGTCCCTCTGGCCATTGGTTTCTTCTGTCTATGTTCTATAAATCTACAAGTACTTCATCAATTTCGGAATGAACTCTATTTGCTATGAAATGCTTACTAACATTGTCATCATAACACACAAAAGTAATACACCAACATCGGGACTAAATAAGAGAAAACATTTTTCTTCTTTTTTTTTTTGCAAATTGCGATTCATCAACATGATATACTTCAAGAGTGTGATACGATCAGTGTTACGCTTCTCATTTGTCTTATAGAAAAAAGTTTGTGGAAAACCTCAATATACATTTTAGTTCTCGCAAAGGCTTCATTATTTGATTGAAATATGTTTCCCAGGAGCATCTTTTCAACATTCACACCTAGATAATAGTCTCTATCTGAGCGATACGATACGGTACGATGTTTTTGTCCCAATATAAGTGGACGCGATATCAATTAAGAACAAAATGCTTTTCGACATGTATCAATTCTCTCTTGTGACAAAACTTTTCCATTATTAAATATAATTTTGACATTTTTTGGGAGGATGTGTAAAAAAGAAGATAGGTCTATCTCAAACTATTCTATGCCTATGCAGGCAAATCTGTTATATGAAACGATGTAGGGTATTCTCGTAGACTGCAACATCAAATATGGTCATAATTGTGGAGTATGTAATGCCGGAAATTTAATTTGACTTCAGCCAAAGTGAACATAAGGAAAATCAATTGAAATCATCTTGAAACATAACATAGTTCCCTAATTCTTGATTCTCTTCTAATCATTCCAATTAAGATTCAAAAGTCTTTTTGAGGAATAGTTCCTTAAGATTCCGTACGATTCGATAAGATTTTAAATGAAATGATATTAAAAACTTCTATCTATTATAGCATAGAATTAATTTGGAGATGAACACAAAAGCATTTCTTCTTCATTATAGTTCTTAATAATGATAACAATCATTTAATAGTTACACGAACAGTAAATAAATATTTTTAATTAGAATTCCATCGTTAATGTGATTCATAATAATTTTGTACAACTTTTCTTATGTACGCATACGCTGCATATAAATACATATTTATTATGATACAACAACAAGGAGAACAGAACAGCAATAGCAACAATATATACGGCATTGCTGGTTATTGCTATAAACAAATATGTTCATCAAGTACTTAAATATTCAGTAAACGCTTGCTTGCAGTAGTAACTGTTTATGCACAGCGCCATGTACGAGAGTGATGCCACCAACCACCAAACCGGCATTATATGACTAAGGTATACCAGCAACCAGTACCACCACATACAATATACCAATAATATACAAACGAAGAAACAAACAAACAAACAAACGAACAACGAACAAACAAATACAGATATAAATAATAAAAAAAAAACATAATTAGGAAATCAGCCGACACACAGTACTACGGTTTAACTTAAAATGGTGTTTAAAGTTAAAAAGCTTACTCTGAGTAATTACTCGAAATTGGTGTGTATTAGAATTGATTAAAAAACTGAATGTGACGAACAACTAACTATCCGGCCCCTTATGGGGGTTTTGAAAGAAATTTTTTGAATAGCAATATCGGTTAGATTGTGCGTAAGGCATGCCTCACAAACTTTTATTGAACAACAATACATTTAATGCTGTAAAAAGTTTACGAAAATTATAAAATGAAAAACAAAAAAAAAAACAAAACCAAAAAAAAAACGCTAAAAAATCGAAAATTAACCGTACATACATACATACCTACACACACACACACGATACACATACAACGCTAACTAATCAACACACTGAGCAACTCTTATAAATAATAAAAGCAGAAGAACATACGCATCATACATGTGTATATCCTTGCGCTACTCGCTGATGTTCTAGTAAAGAGGTTCTGACCAACTCACTGATTGTCGATGGAATATCGTCGATATTAAAAGATTCAGACTGCTCATGCCTTTGGTGGTAGTGATGACGATGACGATGACTATGATGATGATGATGATGACGTCAATGATGTTGATGCTGTCGATGATTGTATTGCTATTGATTTTATTTTGATGGTTTTTTTGCTTGTGAGAAAAACTCTTTTGCGCGACCTTTATTAAGTCCCCGGTCGGTTAGTTTCTTGCCGCAAAGGTTGCCTTCTATGTTGTTGTTGTTTCCTTTTCTTTTTCTTTTTGTCTTTTCCTTTTTTTTTCTGTGTTTTTTCTTCTTTTTGTCTGATTTAATTTCTTCTGGTTGCGGTGTGATCCTCGTTTTCATCAAAAACACAAAGATTCATTCCAACAATTTTGAAATTCATACATATTTATAAGTTTCGATTTAGTTCGAAATTTACTTCGGTTCAGTGTTCATCATCAAAGTGTTTCTGATGTGGTTGAGTTTTCTTTCTTTCTTTCTTTATTTATTTTTTTTTTTTATTTTTTTATTTTTTTTTGCTCCTCTTTTTTATATATTATTTTATTATATATTTTTTAATGTTCTTCTCTTGTGCGCGTTACAATTTATTTCTTTATCTCAATTATTTTATCGTTTTTTTTTTCTTTGGTTATTATTATAAAATAAAAGAAAAAATGTTTAAAAAAAAATTTGCAAAAAAAAAGTGATGAGTATGGGTCAGGGAAACAGAAAAACAACATTCCCAACAATGTAATCTTTGAAAAGAGATGAAATATGTTTTATTGGAATGATAGCTTAACAAAATCAAAAAAAAAAGGAACGAAATGCGTGTTCATTAGCCGGGAAAGTAATTCTGATTTCGCTTAATGATTGCTAATTAAAACTATATCATCTTTACGGTCAAAGCAATCATAGCTAATTTCAAATTATATACTTAAGCCTTACTTCCTGAAGTTAGAAATTTTAATTTTCCTCAGAGCTGATGCTTTTTTCATCCTATTTTTATATCCAGCCGCTCTCGTCTTTTTTTAGATAATTGTAATTATTTCCTAAGTTCCACACAAAGTCATATTGAGTTCATGTCCCTAATAAACCTGTAACATGAAATTTTGAGTTACTAACTAATTGAACAATTTATCACAGTTTTTAATTTCTTTACTAATTTATACCGCTTCGAAATTCCCAGCCTTTATTTCGTTACATCTCTCAACGCTTCTTTCACCTTTCGCTTTACTTCCATTTATTTGTCAATTCTTGACTAATTTTAGGAAATTTCCAATGTGTATTTATTTCAAAAAATTTATTTCAGTATTGTTTACTATCGAGTCCGATTTCAATCAATCATTTCCCTGGACATAAAAAACTTGGGTAAATTTTTCAACCTTACATAAGTCAGATTTTCGACGCAACCTTTGTCTATTCTACTTCTTCAATGAAGTAGATGATGATCCTCGTAAACTTTTGTACTAGGTTTCCAAACAATGTCTCCTGCTTTATAAATTCGTTTATAATTTTTTTTTGATTGAAGTGGATCATTATCAAGTTTTGCAATTAAGTAGGATGCCGTCGTAAATGTTTGTGCTGAACTTCATTCTAATATCCCGTATAAATTGTAGTTTTGCGTAACGTGCGTGTTTGCGTGTTGCTTGTTTCTTTTGCTTATTAAGAATGCGTTTATAACGAATTTGAATTGAATTTGAATTGAGTTTGCATTGAATTTGAATTTAATTTAAATTGAGACTGAATTGTATTTGAACCGGATTTGCATTGAATTTGAATTGAATTTGGATTAAGTTTAAATTGAGTATGAATAGTTTTTGAAATGAAATTGAATTGAATTTGAATTGAATTTGAATTGGATTTTAATTGAATTTGAATTGAATTTGAATCCAATTTGAATTGAATTTGAATTGAATTTGAATTGAATTTTAATTGAATTTGAATTGAATTTGAATTGAATTTGCATTGAATTTGAATTAAATTTGAATTGAATTTGAATTAAATTTTAATTAAATTTGAATTGAATTTGAACTGAACTACATGGTGCAGAATTGTGATTATTTTCGCTCTAAAGAGATTTCAAGGTACTTTTCAAGGCAAAAAGTCATTTAAATATAAATCCATAGGACCCTTAACCCGTAACTTCCTTTAAAAAGAACAATTGCTAAATCTTCACAAAAAAAAGCCAAAAATCTTTTTTAAGAAAAAAACAAGCAAAACAAAAGCGCTAGTAATAAACACTACTTTCTAAAAAGAACAGCACTTTTAGTTAAAACTAAAACAACTGCAAGCAGAACAACATTCTTCACTTGAATCTGTCAAATGCCTCCTCAGCGTAGCGTACGTATCTCTGGAGAACATATTCTACATAATTCCAAATAAAAGTAATATTTGTGTGCGCATAATTGTCATATTTCAACCAATAAGTACTAAACTAAAACATATGCCAGCAAACATATTGAATCAACCATTATTATGGTCACAACACGAGTTTTACATTTTTTGTTAAAGAATTCTCTATGAATATAAAGAAGAAGAACAAATGTAAAATAAAATCAAAGAAGAGACGAGACGACCATCGCTTTTGTAATCCTTTTTTAGTTAAAATAGCAAAGTTAACCAATAGAGAGACAAACAGAAAGACAGACAGACAGACAGACAGACAACTGTACGTCAAGTGCAAAAACTTTATTTGGTATTGTGTTCAGTATTTGTCTGTTTTTCACAAAGAAAATTTGTATTGCAGCCGAGATTTGTATATGCATGCAATCGTCGCAAGACACGTGTCTTCTCTCAAGGAATGTCTTTTAATTTCACCATTTAATCATCATCATCAACGGCAACAACAACAACAGCAACAGCAACAGCAGCAGCAGCATCATCACCAAACGATCGTTTAGTAGTTAATTTGCGTTACTATTACTATCCCGTCTGCGCTTCACTTTTAAAACTTTTCCGTTTGTCTTATGAAAGTGTTTAATGAACACGTGTTCTGATCTAATTATGGCACATTTTTCTTAAATGTAGTATCAATTGCATTACTTTGTCCGATGTTACCAAATGCGGTGATATACCTGTCTCTGTGCACTTCAATGATGCGGTTCATCATATCGTTTAACAACAATATCACGGCGACCGTTGAAAGATTGCAAAAGCAACTTATAGTAAAATATTTATTATACAATATTATGCCAGACAAAAAATGGTGAATAAATATGCTTCACTTTTCACATTTTAGATGAAACCATGATGAGTCTTCCACCTCGTCTTTTTCTGCGAAAAATTACTACAAAAAATATTCTTCGTCGAAGTAGAGCGTGTTGTGCTTACAACTCAACCTAACACACGTTCTTTTGTACCTCATTTTTTATAATGTTTCTAAAGCTTCGAAATAGGAATTAAAAATCAATTTTGAATCTGCGTACACTGAATTTATCTATATATAATATGTGTGTGTTCACCTATCTGTTTGTACACTGGCATCTATTATATATATTTTGTCTAAAGTTTATAACGTATATTCACGAATTGTGTTACTTAGAATTATACTTCTTTTCTTACTCTCTCTCTCTCTCTATCTATCTCTCTCTCTCTCTCTCTCTCTCTCTATCTATCTCTCATGAGTTTTTGAATTAAATTTTTAGTGGCCCCTTATGGGTTCAATATTGTAACAATCGCTGCCATAAACTGCAATTATTGTTCAAAAATTCTTCATTTCTTCATGTTTTACACGTTTTCTCGCACAGGATTGAGCTTAGAAAAGCCGAAGGGATATATACGAAAAAGTTTCTCTTTTCTTTACAAACCTATCTACAATAGAAGTCTTCTTCTCTCATAGTATATCCTTTTAGGTGATTAGAAACTTTATGACACAATAAATTCCATTAAGACTCCAACAGTCTCAAGAAACCACGGAAAATCCTCACATTAAGAACTAAACTATCCCATCGGAAAGTTTAATTGTGCCTGTGGTTGTACACAAATCCGCGAGACGGGTAGTTAAGTGGCTGGTTTGCACTGCAACCGAATCCCAAAGGTGCGAAGCACAGAGCATTACCCTCCGTCCATAGCGATTTGGCCTTGTATTCGAAGTGATTGATATGCCTGGACTTGCCCTTGATCTTTTACACTTAACATTCTCAAAATATATATAATATATATATATATATATATATCCACTTTTCATAACCAGTCATAATTCAATGGAAAAATAAGTTTCTTTTCTTTTAACCAACGTAACTATGGGTGGAATCTCACTGGTCTTCAGTCGAGGTCGTGTAGCCTCTTTCAACGGTATGAGCGAGATCGTTCAAAACAGTTATCGGCTAAGAAAGGTTAAGGTTTAACTATCGACGCCCAACGATGAGTTCTCGAATATTGCAGGAGGAATGATTCGAGGAAATAACCATTTTCGATTTGCAAAAATAGGAATATCCCTTCTCTAGATTCTTTAATGCAAGACTACAGGTGCTACTCCTATGCAATTTGTATGATCCATCGAAACATTTTCGAATATGGTAACGTGGCTAGAATTGGGACTATCCTGAGGACTTTCCAAGAACGGATAATCCGAGAGATAAGACAGTACAAACAGAACCGTTTGGGATGTATAACATAGGTCATAGTATAGGTCTAAATAAATCCATGGAGATCAGGTCGACCAAAAGAGATTGTAATATGGAAGTATTGCTCATTCAATAAACTGCTTAAAAAATGCTCTGTATCTAATCATTGGATACAGTCCCTCACGGTGGTTGTGGAAATAGCTGGATACAAACATTTTTTAACCAGACGAAAGCTTTCAATTATACCCCATGAATGTTTATTTTAGAATCTCAAGAATAATGGAATTATAAGAATTGTTCCCCAGATAGAGGAACGCAGACTATCGTTTGTTGGAAAATAGTCCTGTACCTTAGTGTACCGTGGAGTTAAACATTCAATGTGGAGGTGGTACCCATTTAGCCAAAAAGATAGCAGCTGTCCGTATGTCTTTCCATCTATGAATATTTTTTTTAACTTATATAGGTCGCAATTTTGTTATCTTTTTATTTGTGCAATATTTTCACCCGATCATATTAAAAATGAAATGAATCGAAACTAGCGCCTTATAAAAGTAATTTTATTTTTCGTCATTTTATAAAACTCTAAATTTTAACTAAATTAAATGCTAAATTTCAGATTGTAGTGATGAATTTGATATAGGGTATTTAATAGTTGGCTTTATCCAAATATAAAATTTTTAATTGTTTTTTTATATTCTTTTATAAAGTTGACCTCTCTACTGGCAATTTTGTTAGCGAAATAATTTTTTTCTTATAATCATCATCTAAAGTGATAAAATAATTAAAAAATTTCTACGAAATCTAAAAGTATTTTAAGCGCTTTATCATTAAACTTTGCTCTCTTCCTCGTTCTTACCAAAAATAGTCAATCAACGGAACGGATCGATCGATCAATCAATAGAGAGTATCATCAGCAAACCATCAAAATCACAATAGCAGCAAATTCTCAAACAAAATGGATTGAAAAAATCTTTTCTTTTTTTTTTTAACAAAATACAAGAACATGTCAAACACAAGTTAACCGTGCGTGTGTGTGTATGTGTATGTGTACATATGTACGCGTATTGTGCGCGCTCGGGAGGGAAAAAGCAAGCAAAATACAATTTTAATAATTGGTTTTCGTCTGGGCATCTGGTGGTGGCGGTGGTTAATACGCGTATCCCCGTACGCGGACATTTATATATCTAACCATGACGCTAAGTTACGGTAACTTATAATCACACACTATAGTCACCGAGGAAAGCACAAACGTCGTGGACACCATCCATACAGATTTACCGGTCTTTTAGACTTTAGAGGGTAGGTAGGCCGTATATTTTTTGTTGCTTTTTTTTTTGGCCACAAAGCACCAAAAAAAAAAAAAAAGGAAAACAATTTTTATTATAACTCGAGAAAATTACTGATATTTATTTTGTATAACATATACGCAATAGTTTTTTTCGTTCTCTTTTTTGATGTTTTTTTTTATTTTTTT
Organism: Glossina brevipalpis; assembly: GCA_000671755.1. Lineage (NCBI taxonomy): Eukaryota > Metazoa > Arthropoda > Insecta > Diptera > Glossinidae > Glossina > Glossina brevipalpis. The sequence continues at coordinate 54,772 of KK351208.1, forward strand.
TTTTTTTTTTAGTTAAAGGTTCTGTCCTTTATAATTTTCGAATGAGTTTTTGAATTATGATCATCACATACGTAACGTAACGTTTGTGTCCGGAAAGTAAATTATTTTGAAAATTATTTGTGTATACACGAACCTGAATTTGTGAGAGTATGAGTTTACAGTGATTTCATTCATTTTAGTATTAAATATGTATTTTGAGTTGCGTTATGCGTTTTATTTTTATTTTTTTGTTTTATTTTAATTTTTTTTTTTTATTTATTTTTTTTTTGTTTTTTCATTTTTTTAATGTTTAGCTTCTTTTGATAAAACCATGCAATCTAAAATCATTGATTTCCACCAATAAATCTGTGGTTGTATGCGCGCGCGTCTGTGTATGTGTACATTAGAGTGATTTACTATACTTCTGTCGTATTATGGGAACATTGTGGCACTTTAGCTCAATAATTTGGGTGCGCGTCTTCGTCGCGTCCCTTACTTCGATTTTCGAAACGCAATTAAAAGTAATTGATTCCATGTTTCCTTTTAATGTTTAAAATTTCTGATCAGTTAAAATCATATTATAATGCATAACTATTAATATTAGGATATGTATACTTATTCCATTTTAATCCGAAATGAAAATTCATGAAATTTGATGAGAAAACCCCCCCAAAAAAAGGGAAGAAGGGAAAACTCGGTTCATCTAATCGATATTCAATACAATATTATTTTCTAAAAATTAGTAAAACTTCCTCATAAAATGATAGCAAGTTTACTATGAGCAGCGACAAATGTTCTCAAAGCATCTCAACTATAAGAGAATTGATGGAGTTTCCAATACATTTTCGAATCTAAATTATTTAAATTAAACAAGATTTAATTTATAATTATAGTAAATATCTTAAATCTTGTTTGCATATAGTCCAGGTCTATTCCAGAAAAAAACGTAGCCACGTAATTTCATCTCGAAACTTCTTATATCGTTAGATTCCATATGACATGAACACGTGATAAAAAATTTTTAAATTTGTCAACGCATTCTAAGCAAAAAACAAACGAATAAGAAAATTTGCGGTTGAATCATTTATTCTTACCACCTCCTTCATATTAATAATTGTTAAAAAAAAGAATAAATGAAATATCGATACTCTACACTATTTGATAGGCAAAATCAATTTTTTTCGTTTTCTTCAAGTAATGTAGGACCACATTTAGAATATGTGGGGATATTTTTATCGTTGTAGTATATAATGAACAAAAATTGCAATGTTTTTTCTTTTGAAAACAGAGATGCTCTCAGTAGACGTTTTAGATAGATACATAGAAAGGCCTAGATCGTTGTAACATTTGATATTGGCCAAGAACTCTGTAATTTCCAGTCATTCTGTAAATTCCGAGCACTATGTAACTTGAAGACTTCCACTCTGTAGGTTCCAGACATTGTAACTTCCAGGCACTTTGTAATTTCCAGATACTTTGTAACTTCCAGGCTCTCTGTAATTTCCAGACACTCTGTAACTAGCAGGTACTCTGTAATTTCCAGACACTCTGTGACTTCCAGGCACTCTGTTATTTCCAGTCACTCTGTAGCTTCTAGGGACTCTGTAACTTCCAAGCACACTTTAATTTCCAGACATTCTGCAACTACCAGGCATTCTGTAACTTCTAGATATTCTGTAGCTTCCAAGCAGTCTGTAATTTGCGGACAGTCTGTAACTCACGGGTTCTCTGTAACTTCCAAGCACTCTGTAATTTCCAGACACTCTGTAACTAGCAGGAACCCTGTAATACCAGACACTTTGTCTGTTCCAAATACTTTGCAATTTCCAGACACTCTGTGTATTCTAAACGCTCTGTAACTTTCAGGCACTCTGTAATTTCCAATCACTCTGTAACTACCAGGCACTCTTCCACACATTCTATAGCTTCCAAACAGTGTGTAATTTCCATACAGTCTGTAACTAGCAGGTTCTCTGTAAATTACAGACATTCTGTAACTTCCAGACACTATAACTTCCTGGCCCTCTGTAACTTCCAGACACTGCAATTTCCAAACACTGTAATTTTCAGACATTCTGTAACCTCCAGGCACTCTGCAACTTCCAGGCACTCTGTAACTTCCAGACATTCTGTAACTTCCAGACATTCTGTCACTTCTAGACACTGTAACGTCCAGGCCCTCTGTAACTTCCAGGCACTCTGTAATCTCCAGACTTCTATAACTTTCTTCTGAATGTTGCAAACGTTTTGATAAAAGAAATCTTACAAATCATAAAATTTAAAGTGACTTCTATTAATCAGGAACTGCCTTCCTTCATTTAATTCACTCAATGGGTCCTAAGAAATTTATTCTTGCGTAGATCCGATTTCTGTCATTACAACCGCTAAACTATATATATATTTTATAAAGCTTTCATTACAGCGATTGAAGATTATTTCCGGTGATTGTTCGCAACACATATTTAATGTAACATAATCATAAAAATGTATGTTTTTATGGTACATTTAACGTAACATATTAAAAGAATAATATAAATGCACAGGCATGATAATATTAAATTATAATAAGACCACAATGTTGTAATATTAACGGATAATCTTTTCATTTCAAATGTTTTCACTAACTGTGAACGTATTCAAAAGACTAATCGAGAAAACTGAGTACGAAAGAAAAAATTTTCAAATTAAATTTGCGATTATGTTCTAAGCGGAAATTTAGATCATTTGTGAAAACAATGCTGTTTTATAATATCATGTAGCTAAGGTAGAAAACAATTTTTTTTTTATGATGTGACGTAGCGTTTAATATGTTGGCAGGATACGAATTTTATTGAAAGCCAATTTCTATTTTTTAATCGTCAATAATTTTACAAGCGAAGCTTCATTGTCTGATGTGCGAGGATGTTATTCATACATTTTACTTTGCATGACGTGTTTACAGTGAATTAATTTCATTTCGCTACGACCCGAATATCACAATAAATTAAGGAACAAAACGATTAAATCTTGTTATGATAATGCTTCTTCTTGTTAAAGATTTGAATATTTTTTTCGCTCCTCTGTCTGTCTGTCCGTCTGTCTGTTAGTCTGTGTAATGTCTGTGGTAAACATTTTTCTGGACGCAACAATGAAGATATCGGCTTCAAATTTGGTAGAAACATTGGAAGTTGTTTCATATACGTTGCTGTTGAAAATGAGACAAATCGATCACAGATCACTTCTACAGGGTAAGCTGAAACCAAGTCTGTTTTCTGGCTGGTTTACTCTGAATGTTTTTCACGGTATTCCATAACTGGCTGTGTTCCACGGAAAACGGTGACGGGGTGATGGACATACCGACTGATGGACAGACGGACTGACGGACAGACGAATTGACGGACAGACGGACTGATGGACAGACGGACTGATGGACAGACGGACTGACGGACAGCCACAGTGATTGACAAACGGGCGCACTGAAATCTATTCTGTAGGATATATATACTTTGTGGTGCCCCTGAAACTTCCTTCTGGCAAAATGGCAAAATGAATCCTTCATCCTTTGGTGGTTGGTGTAAAAACCCGATAATCGTCTATTTATATACAATTGCATTGTAACGAGAAGAACTACTATTTAAAACTCAGCATTGATTTGGAAAGTGTAATGCCAAGTCTTCTTCGTCGAAAACAACAATTTGTCGGTCATTTGCTAAATTTAAACTGAAAATCAATCTCAATATAGAAAAGTTAATTTAATAGATATACAGTTGATATGCTAAAAATATCGAAAGACAGGGCGCTCCCTTGACTGTTGTATGAAAATTGGGACACGAAGACACTGTTTTTCAAATGAAAGGGGAGAGAAAGCATTGTGTCTTAAGTTGATCACAGCAGCAGCAACACATTCGCCGTGTTCTGAAGATCTGGGCATCCATGAATATTGCCTATTTACAAAACTTAAAAACATGCTCGAAAAGAAAAGATGAGATCATAAAGTAACCTAACACGTACTTCGAAGATCCTTTTAAATCGTTCTGTAAAGAAGGCATCGTAACGTTGGAGACACATTAAAATACGTTACATTAATTCTCAAGGAGATTGTGTGGATGAATAAAATCCAATTTTTCGAAAAAAAAAAAAAAATTTCTTTTTTTGCTTTACTTAATCCCGGGAATTATTAACGAATATATATAATATTAAGAAACCCTATAACTGTCTACTTTAGATAAAAGATAAATTCCCCCCCGGAATCAGTAATGATGTTTGTCGTTCTAGTGATTAGCACGGTATATGAATTTAACATAAGTGAACAATTTGACATCTCTCTATATTGAATATGAGAATAACACAACATTAAATACAATTATTTGTGAGGCATGAAAACCTAAAAGTAATGGAAACGAAATGTATATATAATGGATCGATTATTCAAAACTCACATCAGAGTTATCGTAACGTTTTGATTTCTTTTAACTTTTCCCTTAACTTTTTATTCTATTAATTGTTAATATTTTATATATTTTTAATAATAATTTAATTAAAATGAAAATTTCCAAAAATTTTCTCTTTGCAACAGATACCGTGAGGATGCATTATGCTGGGGCGATAGGTAAGTTATTCAACTACATAGCATCATTATTCTATTTGATCAATTAAATTTTTTTTCTTATTTTTTTTTTTTTTTTTTTTTTTTTTTTTTTTTTCAAAGAAAAAAAAAAAAGAAAAAAGAAAAAAATGAGGGGAAAAAAGTTAAAACGAATAATGCATTTATTAAACTCATATATAACAACATCATCACTAACTGTCGATTTGTACGTATTTGATATTAATTTTTACAAATCTAATGCGCAACACATTTGCCGCTTTATTAAATTTAAAAGAAAAATGCATTTAACATGTTTTTTTCTTCATCTTCTTCTTTTTCTATTTGGCTTTTTTCCACCATCATCATCATCATCATCATTCTTGTGTGCCTACATCAAAACATAACATCTTCAGATAAGCACATATTTTAAACTGAAACACAGATTATTTGTAATAAGTATTTCTTAAGTATTTTTATGCAACAGTAGACAAAAAAAAAAAAAAAAGTATTAATTTTTTCTGGTTTTTCTTTTTATTTTTCTTTTATTGCATTATAACAATCGACTACGAACGCTTAGAAAATCTATGGAAGAGATTGGTGCCGCTCAGTCATCGGTAAATGCGAGGTAAGTGATAATGTTGATATAACTCTTAAAGCAACCGGGCATACGATCGATGGTTGATAGGTTTGGTTGGAAAAAGCGACAGCAAACAGTGTAACACGTATTTTTGTTGCCGTTGCTGTTATTATTATTATTGTTATTGTTGTTGCTGCTGTTGTCGTAGTAAGTTAACTTTGATGTTATTGCAGTTATAGTTGTTGTTGCATTTACTCTTGTATTAGCTGGTAATAATGGGTTTTGTTGTTGAATTTTTTAACATAAAATTATTGAGGCGCATCATATATATCTGTCTGTCCGTTTGTTCATATCTCTTGACCAGTGATTTCATTGTTTAGTTTTATTGAGTTGATTTTTTCTTTTAGACGTATGTATACACATACGCACACTAACACGAACACGAACACGCACACGCACACGCACACTCAACTCTTTCTATGAGGTGCTGTTTTTGGGTTGTCGTTGTGTTGTTGTGTGTCTCTGCGCGATTGCGCAAAACATTAAAACCTAATGACAACTCTTTGTAGTTCTTCTCAACCTACCAAACAGTGTCTGCGACATGTTTAATTCTGTGATTTTTCTTTAACTTCACATTGTTGTTATTGTGATTGTATGTTGTTGTTGTTGCTGTTTTTGTTGTTGTTGTTGTTGTTATTTTGATTCTCGTGTATTTCCAATATTACACATTTTTATGGGGATTTCTTGTTAACGCTAAGATTGCTACAGCTAATGTTTTTTTTTATATTGTTGTTGTTGTTGTTGTTGTTGTTGTATTTTTAATGAGAATTGTCGCATAAAAAGTACAAATATCAGACTAATTGGATTTATCTCGTGACTTTTGTTACAAAGCGTAGCGCCACTACTTTATAATACATGCGCGAACACAACACTATAAACTACAACACACAACTACGCATAAAGTTACACTACTATGAAGCATCTTTAATATAAATTCGTTCGCCACTTCTACTACCGTTGCTAATACTACTACTGCTATTACTGTTAGTGCTGTTGCCGTTTCTGTTGCTGTTAGTGCTACTACTACTACTACTACTGCTGCTGGTGCTGCTGCTGCTGCTGCTGGTGCTGCTGCTGCTGCTGCTGCTACTGCTGCTGTTATTACTGCTGCTATTGCTTCTGCTAATGCTACATTGATGCAAGTTAACGCATTTTATTGACAATGCAAAGCATAGCTCACAACAACATCAAACACATTCTATTGCATTCATTACATTAATATTGTAGTTGTTATTGTTGTTGCTCCTTGTTTCTGAATGAAGACTTTCTCAACATTTGTGTGGTGTTTGATGTGAAAAGGACATCAAGTCGCGGAATTTCGCATTTAAAATTTTGTAATAATTGTTGACGGACGCTCTTACTTCTCTACAAAAATCCTCAACATGTCCAACGAATTGAATCTGTACTTAGATACTATGAATGAAAAAATTTCTTTAAAATCAAATTCTGTATTTTTGTAATAATTCGAAATATTTTGATTAAGATATTTTTTATTTCAACAAATTTACCTCAACAGAATATCAGAGAATGATTACTTTTCTATGAGAGACTTTTTTCTCTTCGTTTTATTATACATTTTCTAGGACTTCTGGTGTTTGATTATTAAAAATATATTTATCAAAAAAAAAAAAACAAGGAATAACTTTTTCTTTTGACTCCTTAAGTAATCGTCTGCGTCTCCAACAGCTTTTCGGCAATTCTTTTAAACAAGATTTGTATGAGAAGTAATTGTTACTCCCTCTCTCTCTCTCTAACTGAATTTTGGATTTTTTTTTTTTTGGGAATTGTAAATTGCTTTAATCATGTACGTATCAATGAATTGTAGATGAATGAATGAATTATGAATCAAGAAATTTTTAAAATATTCCGAAGACTTTACTATGAAAGGTAGTTACAAAGGTTTTGTAACGATATGAAAATCAAAAAACTTCTTTGCCATTTAATATTTAAATAAAAATATTCTATTCTGTTCAAAAAGTTTTTTTCATTTATGAATTTTATGTGTAGTTTTCATAGACTATCAAGACCAGTTGCCTCGCATGTCTCGCTACAGCTTGTTCCTCACAAACTTTCTCATTTTATTAGTCTTTCTTAAGGTTGCTATACCTATAGCATATAACGATGTTTTACTCTTGCAACCTTTAGATCTTAATTGATCTTTCTAATGGTACACTAACTAGAAAATAAAAATTATATTTTTTTAAAAGACTGATTTTTTATATAGTTGCTTATTATCATTTTCATGTATTTCCAATTGCTTTCATAGTTTTTTAGAATTTAGTCGATTTGCTGCATTCATCTTATTTCGGAAAACTCCAGGATGTTATCAATTGTTATATTAAAGAGATACATTGATAACTTACCTTTAATTCGCTCCATTTTTATGCCCATCACCGAAGGATGAAGTGTATATTCATTTGGGCATTTAGTTTGCAACACCCAGAAGGAAGTTTCGGGGAACCCTCAAAGAGTATATATTTTTTATACATATGTATGTGATCTGAATCAAATTTCCGTGCGTCCGTCTCTCTGTCTCTCTGTCTGTCCGTCTGTCTGTTGTGTAATGTCTGTGATAGACTTTCTTCTGGCCATAAGAATGAAAATATCAGCTTCAAATTTAGCACAACCATTAGAAGTTCTTGGAAATTCAAGTTGGTATTAGAAAATGGACTAACTCAGTGGACGAGTACGCCCACAGTACAATATAAATCAAGCACATCTTTGTTTTTTAAAACATGAAAGTTGCGTTTTTTTCTTATTACTCGTATAAACCATAGCAGACAGATTTATAAAACTTTCCACATTTGTTGAGTTGGCTATCCTCTAGTATCTGTATAAAAATGGAGAGAATCGACCTCGACCAGTCGTTATAATAGGGTATTGGAATTGAAATTTTGTGAAAACATTTGTAACATTAAAAAAGAAATCCTATAAAATGTGTATATTTTTGATCAATATCAAAATCGGAATCCACCTAGATATATCTGTCCGTCCATCTGTTCATTTTTTTGTCGCAAAAGTTAAGATATCTAGATGAAATTTTATAAACGCATTGGAAGTTCTTTCAACGACGTTAGTATTGAAAGTTTGCCAAATCGGTCGCATGCCACACCTCTGTTTTCTAGGTGTTTCGCCCAACTGTCATAGACTACTACATAATAAAAATTTCTAAGGTATTCCGTAGAAACGTAAAAATCTGCCACGTCTAACTATCAAAAAGTACCTTTTTTTAAACTTTACTTTTAAGTAAAGTACTTTTCAAAAAGTACAAACTTTCACACAACGTCTGTGAAAATTTCAAGTCTGAATCCGAATTATATTTCTTAAATAAATATTGCTTTTTAATGAGAAAAAATGCTTTTCAAATTTAAATTGGCATCAAAACTGTTATAACAACACTTCTATGTCGAGAACAACAATTTTTCGACGATAATTTGAAAAGAGTTCGTATAGATTATGCTGAACTCACGATGACCTACATTTTAATTGTCAAACTAGGAATATTATCTATTTTTCGAGGGTTTTTGAAGATTAAAAAATCCTTTTCCTTTCCGATTTAAAATGTTGTGATGTAAAATCATAAAAGCAAAATACAAGGAAAATAAACTCAATCTTTTTTCTATGAAGCCAATAAAAAAAAAGGGTGTTACCACTTAATAATATCACGATTGCTTACGCGTCGGTCTTCTTGGATTTTTTACAGGATCTGGATCAGTGATCGATCGACCAGATGTAGAAGTATATTTCACACAAAAACCTCAAGGAAATCATTTTAATGCTATTGCTGAACACATATTGACTGAACACATTACAAATTTACAAAATATAAAAAATTATTTCTAAAATTTCACTCGTTTTCAAAACTAATATAACTACTTGGAACGATGAACGAAATACAAAGCTATCTGAATAAGAATTATAAGCTGAAAAGTCATCTTTCAAACCCGTGGCTATACGACACAATCTTTTTGAATGCTGGCTGAAAATAAGCGCCATCTAGTGACAAAAGCCTCTGAATTGTTTTCGATAAATTAATATTATTACAAAGCATTAATGTAATATATTAATATTTAATGTAATAGATCGTAAACTTAGTCCCAATCTAATATGCAACTATTCTAAGTTTGGTATACGCGCAGATCACACATTACTTTGAACGATTTAATATTTAAAATAAATTTTTATTGTATATGATGGTCTGTTAGTTGCCTCATTTAAGCGTAAGTGTAACAGCATCTTTGCCGTTTCTCTGGGAGCTATGGGGCTTGGGGTTACCAAAACTATGTTATTCTATGTATTCTATTCTCTAGATGAGAGAATTAAGTTTTACAAAAATCACACCCAAATTAATACTAAACTCTTCTTTAGCGTTTTAGCGAACAGAGACGAATCTTGGATATCGATTTAGATCAACTAAATATGTGGATCGATCGCGACTCCTTTAACTTCATTTTTGTTTTTTAAAAATTTGTTTCATATTCATATTTAATTCAAATAAAATTTTTCACTTGTAGAATTTCATTGCGAGTGTATGCAAAAAATTTCATCAATTTTTTTTGTCTTCATTTTCATCAGTACAAGAAAACCAACTTACGCCCGACGGAAGAATAGATTAGATTCAAGATTCATACGATGCATATTTCATGATGCATGATGCATACGAACCGAATACATGATGCAAAAACGTATGTGTCCTTAGTCTTCAGAATGGATTTAAAAATATTGTTGACACATATGTGAGCCATCTTAACATGATTTAAGCAAGTTAACCCGTCCGAATTTTATCTTGTCATCTTTTGTGTAATTCCTATAAACGTGTACACTTATATCGGTATATATATATATATATAGATATGCATGCACGGGAACGGAGTAGGGTACGCAGAACATAAACAATAAAATAATGTGTCAGTGGCTGCCACTGAAAGCCATAAAAATCAACAACAATTCTATAAAACCGCAGCATCGATGTTTGACTTGCTGCAACACATCAGAACAACAAACACAACCCCCCGAAGAAACGGCTCAAATTACCGTTTGGTATAAATAAAAACGTTTACATATAATTCTTTACTGCTTTTTGGTTTTTTTTTTTTTTTTTTTTTTTTTTAAGAAGAAAAAAGTAGTTAAGAACATTTTGTGTAAAGAAAAAAAAATAAAACAAAATAAAAAGCAGAAAAATGAATGAAAACTTGACTTAAATATAAACAAACAGCATAAGAATGTTTTTATGCTTTCGAAATTCAAAAGAATTATCACCGCGTTTCGAGAAATGCTTATATTTGTGATAAATTTTTGGTAGATCTGGATTTTTAGTTGAATTTAATTTTTTTTTTTTTTTCTTTCTTTTGTTGTTGTTAAATTTTTCAAAATTTACGATCATGCCTCGCCTGGCACATGATGATGATATGGCAGCGGAAAAAATGTCATACAGTTCATCATTTTTGTCGTGGCTGTTTAAAAATTATGGCTATACACGGTTAGTTTAGGTATAGCAGACGATTGACTACCTGTATATTATTGTGCATAGTAGTTAGTAAGTAAAACAAAGTCCATCAGAAAAATGTTAAGGATCGTCTTTGTCAATTTGTGTTTACATTTAAGAAAAACACACGGAGAACGCCTTCACAAAACCAAAAACTAAACTGATAAACATCAACATTAATAATAGTATGTGCGCGCGCGTGTGTATGCGTGCGTATGCCTGTATGGCTGTGTGTGTGTGTGTTTATACTTATATATTTGTATTGTGTATATCGTTGTGGTTTTTATTCCTTATTTTCCACTTATTAACAATATTGTTTGGTGTGTTTTGAGTGGTTTGTGTTTTCTTTTTTTTTTTTTTGTTGGTTTTTTTTTTTTTGTTTTTTTCTTTGACCAGTTAATGATTTTTATTGCTTTATTTATTTTAAAGAATTCATAACCGGTGTGTGATCAAAAATTATGAACTGTAATATTAACTTCACAAATTCATGGAGAGTCACACACCATACAATACAATACTATACTATACGATATCAGCACTCGACACCGTTCATATATCTTATCATTGAATCTTTGCTTGTTAGACAAAAATCCTGTTGGAAAGGATCACCTAACTATCACTTGTTTTATAATGTTGTTCTGTTATTTTATCGCCTACTCTTATATTTATTGCTTTTTCGTTTAGATTTAAATCCTGATCGTTAGCTAGAGTATAGTTTATGATTTCCTTTCCCTTTTTTTTGAAATTTATGTTCAAAATTGTTGTTTTGTTTTAGTGTTAGTGATGTTTTTGTTTAATTTTTCAATGGAATATTATCAAAATTGTTTTCATTTTAACATTTATTATCAAATGTTTCCATGTAAGTTACACGTTTAAGTTACAATAACAACATTATCTGATTAACTGTAAATGTTGTAACAAACAGATTTGTAAGTATCAAAAAAGGAAAGACAGCTACTAAGCATTTACAGCATAAGTCTTCTCTTTTTCTATAGACTCTTTGCATTTACTAAAGTCAAGCAAGTCATACACACACATGCCATACATTTTAATAGTTTCCTTTCTAAGTACCTGTAAGAACGTTCAGTAGGTCAGCTTTTCATTTAACACAAGCTATGGTAAGCATCACATCTTCTTGGGCAGTTTGAAGAAATATAGAGAAAATCTTACGCATTATTATTTAAAATGTTTTTTTTCGTTTTTTTCTTTTTTTTTTTTTTTGTTTACTTAAACTCAATTTATTACTTAAAAGATAAGGATCGCAGCTTTATACAAAAAATTTTAGTTCTTTGGACGAATTTACAAAATCGATTCATTTTCAAAATAATACGATATAAAAATACAGAACGACAATTGAAACAATTCCTGAAAGCTTTTTAGAAGTTTCGATATTTTTATATTTAAAAAAAAAGTAAAGGAACAGAAAGATCGAAAGTTGATCGTCAAAGCATACGGTGGTTGCTGGTGGACGCAAATGCAGATATATATCGTGTGGACGAACATAAATTCGCAAGTAAACGTGAACGCATGAAGGGAGCTACAGTTACCGTACAGACAATAAACATTCAGACAAACTTAGGGAAGTGCTTATCGAGGAAACTTGTTGTATGGTGCGGATGAATAGAGAGATATATGGACGAGTTTATAGACTGATGTATACACAAAACTACAGATCGACATATAGATGACCCTATAGATAAAACTGTAAACGGATCTACGGCCAATCCTATAAAAAGGATCTATAAACAGAATTACTAGCAGTCTTGTTGCGGGTCGCCCGAATTGAGCGATAAACGTCAAAACAACATATTCTATAATAAAGTCAGTCGAGGGCGAAACCCGCATCCCTAATTTTTGTTAAAAAGTGCAAAATTTAGTTTTAAGTGTTGATGAAGAATAAAATCCATAAGCAAATTTTTACGGAATAATGCGAAAGCGTTTCCATCTCGGTTAACGCGAAAATTAGGAAAAAGGAACGAATCTATAAACGAATCTATAGACACAGCTGTACAAGAACAAATAGACATACTTATGGCGACGGATCTATTGACGAAACTATAGACGCATCTATAAACCTACAAACGAATTTATAAACGAACAAACCAAAAAAAAAACGTAGATGCCGACTTCTCAGAGTCTTGTCTAGATGCATCTAATCGCTGATCTACCCGATCGTATGGACCGTATATCGTATATATCGTATATAAGCAACCTTCTGGACTCTAAACTGTATTATAAAATAATACAAGCGGCATGATTAAATCGGCATACAGGCTATAAGTTCTAACGAACATAAAGGATTTATTTGAAGATCAAGTAAGACGGAATAAAAGAAGATCGAAAAAACATTTTAAAAAGTAACTTCTCTACTTGATTTTGGCACTAATTTTTTATTAGAAATTTTAAAAAACAACTTTAGTAAATTAGATAGAAAAACAAATGAAAATATTGCGATAACTCACTTGATCATAGAAAATGAATTCTGATCGTATCGCTAGAAATCTTTCTACTATAATATGTCTGAGTATATAATAAAACAAACTGCTGGAAAACTTCCATTCTCAAAATTCAGGGCATTTGATAATTTCATGCAAATCCTTATGTTTTCGAACAAATTCCATAAAGTGTTTCATAATCATTTCTTAAAATGCAAAATTCAAGTCGAAATGTCTTCATTCGATGGATTATTACTCATGAAATGAGCTGGAATGCTTCGTTTAATACATTCATGTAAAAAGAAAAAAAAAATACATGGATGAGCGAGACAATTAGCCTGCCGGATGAACGTACTTATTTTATCTTCCTTTCCTTTGAGTAGTAAACCCTGCAATGCCTTTATAGTAATGAAAATGGCCGGGATATGATCATAGATCTGATATAAACAAATATAGACAAATTTCCGTTAGAAAACCAAATTCACAGCCAATGCAGGCACTAACAGATATGTAAAGAAATAGAAGAAAAAGAAAAAAAAAAAACAAAAAAACAAGAAACGTCATCTAAACATTGATGCAATGAACATTGATGTCGTCGTCATCGTCTGTTGTCTGTTGTCTGGTATTTAGCGAATAATTCGCATGCCAAACCGTGGCCAACAAACTACGCCGACACAGAGTTACAAGTTGTGATCGGAATTATTAATTAATATTCTTGCACCTTTCGATTTATCTCAGAATCGAGCTTTACAGAACGTGTTAAATCTCCACAACCGCAACGTTGTGCCGACACACAACGAACCAATGAAACTCAAGCCAAAATTTATGTAGGGAACAACAAAACAAAACAAAACAAAAACAAAAACAAAAAACATAATAATGAAAATAAAAAAAAAAAAAAAAAATAAAATAAAATAAAAAAGTTGCCGTCAAAAGTAGTGGGGGCAGTGGCAACAGCTGCTGGTGCAGTTGTTATAACCGATGGTGGTACTTGCACATGCAATATTAAACGATTTTCCTTACAATGCTTACTTACCTATATACGCAACTAGCTTAATAAAAACTGGTTCGTTTACCTAAAACATTGACGTTTTAAAAAATGAGAAAAAAAAAGTAACAAACAAACAAACGAAAAAAAGTGAACAAATCACAAAGAACGAAATGAACTAAACATTAAATAATAACAACAACAATAACAACGACAAAATGTTGTTATACTATTTTTTTTTTTTTTTTTTTTTTTTGTTTTACAACTAATCACAATAAACATGACTCTAACGGCAATACAAATGCAATAACAACAATATGGGAAATTGTTAACAAACTTTTTCTCTTCACAATAAAACATAACAAGAACAATATTGTTTGTCGCTATGGTTGTTGTTCTTGTTGCTGATGTTATTTGCACAAAATATTGTCACATCATGTAAACCTCACATAAAAGCAATTTGTTGCTAACGAACCTAAGACATGATCCTGCCATTAAACATTCAATAGCATCATAATGAGTATAATGATAAATGATAATGATGTCGATGATAATGTTAACAATGACGATGATTATCATTATTGCTATCATCATCATCATCATCATCATCATCGTCATCATCATCATCACCGTTATCATTAACATTATTTAATTTGCTTTCATTAATTACAACAACTGTGACTGCAATTTAAGCCTCATCAGGCTTTCAGCCTTTTTTTGCTTTTTCTTATTTCCTTTTTTCTTTTTTTTTTTTTTGTTTTATAAATATGTATGTATTCGCTGTTAGTAAGTTATGCATGTGTTGGTGTATATGATTGTGAGCGTACATGTGTATTTCAACACACGTAAATTTGTGAAATGTTTTCAGTTCACCAGGAATTTTGTTTCGATTTTTTTTTCACCGATTTCCTCAATTAATTGCACAAATCAATTTAAGAAATGCAACCGAGTTCAATATAAATTTTTTTTTCTCCTCTTCTTCTTCTTCTTCTTGGTCTTCGTCTTCTTCTTCATCTTCTTCTCTACTTACTATAACCCACACCATCTTCCAAAAGATTGTATTAAGTTTATCGTCAATTTTGTTACTAAGCAAACGAGGCATTCTTTATGTACATACATACATACACACATGCTTATATTTATCTAGCTGAAAGCCATGGGATTTATATAAAAATGAAAGGTTACTAAGTTATTCAAATATTTTATATAATTTTATTCAAAATTTATTTACTTTTTTCTTCTATAATTTTCTGTAATTTTATATAAATAGGAAAAATTACAAAAAAAAAAATTTCGAATACATAAATATGTTTTTATTTAAAAAAAAAAAAAAAAAAATTCTCAAAAACATATTTTGAATTTCTAAGAATCTTTTTCTGTTTTACTTTCTTAAACAATAATTACTTTTTATGCAAGATTTAGGAACATTACGGACCGAAACATGTAAAAATGAAACCACTCTTTTAGAAGCCACGTACAATTTATATGTCCCTAAGGGGTAACATCACTGTAACAGCTCGAAAAGAGAAGAATATTTTTGAAAATTTTTTTGGAATGAAAGGGAATCTGTTGTTACTATAGAAATATGTTTATATGTTAAAATCAAATTTATTTTGAAAAAATATTATCGTAAGATATCTCAGCGTTTCAAGACATCCATTAAGAATGTTTAAAAAAAAAAATAAATTTTTTTTTATTGATAGATGCTTTGAATCTTCTGAAATATGTGGGAAAA
Organism: Glossina brevipalpis; assembly: GCA_000671755.1. NCBI lineage: Eukaryota > Metazoa > Arthropoda > Insecta > Diptera > Glossinidae > Glossina > Glossina brevipalpis. Next base: position 70,595 of record KK351208.1, read on the forward strand.
AATTCATTACATGCTACGAATTTTTTCCTTGAAATTTCAAGCTTTTGCTCAAACACTTCGCGAAGGCTAACTAACTATACCAAATGAATCACAGCTAGGAAGTTAAAGTCTAATGTTTTAGTTATTGATTTCTAACTCCACTAAGACACTAATAGATATTTTTCGAAAGTATTTGAAAATTATTTAAAAACGTTTCCCAACAAGACTGAATTATATGACAGTTGAAATGAAAACTTTCAATGCTTCTGTCAAGACATTAAAAATGTAATTTATGAATTTTTGAAATCGTTTCCAAACAAAAACTGCGTTAATTAAGAGTTCCCAGATTTGAGAATTGAAATGGATAGAGCTGAAAACAATTTAAAAGTTGTTAATGCTTCTGTCGCAAAAATAAGAAGTTTGAGATGACATTAGTGATGTTGATTATGAATTCGGTTTTTTTTTGTTGTAATTTTCGTTCTCGTAAAGAGTGTAAAACAAACGATTCTATCTTCGACAGATGAAGTAGAGGAGGAGAGGCACTTGCAAGCATATAATTGTGTCTTTTTTTTTGCTTGAAAACGCAACTTTTTCGTTCAAATACAAGCCAATTACATAAAAATAAATATTTTTAAAAAATTCTACATGATCCACCAGCTGTGGGCATATAGATTAAATGATTATTTCCCTTTTTTGAGAGATTGATTACGGTATTGCGGTTGGTTAATATTTTTCAAAACTAAATTTTGAATGCTAAAATGTATGCTTAATAACTTCCTTAGATATTGTTATTCTCTTAACTTGTTCTTATCCTTTCAAAGAAATTATTGAAAATACGGTTTTCTTAAGGCTGCCACAATCTTGTCATCCTTTAAGAGCATTATTCGTTCGACTCAAATCCTACTTAACTATGTCATCTATTGTCACCATTTTCAGATCATTGTCAAGAGCTTTAATTTCGCTCAAACAAGCCATTGAAGCCAAGAAACAATAAAATTATATTCATTCTTTGATGCCCATTACCTCAACCCATCATATTTTTTTAGAAATTTTGACACCTAAGTCTATCAATCAAAACTATTTTTATACTTTCCTGTTTGCCAGCGCTAATTGTTATTTATATTAAACTTCAGATCAAAATCTCATATAGATTTTGCTTTGTTTATTCACATAGGTATAGCGCTTATTTCTCAATAGAAGTGAATAGTTATCATACCGTCTCTTTAGAGTATGTTTGTAGGCACAGATTACGCCCACTTTTTCGATTTAGTAAATTTTTCAATGAAGTAAATGAGTCGATTCTCAGACTTGATTCAAGCCAACAACCAAGATGATATACGTCAAGATTCAATTTCTTATCTCAATTTCCCAGAGTTGACCAATACATAACCCATTCAAATTTGTAAAAAGCGCTTTTTGAAGATCTTAACAATTTGTTATATAAAAAAGCCACTAATATTGTTAGAAAAGCTTTGGATGGATTGTATCAAACTTGAAGGAAACTAAACAGACGAATAAAGTCGGAGTTTGCAAAAAAAAAAAACGGTTTTATCGCTTAATCTTGGGAGCTTATTGATCGATGTATTATTGTCAATGTCTGCGCTGCTCTCTAATTGAATTATACATTTTAATGTCAAACACATATAGAATAAATTGCCACAAAGTAAAACTAGACAAAGCGAATAAAAATTAGGCACGACGAACGTATACGCATGTTGATTACACTTTTCACTACTCATGGTGCAGAATATATCAAATTTGTGCCGATGTATCTAATACACACAAAAAAGAAAGAAAAATGTCTTTTTATTATACCGATCTATTCACAATCCTTTTCTAAATCAATTTAATTTTCCCTGTTTGTGTTGTCTGTCCAACCTATTTTCAACCCCTACGTCGTAATTTTTTAGATATTTTGAGAAAATTTACTACACCAACTTGTTTTGGTTTAACGATAAGCTCTATCTAAAATGAACTGGATTATCCCATTTTTTGAAAAAGTGTCTATATGAAGAAATTTTCGATTTCTTATATAAAATAAACGAGATAAGGTTGACTAATTTTTTGAACCCCTCTCATATCACCGATCTTACGAAAAGTAAGCCTTTACACATAGCGAAAAGATATAATATCTTATAATCAAAATTGTGCCATGCTAGTAATTTGCCATCAAAATTAACAAATTGAGATCATTTAGTTCTATTTTCACGATACCTTTCGATACAAGTTTTTTATGAACAGTACGCCGTTATACGGTAGCAAAGTTTAATTATTTGGGTAATATATGGTAAAAAAATAATGAAGAATAATAAATTCTTGAAAATAAAAAAACTTATTAAATTTCCTGATTAAAGTTTGGAACCTTCCTATATAAGGCTTCCTATGAAGAATAAGCGTTTACATTGTAACGAAGATTGGTTTTAGGATTTCAAGGCGGAAATAAGTGAAGTATTGTATTAGGCGCAGTGATGTACGGTACTTAATATATACTTAATATGCATATATATATTTGGAGAGACTTTTAATAAAACTTAACGCTTTTACATAAAAAAATCTGACACAAATTTTATTCAAAGCACTGTTCATCGTTAATCCCACAGTTGCCGTCGGCAATGTTTTCCAATGTTGCTTTCGCTAAATTACAATAATATTGTATATCCCGTTAATCCTCCTAAAAGCGATTTTTAAGCCTATTCAATTCTATTGCCGATTATATATTAACAACTTTGACGCATTCATTATCCTATATGCCGTAATATTAGTTATGAAGTCTCTCTTATAAAAGTTCCCTAAAATACATTTACACACACGACATATAAATAACGTATTAAAGTGAAGGTATTATGGAGAACAGATTTAAACTTATGTCACTCTTAAAATTAATGATTCATATATTCCTAATTAGAATCAGATTTGGCATTTAATTTGCATATTGGTTTTCCGCGGCCGCTTATGTATTAAATTTTCTGAATCGGATAATTATTGTCTCAAGACTGTAAAAAATCTTTGCTGAAATGTGTCTGAAAATGAAATGATACATATTTTTCCTTTAATAAATGACAGAATATTTATTACATCACTCAATAAGAATGTGAAGAAAAGAAAGAAAGGGTATTCCGGCCTTGGCTGGACGCAACCATTTTTTTAAATAATATTTTCCCAAAATGGTTAATACTATATAGGGGTTGATGTATGATTCAGTGAACTGATGAAGACCTACCTGTTTTTACATCTATTATGGCATTGCCATACCTAAAAAATGCCAAAGCAGCAAATTCCTCTTTATCGTCTTATCGTTAATTATATTTTTGTTCATTGGCATGAAATCCGATGACCACGTATAATTCATATATCTTCTTAATTATCGTGAACCTGTGAATCGTTTCATCCATCGAAACATCGATCCTTCAAAGCGTTTTCAAAACCGCAAAGACTGTCCTAAAGATATGTACACCTTTGCTCAATATTAAAATATCAAATTAGACATTAAGATATTCCGCCCGTAAAGGTTAAGAAAGCTGCAACGACTTCTAAGATATATCGAGAATTTTATTTGATCACAAGACATTGCTGCAGATGACAAATGTCTCGTTGCATACACCGAACATTTTCTACTTTAATACTTGTATTTGGAAAAGATTTATCGAGGCTAATGAATAGGTGTCCAAAGCTTGCCTTAAGTGGAATAAGGTTTTATTGTTTCTTTTTTAATATATATATATATCCATATTTCGTGGATTTTAAGAAATTTTTTAGAAATGATTTTAAAAACTTTGTAAAGTGTATTAAAACGTTATAGTTGGACAAAAAAAATTAAAGGTCAGATCTTTTTGTCATATAAACACTTGCTTCCCGTGACTACCCTTCTATGAGATGGAATCCAAAAAGTAGACTTACCTAGTCCAAATCTAATGCAGTTAATTTTTATGTCAAATTATTCCTAAGGACTCATTTGCATCATGAAATATTAAAAAATTACATTTTTTTTACCATATAAAGGCTTACTTTTCCACTCTGTTCGAGATTCTAAAACAAACAATCTCTAGGTATAGTCCAAAGTTTGCTTCTAGTTAGCGGATGTTCTTATCTATCTGCTCCCCATAACCCACACGTTATTCGCTGAAAGGCCGTACCTAGCATTCAGACAAGAAGACAATCTCCAAGTTTGATGACGCGAACAACATATCTTCCTTTCATGAGCTTCCTTATTTGGGCGACCTGCTCTTCATAAATTTTATTAATCACTTTATATTTTCTACAGTTCGCGGAAGCGAACCTCACCCACCTAACTTTAATTAATATTGTATACTTGGAAAGACCGGCACTATGTTCTGCGTCATTAATGTTCTCAGTTCGGCTATCACCTCAAGCAGTCATAGATATCCACTGAGCTGTTCATTGTTATTATGACCTAAACAGTAAGCGACCTAAAATAGAAGTACAACGCTTAAAGCTGTCTTTCTACAATCCGAGAAATACCTGTTATCAGGCATCGGTATTTGAAACCTTAAATTCCTTTTAACCTTTAAATTATGTCGAAATCCTTAAAGCTTAAAGCTGGAACCACATAGAGAGAGGAGTTTCCGTACATTTATGTTTCGCCTGCCATAGAGCATTATTTATCCAACCAAACATGTAGATAGACAGACAGACTTAAATCAGTTTAGGAATTTGATTCTGAATCGATCGGTATAATAAGAGTGTAGTGAATCTATCTTAAGGTGTTCTAAGTGTTACATACCTCCCTACAAAGTTAATATAATCTATGGCACATGTAGTGTAGGGTATAAATATTACATAATTTTTTGCCTTAAATCTATAAATTTCTAAAAAATTTAATGAAAATATTTTATGTATGTACTTAAGAGCCCTAAGAATAACTAGAGATGTAGTACATATTTATTTTTAGAACGTATGCTCATACTAAAAGCCAACCATATACACAACATCTTCCTGTCCAGCGTCTGTTGTCTATCTTTGCGTTCACAATATGAATTTCATTATGTTTATGGCAAAATAATTATTGTTCATTATCTGTAAAAGCGTATATAGAAAAAATTCTATAGAATTTTGACTCAATGTAATGGTGATTTGACCATAAACGCATAATTATGAAACTACAATTGGTAACGGACGTACGTACAGAGTGCATAAGCGAGAGTTAAACATTAATAATGCAAACAAGGGTAGACTTTTTTTCTTTTTTTTTTTTTTATTCGGCATAAGACGAATCCTTTCATACTCGTTATAAATTGCACTCACTAACTTTGTGCAAAATAAATATCAGAAAATCTAAAATCTATTCAAAAGGAAATCCAATTCCTCTTTTTGGAGTATATGTCTGTATGTACGACAGATATTTGGACAATAATAGACACAATTAATAATGGAAAAAAATCGTAAATTATTTAAGAAAAATCAAGTAAAAGTAACAGCAAAGAGAGAAGAGAAATTTCGCTAGAATTTACTTATTGATTAAGCAAAGCTTTATGAGCTCTGTTATACTATACATTTCGTATGGAATGACTAATTTAGTATATCTCTGGAAGGCGTATAAAAAAGTAAGTATAATTCTATGAATAATTTTTATTCGCTTATGCTACGAATACGAATAATAATAAGTATTACGAATAAAGGAGGTTTAGATTTAAAAATTGTTTTTTTTTCTTTTTTTTTTTTTATGTAAAAACATAACCTTAAAAAGTATATATACGCATAGATCATAGAAATATTTATTTAAATAGTAATATTAATGAAATATTTTAAAAATGAATCAACTTACAGACGTAAACCTTAACAGTCACTCACGATGATAAAAGCAATAATAAACGCGTAGTTCAAGAACATATCAAGCCACGTACTTTATTTAAAATACATTTATAGAATGCCACTAGCAAAACAATGGTATACCAAATTTGTCACTTCATTTGTAACATATCCATCAAACTGCATAGAAGGTTACATAAGGTAAATAAAACTTCTTTATGATTATTCCTTCCGTAAATGTATACAGCTTTACTTCTCAACCACATCTCCATCCATATCCATCGGTCTATCTATCTATCTATCTATCTATCTATCTATTCTTTGGACAACTGATTGGCCTATTCAACCGTTCAACCGTTTGTCTGTCTATCTACCAAGTCAGTCACTTATTTGTCTATCCCTTCGCCTCCCAGCTTATCTGGCTACCTGTTTGCCTATCCAAATTCATGGCCATTTGTCAGGCTATACTTCGTTTTGTGACATCATTTATCTATTATTTCGTTCTATTAGTCCATTCATCAGCCTCTCCGTCGAATTTTGGACTTACTCGAATATCTATACTCTTGTCTTTTGATTTATCTTCCGTCTATCTCCCTTTCTTCCGTTCGAATGAACGTCTCTCTCTCTCTCTCTCTCTCTCTCTCTCTCTCTCTCTCTCTCTCTCTCTGTCTCTCTCTCTCCGTTAGCCTATCCATTCGTTTGTTTGTCATTTCGTCCGTCTGTTTTTCATTCGCAGAATATTGAAACATGACAAACTATTCGAAAGCTAACTCCTAAGCACATCTGAAAAGTAAGTCAAAACTTTACAATTTACGTTACTACTTTCCTCCTTCATTTACAACGTACAGAAGAAGTTGATTTAAAATTTAGTGAGAGAAACATGTTATTGGAATCATGTACCTATTCAAGCAGCGAATCTATGAATCAGCGAATAATTGACTTCAAATATATTTAGCTCAGATGATGAGTACACAATATTCGCCTTCAGTTAACTACAACTCTTTTACATATTTATTATTATATTATGGTAGTTTGTTTTTAAATTGACTGGCTGCCATAGCACGTTCCTAGCGTGAGTGTTAGAAATGAGGCGCCACTTATTAACAAATTTTCATTCAAATTTCATTCATAATTTCAAAATCGAATTGAAATTCAATTTTACTTAAAAAATATCAATTTATGTGAAGTAACTGTTACCGAATTTGTAACTCAACAAATAATAAGAATGATTTTGTGCAAAACTTATGACTTTCCTCTGTCATAAACGTAACTTTAGTTTTTCGTTTTAAATTTTTTGTATTAACATAAGCGAGAAACAGTTTTCGTTATGTTTTATTTGATTTACTAATAATTTTCATTGTGTATAGTGAAATTTATTTATTATTAATCATTCGATTCCTTTAGGTTTTAAGCCCACATATGCTGCTTATTTAATTTATTTTATCAAACAACCAACAAACTATCACAAGTAGAAATAATCCAATAAGTACGTATTTGTAAACGCCTCAAAGCATGCTTATCTATGTAATACTTTTGTTTCTTCTTACTTGTACGTTTTTACTAGCAACAAAAACTCGTTCTAGATTCATGGATACAGTTAAATCTGTTTTTCTGTGATTTTTTTTAAACGCTTTTTGTTTGTGAGATTTGTTTTATGGAACATTTTTTTATGCGATATATGATATAAAGGTACTACCCGTCATATGTATATTCGCTACAAGGTCAAGTCAATGTCAACGCTGTTGGCATACATAATTATTTTTCTATCAGCGTGTGTATGTACATATTGCCGTAGTCATTTTTATAACTATTGCATCAAAGTATGCGAGAGATTGATTTTTCTTTTAGAGCGCATTACTAATTGTTGGCAATGCGCCCGGCTATCCTTGTATAGATCATTCAAACATACAAACAGTGTTTTTATCACCTAATACTATCACCACCTAAGGCTATTCTTCTTATAAAACCATTGGTCCAGGGCGTAATTGGGACTTTTAAGAAACATTTGAAATCAACTTTCAAATACATTTTGGAAAAGTTATTATTAATTTATTTAAGTCAAAGAACTAAGTTTTTGGACTAAAGCGGGATGAGACAATCGACTTAGTGAAAAAACTAAAAAACCATGGAGTAGCTAAAGTTTAGAGAATATTTTTTGGATTTTCGACTGAATGAAGCTCGCTATTGCTCAAAAGCAACAGCACATCTTAAATTCTGCTAGAAACCGGTCTGTCTTGAATATTTCATTGATAGAAATGTAACCTAAAACACGTCCACGTGATCGTTACGGTCAATACACCAGCATGTAACATCTGCGGAGAAAGTTTTGACACTTTTATCAAAAATCTTTTTTTCGAAATTATTGAGCTCAGGAATTGAATTGAAACGCTCAACGTTAAATCCCATGATCTTTATGATCAATTTTCGCAATCGCTGCAATTCTACGCTTATTTTCAAAAAAGTAAGTCCCAATGACGCCACTCGTTATGGATGCATTTGTTTCTCATAGATTACGTGACGATTTTTTGAGCCTCAGATTCGAGAATTTCGTTTAGTTACGAAGCCATAAAGATGACTTTTTTCGAAAAATCGGTATTCACTTCACTTTGCTGCATTACCTAATGAACTTCTGAGTAAGATAAAGGTGGACATATTTTGTCAAAATTCGCTAGAGTAGTGCTTTGTAAAATTTGAAATTACCTGCATTGAATTAATTGTTCACTACACTCTTAGTCGATGGAAAGGGAGTCTCAATTAGAGTCCACTATTTCACAATTTTATAGTCTGCTAGTTTGAGCGCCTAAGTAAGCTGAATCATGTACGAGCAAAGGTGGAGGTCTTTCGTTAAAATTCGCTGCGTAGTGTTTCATGAAATTTAAAATTGCTAAGAACGATGACGAATTGATATTTTCGAATTTTCGGCGACACTCTCGTTAACAGTAGCAATGTTTTCAAACGACCGACCCGTACGTCGACGCAAAGGAGACTTACCCGCTATCATTGACCCAGTTTCTTCATGTTTTTTGATCACTTTTCGAATTGTTAGTACATTAGGTGCACTTTTTCGACCGAAAATTTCGCGAGCGACCTTATCGCAACTTTTCCCATGTTTGTAATGGACTTTCACAATTATAACGCGTTGTATTTTTGTTTATCTCATCATTTTTAATAATCACAGCAGACATAGGTGAAAGCTATCAAAATTCATAGTTGCCACTTGCATGAAGAAAAAATAGCACAAATTTTAAACAGTGAATTTTCGATCATTTATTTTCGAAAGGGGTCTTTTTTATGCGGTCTTTCTCTATCGAATAAAATAAATTTTCTTTAATTTGTTGTAAAAAATTATTTCTGAAGTTTATGAATTTTTTTTTTGCGGTTTTTTCTCCGATTGCTATCTACCGCACAAAAGCAACTTTACTCGTATATAAAAAAATGTTCACGGTTCAGCATTGATCATGACGTTATTTGTTTAATAATCATAAGAACAATGATAATACTAATAATAATAATAATAATAATAACATTAAAATATTAATAATAATTATATAGATGATCGTTGTTTTGGTGTTGATGGACGTGGCAGCTTATAACTTACATTCCTGACCATGTATGTATGTGTATACTTGGTGAAGTATGTATTTATTTATCTTTTGCTAAAAAATTGGCAAAAGCTTATCATTCAAATAGCGCCCTTCAACAACCTAAAAATAATGTTTTTTTTTTGCCATTGTTTTGAGATCAAACAAAAGATAATTAAAAATAATATTTGAAGAGGTTTTTAAACGTATAACGGAGTATTTAAAAAAAATTGTTATTGAAAAATATTAGAAAATGGCAACACAAGAGTCATTCTCGCCTTCCACCGTAAATTTGAAATTAAAAAAAAAAAATCATTTGACCCATATCCTCATACCTGCACTAATACGATATTTTTAAAAATTTTGATTTGTGAAAAAATTCAATCTTTAATCAAAAAAACTTAAAAAGTTCAAATGAAAGTAATGAACATTTTTGAAGTTATGCTACGAAACATTTTGAAAAAACGTATTTTGAGAAAAATGCTTTTAAAGTTTCAAATTTCCGTATATAACTATGTTCGGAACATCAAACTCACAAATATCTTTTTATATAATTCTTGATTACTTTAATATATATTTGTGTATACAATGGTGGTCATGAGTTTACCACACCTCGTATGTGTTTTTTTCAAAAATGAATATATTATTCTTATTTTCGTAAATTGTCCTTAAGTGTTACCTATGTACCGTTTTTTTTTCTTTTGTGTGTTACTTAATAATTATTTGATATTTTGTATTTTTTTTTCGTACTTAAATCAATTAATTGGTAAGTTTTGACATTATTTTGTTAAATGAAAATCGTTCATTCGACAAAATTTTTAATTAGATCCGGCCAAATGTATTTTGTGTACAGAGACGCAGCGTCAGTTTATTCAACAAATAATATCCAAAGGAATCAGCATTAGAGAAATTGCAAACATATTGAATTGCTCCTGAAAGATGTTATAAAATGCACTGCGACATGTTCGAATGTACGGGACCTTCAACAATGTTGCGCAGTATCTTGAACCCACAAAAATAACCCGCAAAGAGCACACTTCAATTCAAGAGCCTCTGTAGCAAACCCATTGAACAGCTCAACATAATGAAACTACCGAGAAAAAGAAGAAAAGAGTGTCCCGGGACTAGCCTATTGTTTACTTAAGCTACATTCTTATTAGCCTTACTCTACACTTATTACACAATAAACTATCATAAATGAACAGACAACTTCAGTTAATCTGATATTGCCAGGACTCTAAGTTATTTTCTACATATACTCGACAATGAAATTGTCAACACGTACTTTACACGGGAAATAACTGAAATTTATATTTTCATATGTAAACTAGATTAAAAAGTTTCTCAACAGCAAACAAAGGAGTTTTTTCTTTCTTGAATAAGTAATGATTGTTTTTCACCTGAAGACTTTCGAACAAATCCAAAAAATGTATATTCGACTACTACGTCTCATTTATTCGATCGGTAAAAAATTATAGACCAATGGAATCCGATTTCAAAGGTAAATTAATTATGTTCTCAAGATAGATTCAGAAAGATCGAAGATAGATTTAGAAAATTTTGAAATCATAAAAACAATATTAGAGTTCAATGTGTCCACTTACTAATATGGGCTAAAGTAAGAATTACTGGACAGTCGAAGTTTAAGATCTACTTCTACTGTAATATCACAGTTTTAGAAATCGTTCAATGCAAGTTCGTTTGTCGGTTTTATCGAGAATCATCTTTTTTAAAGAAAAAAAAAATCGATCAGGTAGGACTAAACTTGTCAATGGAAGAAGCAAGACAATCTCTTCAAATAAATAACTACGTATATACAAGGTTTACAAACTTTCCATCATTCTAGCAACCTTTTCGAAATTGAACGAATTGTTATTGTTAAGGATAATCTTACAAACTTTCTTTCCGAAAATACTTCTTTTTTTACTAAGTTATTAGATAAGCACATTACCTATTAAAATTGGTATGAAAAACTTTAAAGTAATTAATTAAACTATTATTCTTTTATTACATTATATTAAAACTATTCACTTCATAATTGAAACTTAATGCTCGAAATGAATTTAAAGGCAAAACTTTCTAAATTGAGATTCCGTATAAAGTTTTGCATATACACATAGAAACTAAAATTAATTCCTTTTCAAAATACACAAAATCATACATATTTATGTGTGTATATATGTATGCATGAATAAATATGCAAACTATACGTTTACGATGAAAAGTTGGAGACAACTCCTACGCCGTAAAAGAAATGACGACAATTACATAAACGCATCGTAATATCCAAAAGAAAGAAGTCCGCCCAGTAGTAAAATGTTACGGATTAAATAGAAAGCTGCATATATATGCAAACGTATCAAAAGATTATGTATGAATATATATATATATATATATATGTATGTATGTATGTATATATATATGTATGTATATGTATATATATCGATTTATATTTATTTATTTATTTATTTATTATATACCTATTTATTAAATACATACGAAAACATTATACATACACTATAAACAAAACCGAAATGTTTATATACATACGTCTATATAAAGTTATATACATACATACAAACACGGATGGAGTTTGTTGATTCAAAAGTTTACGATTGGTGTAATTGAAATTTCGGTCACATACCAATGCACACATATATATAAACACACACACACACACTCTTCCATACAAACCCAAGGAAGTATACACCACAAGCATTTAAATAGACAGATAATAACGTACACACTTGCAGGGACGTGTGTATGTGTGATCCCCTTCCTTTTAGGTACCCAAAAATATAAAACAGCAACTGCACAAACACGCACACAATAACGGTAGTAATACTTATCTATTAGAAAGAGATAGAAAATGACGCAATGAAAGTGAGTGTACAAGCAAACATGTACAAATACTAAAATTTCCAAAAATTGTATACAAACAAAAAAAAATATTAAGATACTAACTAATTGGTGAGCGTGCTTGTGTTAGTGTATTCATACCGTAGAGATTTTCTGAGAAAAAAAAGCGACTACAACTACAAAACAACAACGATGTGCATGTTAATCTGTTTGTTAGCACTTTACGGGCGTGGTAAGAGCGACAGAGAGCATAAGAAGGATAGAGAACACACTAGCAAAACACCATAAAACTTGTTTCATCACTCTTCACACACGAAATCGTTGGTATAAACTCGAATGAAAAACAATAACGACGTTTTCTTGCATTTGTAGTTGTGGTTATGCCAGCCATTCGCACGTACATGTATACATATTCATATATATGTATATATATACACATGAAATATTGCATACACTACTGCAAACAAACAACAACAATGAGGAAGCAAGCAATAGCCAGAATATAAGCCAGAAAACCAGTCAGAGAGTAAATGAATTCTCTCAGAGTTGCTTCATTCATTCAAACCTTTAAACTCCATCTCTTCGTTTGTTGTGCATGTTTTTTGTGCTTTTTTTTTTTTGCTGATACTTTTGGGATTTTGTTCTTCTATTTAAATAATCCTTTGCACAACAAAAACAATTACAACAAAATTGCATACATTCTCATTATGTATGCGTGTTACGTTGATTTCGATTCGTGCGAATTATTTTCATGCTTAAAGCAACAACAGTAAACATCATAAAAAAAAAAACAAAAAAAAAAGAAACAGTGCACACAACAGTCACGTCCCGCCCATTTGCGTACGCAACAATATATTATAAATGGTTGACGAGAGTAAGCATTCATTCAAATGAGCAAAAGTCTCTTATGCTCTCGAAGAGAACAAATTTTATTTTGTCATTAAGGGAATTTTTTTACGCATTCAAATTAAAAAGGTAAATTAATTACTTCATAACGTTTGCAACGCTAAGAAATAAGTAGCAGATGTTTCACGGAGCGCTTAATTTTTGATTGACGTGAGATTATAAGACGTTTAATATAAATTTCTTTTTTCTTACATAATTTATCTCTATATCGGTTCATTTAATTTAATTGTTTTGAATTTTAGATTTGATGTTTTCTTATACAATGCTCAGCAGTTATTTGCTATAAGTGGAGTGTACTTCTTCAAAAAAAGAAAGTGTAGAAAAAGAAAAGTTTATTAATTTTAAGTTAAAAAAAAATTAAATATTTTCGATATGAATTTGTTTTCTAATCAAGGAAAAGTAGGTAGTTAATATCGATTTTTAATTGAGTTCAGTAAAATTCATACATTTAATGAAGACGAGAGATTTAATTGTTGGAAGGCCAGAGGAGCTAAACAGTTTTAGATTCTTTTTCTTTTCAAAGTAACAGGCGGTCTCATTTAAGTGAAACGTTTGGACGTCAACGATTTATTATTCGTCATTAACACAATTTCTCTTTAAAATGTCTTCTTTATAACATTTAAAATCTTTACCGACAGCAGTATCAACGATCTAGTGTTTCTTAGAACTATCTTATGTTTATTCTTCTTATGCTTATGATGCCACTTATCTCGAAAAAGGACTACATTAGCAAAAGCAGCTAACACTCATTAAAAAATTATTGAAATACATATGTACATATATATAGTTAGTTAGTCTATTACCCGGATATGAAGTCGCGTGAATTTTTTCGCAAAGGTTGTATGAAAATTGCAAAAAAAGAAAAATACCTGCCTCCGCATCTTGTATCTTGGAAAGTCTTCCGTTATTTTCATATGAAAATCTGAAATTTGAAAAATCTATAAAATTTCATTGAATTAAAGGACTCATTTTGTACTCTCTTTTATTATTTTCATTAAGAGAGACATAAACGGAGAGAGAGGGAGATATATATAAACTGAAAGAGAAACCCTTCACAGAAAGTTCAAAAGAGTATATTTTAACTGAATAACTGAATTTTTTTTTCCTATTTTATGATTGTTGTTTTTTGTGTTTTCGTCTTTCTGGGTTATCAACTCATATATGTATGTGTATGCATACTTCCATATTGTTAATGATGGTATTAGTAGTGAGCGAATGTGACTGTCGCAGAGCTCACGTTTTAAGAGTAATGTGCAAGCGTGAGACTGCTTAAAATGCTACTGGTGCGACAAGTACATGACTGTGCGGCAAGTCAGGTGCACACTGGTTAGAAAATAGAAGAATCCTGGCTGTACGCATACACACACACACACACGGGCACACACACGCACACAATCTCATATACATTCAAATTCGAACAGAGATCTACAGCAGAATGTGGGGCGGTTAAATAAAGCGACTAACAAAGTGGGGGTGTAGGCATGCACGGCATATGAGTAAGTGTACATTATATGTGATTGTACGAACGTGTGAGTGGCTAACTTCACGTTCGTTGGTTGTAACATTTTACTCCTGGCTGTATAGATGGTAGAGATTTCTTTTTTTTTTTGTTTTCTTTGTCTTCTCTTCTCTCTCTGTATGCATAGATATATATTTTGTTTTTCTTATGCTTCTTCTTCGTCAGTAGTTGTAGAATCTGGATGAATGGTTGGTTCGTGTTGTGCATGCCGAGCCAGCGATGTCACCCCTCACAGGCAAACAGACAAACAAATGGACAGACATTCATATACTATACTAAATTCAAACAAGCAAATGTTATGCGTATACCTAAGAATGTCATAGTGTTTGTGTATGTGCGTATGCATATGTGTATAAGTACTGTTAATGTTCTTATTGTATGTAACGTTTTTTTCTTTACACACCGTTGCTTTTGTTTCTTTTATTTTTATATATATTTATATACATATATATATATATAAATATGTATATACATATATTTATAATATGTATGTATGTGTGTTTGTATATTTTTGTAAAACATCTTCAATTCCATTTTGGTTTTAGTGTTTTGTTTGTGACGTGAACGTGGCCCATACGAATTATTCTGCACGTACTCGTCGCCAACAACGGACGTACGCTTGTAATACGCTTAGCATTTTAATAAAAACGTCTCAGGCTTTTTTTTCAGTGTATTAGTGTTAGTTAGCGAGCACAGTAGCAGTAAAGTGTGCAGACCGCAAGGAAAACCTACAAAAACGTATAAGATACACGCACACACAGTGTAAACGTTAGTGAAAAGTGTGAACGGGAGGTTTCTCCGTTTTTCTGTTATTTTTGTTTTTGTTTTCTTTGTTTTTTTTTTTGTTTTTGTTCTGAAAATTCTACACAGCCAGAGTGTGTAGCCTTTCACTATTCCGTGGAAATATAGTGCATCAAGTACGTGTACGTGTACAAGTGTTTTTGTGCGTGTTAGAATTACGACTCATCATCAACAGGGTCGTCATTGCCATCAATCGGATGCTGGACTTGGTTCAATAACGTGCAATACGTGCTTCATTGCCAAAAAAAAAAAAAAAAAAAAAACAAGATAACAAAAAAAAAAGGAAAAGAACACATGACGTGCAGCAGGCTGTTTTAAGCGAAAAAAAAATCAACAACAACAAGAAACGTATTCTAACTGGACGCGCGCGTGTAAATTCTCGGCTATGTTGTGCTTTTATTTTTTGCTCTCGCTTTTGTTATTACACGCGCTAACACGAAATTGTCGTAACACGTTCGATTGACGTACAAATTTGAATTTTGATTAGTTTTCAAATAAATTTGTTGTTATAGAAAAAGGATAACTGCACTTATATGTATATATGTGTACGTATATAAGTGCATACATATATCAAAATGCGTATGTGTGCATAAGTGAGTGTAAGACTATTTCCATTCCATTTTCTAAACTATAAAACATGTGCTGAACATGTTAACAAAATTTTGAACGTGTATCGTTGTTTTGTTATTGTTAACATAAGTGTTCTACTGCTCTATTACTTACGATATCATAGCATCAAAACGAAAGCGAAAGCGTGTATTTAACTCTAACATAACATTAACAATAATAATAGTAATAAAAACAATAATATAAAATATTTAAATTATTTACGATAGCCTGTTAAATACCTCTTAAATAACTTCAAGCCAGTGTAACCTCCTAAAATATTTAAGCCTTTAAATTCATAACATAAATAAAGAACTCTTTAAAAAAAATGCTTGTTGTGAAGTAATATAATTTGAAAATATTTCAAATACATTTGTGTGTATATGTGTCTGGACGTCGATGTGCGTATTGCAGTGAAAAGGCCTGTAATTATTTGTACTTATTAAATAAAAAAAAAGGAGCCCACTGCTCCATTATGTTACCTTATCCAGCCGTTGCCATGGATTATGGCTACCAACGCCAATCGACGCCGAGTCATCCCGGCACGCACATGGCGCCAATGAGTTCTTTAAGCATGTCGGCTGTTGGTTCCGCAGCCTTTCCTCATTCATGGCTAGTGCCCCATCAAGATCTATGTGCCGTGCCTTACAACAAAATGCCAAATCAACATCAACAAGGTGCTGCTGGTATGCATCATAACCAACAGCAACCCATTGAGCCAGGGTTAGTAAGAAATAAGCAGAAAAAAAATATCAAAGGATAACAATTTTTCTAAAAATCAACGCAATCCTTAAATTAAAAACTTTTTTTTGAAAATTTTAATAAAAAAAAAAAAATCTTTGGAAATAATAATGTATGTATATAAAATAACTATGGGTTACGTACATATTTCCGCAGGATTGTCGCTAACGAAATTCTTAATTATGCATAAACTTATTAAACATGACAACAAAACATTTTCAAATATTTTCGCCGGCGGATTTTATTCTCTTAAGGAGCAAAGAATAAGCTTAAGAAGAGATTTCATTTATAGTCTCTCAGTTAATTAAAGGCGTACTCGTAAACGCGTCACGCCCTTGCCTATGCGCACAAAATGTCAAGTTTCTTATTTATTGTTCGATGCGAAAGAATATAAAAAAAATTTCATGTTTAAATCGAACACAAATGGTTTCCGCCCATTTTCAATATCATTATGTATATAAATATATATATATATATATATATGTATAGTGTAATAACCGCTATGATTAGAAATATTTGAACTTCTTTAAAGAAAAAACCTTTTGTCACTGAAACTGCTAAGATTCCCAGTTTATTCAAAAACCAGAACCACATAAAAGCGAACGTTATATGTGAAGCAAACATTTGCTCCAGACTTACATAAGCAAATAAGTCACAGTTTTGACAACGTTTTTATATTATTTTGCTATAATATAACTTGAAATTGTCGGTAATATTTTTAAAAAACATCTTAAGAAATACCTGAAGAAAAGCTTACAATGTTGTCAAGTTACAGGATCTTAGCAAAACAGTTCACGTCATCTTAATGTTGGATAACACGTTTTATTTATATTTTTGTTACAATAATGGTTACATGATTTCACGTTCAATTCTTTTTCTTTTTTTTTTCATTTTTAAATAATTTTTGGAATATCGATTAGTTTTGGAGATAAAATTCAGTTATTTCGAAATCAATTCATATTTCAAAAACAAATAAATTAATGGTTATTCAAGCACGAGCTTTAAACTCTTAAATCCCAATGCATTCTTAATTTTTAGCTAAACAGTTTCAAAACTTATATATATTTACTTGCAAATCAGGAGAATGATTAGAGTTAAACCAAAAAAGACCAAAGAGCATGTAATACTACTAACAACTTCATTCGCCCACTCCTATCATATGTGATACTTATATGACAATAAAATAAATATAATGAAATTAATTAGAAATTTTTTTTATCTAACAAATACTAAACATACTTGATAGTGGAAAGTTATCATTGTTGTCGGTTTCCAGTGATGGATCAACATCAGAAACATTTTAACTTGAAATTAAAGTCAGTTCTTCTTAGATTGAAACATAAAATCATCATAACATTGATGTGAGAAAATATTTGACAGAACGCCTACCACACATCAAATTCGAATCAAAAATTCATCTAAATAATACTTTTTCATAATATTTGCATCATTTCCAAAGCATTTAAATGATTTTAAATCTAAGAGTTTATAATTATTTGAAGTATTGATGAAAGTTAAGCTTAGTTGTGTATCTGCGACAAAAACAAATTTCGAGGTTATGCCAGTTGTTGTTCAGTTCAAAACTAGACAAAGTAATCAAAGTCATATTCAAGAGGAATTCTTCCTTAATATATATAGAGCGATTTTCAAAGCAATAAAACAAATTATGGGCTACAGAGAATGAGCCTTAGATTTATTGTTAAGATCCAGTATATGTGATAACAAAGTTATGATAACCGACCAATCCGTGATGTTTACCGCCCGAAGCAGCCAAAATAGTTCAAATCATCAAAGAAGTGTTTGAGATTAATATTTTACGATTCACAGAAATATTTTGTTGATTATTTTTCTTTAAATTATATAAAGGATAACAAGACAATAGTTCTCGAAAGTCTTAAGTGAATAATATAGTTCAGCGCTATAAAAATCTTAAACATAATATTAATAAAAGAAATATTACATTAAAATTCTCTAAATTCAAAAGTTTAAAGAAATTTCATTTTTTTTTTAAATTTTTTAAGTAGAAAGAGCATTAAATTTTTGATTATTAAATAGCCGTACACATGTAGTGAGTTTGCAAATCGCTTTTGCTGACTGCAATCAAAAATCTAAAGAGAATATTTCATTTTCATTTTAATAATAATTTCCATTCAGTAATAATATTTATTGTGAAATATAAATGTTTAAAAGATTGAGAAGATACCGTAGATCTCTGGGTTTGCTGATATGCGCTGATATATTCGGAGTTCAAATTAGTTCAGTTCAAATATTATTTTAGAACATTTGTGACTTGAAGCCGAGCGCTGTCATGCAAAAGAATGTCTTTGCTGGTATTCCAGCCGTTTTTCTCTCAATACATGACTCAAAGGAAGCAATTGTACCTTATACCGATCACCTTTAATGGGAACTCTTAGAATTTAGTAGCACAACATTCTTTTGACCCCATCAGATATAAAGCATAACCATAAACGTTCAGATTCAGTTCAGTTAATGTTGAGGTCGATATTAACGATTTACGGCGGATAGCGTACATTATCGTAAAATATTCGATGTAAAAAAACTCTTTTTTTTTTGTTGCTGTTAAATCAGTTGCTTACAAGTGAAAAATCGTCTCTTGGTTTCAGTTCATAAAGTATCCAATTTTCTTGCTTTTGAATCATTCCCATGGATTTCAATCGTACGAAAATTCTTCATTAAGTCATCACCAATGGCAACGCAAACTTCTCTCCGATCTTCATCGAGCAACGTCTCTAATGCTCTGTGTTCGATTTTTTTTTTGCCTATTCAAAAGCGAGACTTATTTTTGAAACGTCAAAAACATTCTCTACATGGTCTGTACTGTCACCATGAATTTCCACAAGCATTCGATGCGTTTTACCTGCATTTTTCTTTCAATTAAAACAAAAAAAAACTGAATCCTCCCGCAAATACTGTTTAGTTAACACAAAATTTGACATATTCGAGACAATAAAAAACAAAATTTAAACTCAATGTTATTGACAGTAGTCTAACCTCTTTGAAATCACACAAAATCAGTCGTCACTATGAAGCATTAATAACAGGCAAAACTATCTTTTAGAAATGGAACGTACTCCCCATTCATTTAAATTTAATAGAAAAAGTAAAGAAAAAACTTCCATAAAGAATTTGTAGAGTTTTACATTTTGCGTGAAAATCTGTTGAAAGATGATAGGGCGTCTTTTTAAGAGCGTTTAATCACACATTGAATAATGAATAATGCAAATGTAGACTAATAGTTTGTAAAGGACCGATCAATAGTTCATTTATATCCTTCTGTAAGTAATTTATTTAAAATACGAATTAATTAATTATGGTCATTGAAGTTTTCATTAGTTTTACTTTCGTCTTCTGTGTACTTTCGTTTTCATTTGTAGCGCATTCTTCGCCTTAATAAATAAAACCAAAATTACGGGACATTTTCCAACATCGTACGAACGTCTGATAATGATAGCAGAATGAAAATTTATTTACTACCTAGTAAGGATAACAAAGCCAATCTACCTTGTTTGAATGCAATATGACATCGCTTCTGATGCAGGCCTATGAAACGAACAGTTTTTGTCTTAAATTCATTTCTTTTTCTTTTTTTTTTTTTTTTTTGTTTAGACCTTCCAGTCAATCGTTTGATTTATTGAAAAGTAGTAAGCAGTAGTAAAGTAAAATGTAATTAGCAAACGATTAAGAACCATGAAGAGTGGGCAGTGGGCGCATAAACTCATTACTCCCTTATATGTCACTTAGCAGCTATGTCGACTTCTCAATCTTAATTCCAATTGTATATTAATACTTTTCTAATTTTTAAAATAGAAAACATATGTCAATGCATGGACATCTTGTTATTCTAAAAATAAAAAAAAAAATAAAAAAAAACGTACAAAATCCATAAGGACAAAAGTCCTTTTCTATTGAGTTATCGATTCAATGCGATAATAATGAATTGTGTGAAAATGCCAGCGATCAATAGTTGTTGTTGGAGCAACAGTCGCATACAACATAAATTTCAAACCAAACTAAAGGGGTTGCATACAATCTTGTCATTTTGTTTTAGTGAGCAAAGAAAAAAAAAGAAAGGAAAAATTTTTTTTTAATTTACATTTTTAATATCAAATAAAAAATCTTTTTAAAATTTCAACTTTAATCGGCTTTTATGCTTGATTGCTTTTTTTAAGCAAAATATTGGCGACGATCTTTCACTGATAACAAATTTTCGTAATTTTTCTTTTCTTTTTTTTTTTTTTTTTTGTATCTACTTTTCTTACAATTCTATATTTTGTTTATATCGCGATCAGTGTAATGAATTAATGCTTCCTAATAGTCCTTGTAATCCGTTAAGCTGTTTTATAACGCTTTGATGCCCATAAGACTTTAAAAGTGTTATAAAAATGTTTTCCTTTTTTTATCTTGATTAGTTGATCTTCGTCTATAAAAGATTTAAATGGATTTAAAAGAAATGGGAACAATAACATTACAAATAGAATATGTGAAGAAGAAGAAGAAGAAGAACAGAAGAACATAATAAATTTCGCGATAAGAAAAAAAAAATCTCAATGTTGAACCATAAGACGAAACTGTACAGCGGTAAATATTTTTATTCAAAACGTTTTAATTAAAACAATAACCTCTGACCTCTAGTTCTCTAGATATTGTTTCAATTTTTTTCGATTTTTAAGAAATAATTGCGAATCTTCAAGCTAAGTCTATGAAATCAAATCAAGAATTTATGTCCAGCTTAAAACTCTTATTTCAATTTCTAAGACCAAGAAAAAACCACTTACAAAAGTAATACACAAACAAAATTAAAATACAACCATATTTCTAGGATAACGAGCTTTAATAGTTAATAGTCAATTTCGCGATACGAACAACGATCGATAAATTTATCGTTCAAAAATCTTACCATCTATGACGAATGTTCTGAATAAGGCAGACGGCTTGAAATGTCGCTATAATTAATTATATAAAATCTGATCGTTCGTTGATAACCCGTTGGGCGAAAATTCGCTACAATCGCAACAAAATATTCGTCAGTAATTCGTCTGATGAAATCTGATAATCCTTTTTTTTAATTTTTCCCTTATAAAATTCTCGACAAAAATGTCAACATTATCCTCTTATAAATGGGTTTTATTATCGCGAAAATAGTTTTCATTATCGAAAGTAGGATAAATAGAAATCTTTCCCCCCCCAAGTTGTTTTTGGTCGTTTCAGTTACACAAGTCGTGCAATAATGAATGAATTTCGTATGTAAAATATCGACATAAAATGTACTAAAGGGACGATTACTGTCTCAGAATACTGCTATGACGATATGCAAGCATAAGTTATTTTCATTCGTCGAGTTTTCTGCTAATATTTGAAGAGGAACGCCGTCGCCGAAAATGAAACGTATGTTCAGCAACTTGGCGACGAAATTTCTTGTTTTTTGAATTAATACCGAAAGACTTTCTGAATCATTTCCAATCCTGAAAAATCTGAATAAAAATTTTATATTAGAAGTGCTCTAAGTGTTTGCTTAATATTCAATATAAAAAAAAAATGGAAGACAACTCCATGAATGGAAGTCAAAAGCCATTGCTGAAGATTATTATCCGATCTACAAAAAATAAAATTAGACATCGATATCAATTAAGATTTTCTTCTTCAGATCGAAAATGATGAATGCAAAAACAAAAGTCAGCTTACTTATCTCTAACAAGTTCTATATACTTCTTGATCATAAAATATTTTATGATATCTTTGAGATTTAATTTTAAATGTTACAAACAAAAAGAGTACAGAGTTTTGAGTGTGCTGCCGAGAAATGACAGATATACGAAAGAGAGAAAAAAAAAGGAAGTAAAAAATTTCTTTGTAATTGCTTCCAAATTATCAAAGACTAGAAATCAATCTGAAAATAACTTCTATCACACACACACATTAATCATTAATTATTCTAATTTAAATGAAACTTTTTTTTTTTTTAAATTGGAAAATTAGCCTTGTTATGCTTGTCTTATCGATTTGTTTAGCAAATGTTTCTTTTATATTAATTACTCCTGTAAGAGACTATTCAAACATATTTACTATTTCAGCATTTTTTTTTCATTTGGATATTATGCGAACGAATATAATAATAATTATATCTTCACACAATATTTTGTTTACTATTCGAAAGATTTTGCAAATGCAAGAACAAGTATAAGAATAAGTACAAGAACATATCATCACACGTTTGCTTCTTTCGCTTCATTTGACTCAATTTGTTGTAAAGAAAAAGAAAAAGGAATTAAAACAAGGATGAAAATTATGTTCGGCTGTGCCGAATCTCTTATACCTACGAACCATCATTTTAAAAGAAGGTAAAAAAGATAACAAATTGAATTGATAGCATTAATATTCTAAGTTTACTTTGTATTGTGGGCGTGTCCTTTGACCGATTTGGACCATTTTTAATACCAAGTTTTTTGCCAAATTTGAACCCGATATCTTCATTTTTGTTTTTAAAAGAAGTTTTCCACAAAAACAGACGGACAGACGGACAGATAGACAAACAGACAGACAGACAGAGGGACAGACGGACATATTTAAATCGTTTCTAAATTCAATGCTGATCAAGAATATGTACATACTTGGTAGGTTTTCTGAAGCTTCCTTCTGATTGAGTGGCAAACAGAATGACAAATTGAATATACATCCGTCCTTCGGTGATGGGTATAAAAAACGTAATGAAAAACTTATTGACAACCAATTTGTTAGTTGATTTTTTCCTTTCTCACTTACACTGAAGAATACCAAAAGATTAATTGTTTTTATTTTTTTTTAAATTTTTTTTTCTATGACGGACTTGTACGAGTATTGAAAAATTGACGACCATTTTTATTGTTAAACAACATCGTGAATGTTGTGACAAATGTAGTGTAACTAATTCTCACATATAAAGTAGTTTTTTTTTCAAGGTTTTTCTTGAAGTTTATGTTAAAGACAAAAAACAAAAAAAAAAGGAAAAAGAAGAATACGTTTCATAAATTACTTTACTCTCTTGACTATGGAAAAGTAATAAGGAAAAAAGAAATATGAAAACAAATATTCCAGAACTATTAGTAAAGTTAACTTTGAAACTACATTTGATTGTAAGATTATGTTAATCATTGTGTGGTTAACAATGTCTCTGCACTTTTAAATACTAACTAACAACTTAACTTAACTATTTTGCTGTAGATTTCATTGATGCTAGGAAAGTTGTGAAAATTCCTTTTAATTATATCCTGTATGAAGTATCGTAATTATGTCAAAGAAATTTGATAAAAAGTTATTAAAGCCATAAACTCTAATATATCTCATGTTTGTTATATTTAAGATCTATTATTGGAACGATTGCGTAATAAATGCATTTTTTTCATTCGTTTAGGATATCAGATTATATCAAGTAATAGTTTTTCACTTGCTTCCCGATGATAATGTTCTTTTCTTTAATCCACTAAAGGTCTCTCTTAGTATATTTGTTTGTCTACTTCTCCGCAAATTAAATTTTGCTAAAATTTACCAAAACTGAGATAAAAATATTGAATTTATATCATGTATTCTTGACATAACCGCTTTCAATAGCGGTAAAGTTCAATTATATATACTTGAGGCCAAATTTTTATAGTCATCTCTTTGGTACATTTAGGGTTAAATAATTTTCTTAAATGGATTTTTTTTATTTTTTTAAATAACTTTTAAAAGCTTTAAGTAACGATACGACGGTTCATTTTCAAAGCTCTACCAACTATAAAAATCGTAAAAAAAAAATCAAAATTATGCACATTTTAGTTCTTCGTAGTCGGATAGATTGATGACATTCCCGGTAGTAGATTTTTTATTTTCAGCAGAGTTAGATTATGAACTGAATTTGCATCTTAGTCACATAAGATCTTGCATGAGATCTTAGAGAGTAACAGCACTATAAAAGCCTAAAAAACACCGTAGATTTGGAAATTTTTTTAAAATGAAAGCGAAGGCATCGTTATATTTGAGGAGATTCTTAGGCGTATATTTAAGTATTAAAAAAAAACAGAATTAGTCTGGAAAAATATAAAAAAAATGTGAACATGTTAGTCATTCGCTGGAGACATCTTTAGCCTAGCAAGTTGTACGGCACACTGTGTAACTGATTCAAATTTGAATTAAAAAAAAAATTTTATCCTCTTAGGTGCTTGCATAAAATTTGATCATTTTTTCACTTGAGAAAGATATTTATTGAGCAAAATAGGTACAACATATATTAACCAAAATATTATCAATCATTTTCTTCAAGTTTTTCGCATCTTTCTGGCAAAGTGGCGATACTGTGTCGAAAGAACAATTTTAGTTTGGAAGCAAGCCTATTATCGATCTATCTTCGTACTTCTTCAACGTTTCAAAACCGCTTGCCAGTCAAGCCATGCTGTATCGATCTGAACAAAAGGTAAATAGAAAGCGTTACGTCTGACGAGAACGCTGGGTATGGTAGAGCTATAACTGTGTATCCTTGAGAACTCTTGCAACGTGTGGTCAGGCCCTTGTCATTACAAGAATATGACCTTGCATCTTTTAACTGCTATTGCTCTTCTTTTTTGCAACAATACATTAAGCAATTTATTCAACTGACGTCGGTAGAGATCTGCAGTTGCTCATAATACACCACATCTTATTAATCAGCTTTCATATGCACAGCAAAAGTTTATCGCAATGAATATTCCGCTTCCTTCTCGATGTAGGTGACTCTTCCGGACTAACTTAAGATTCTTTGCACTTGAGTTTATCACAATAGCTTCATTTTTCATCTCGTCAGTCACAATAGACCATAAAAAACTTTTCTTTTTTGATCTGCCAAGCAATGAAACCGCGATGATGAAACGATTCGAAATGAAATTTTAGGTCAATTCATATGGTAACCATTTTCATTCCTTTTGATTCTTTCCCATCGCATGTAAACATCTAGAAAAAGTTTGATTCATCAACTGCTAACACTTGGCAAGTCCTTTAAGAGTTTAAGATACGTTTTCATCCAATAAGTTTCAAGCAAGTTTTGTTTTCGCACACGCGCGAACTTTTTTTGTTCTCCAGGTCGTTCTTTGTCATTGATAACAAAATCACTAATTTTAAATCGTTGAAAATGAAAACCGATAATTGGAATATGATGGAGCAATAACACTATAATCTTCTAAAATTGTTTGATACACTTCAGCAGTAGATTTATTCAAAACAAATAAGACCAAAAAAAGATGTTATTTTTCTATTAATACAAAATAGTTCGATTTATCGAAAGCATCCTACAGAGAATGTAATCTTAAAAATACTGCAAAACAGTCGAATGAAAAAAATAAAAATTCTTTGAATTAAGTTGTTTGCCGTTTTCAAAAATACAGTTTCGAGAAACACGGTTTAAAAGTTTTGAAATATGTTAGTCTCCTATTCCAGAATAATAAAACTATTTTTCTATGATCGAATATTACTTTTCCTCGACGATTTTATGGACGAAAGTGTTTCTTTTGCTATATTTGTCAAAAACAGAATCACTTGTTTTACACTTTACATGAACTTAAGTGACAAAAGAAAAAATCAAGAAAATACATATTTCTATAAACGAATTTATAATCAACCGCAAAAACATAATTCCAAATTTTTAATTTCTTTGCAAAAGCATAGAAAGTTTTCAAATAGCTCTCAGCTTCATACCTATCCAACGGTTATCTCAATTGTCGAAAAACTCCTCCTCTTTTTAGATGATATTTAAATGCTTTCGCGCGAAAAACCTCTTAGTGTATTAGAGGAGCTAGGTATCAACAACTAAGACATTAGACTCTAATTTCCTCATAGAGATTCATTTGTTATAGGTACTCTTCACTCTCAAGTCAAAATAGTTAAGAAAAAGACTAAAATTTCAAGCCAGAAATTTATTCCTCTTGTTGTAGAGGGTTCAGCTCGTAATAAAGAAATTGTTTTTTTTTTTTTAATTTACCGTAGTATTATCCTTTGACTAATGAAATAGGTATGGGAAAGTCATTGATAAAAAGTGTACAATACAGAATTAATTAAAATTTAATCAACAACGGGCTGAGGGAAACATTTACATCGTCTTAAAAAAAAACAATTTAACTGACTTTGTTCATCTATGATCGGCCCAGTTTCTTCAAAGTTTTTAATCACTCAGATACATCCAGGCAAAGAAGACTTACTGTCTATAATTGACCAGGTTTCTCTATATTTTTTGACTATTCTTCGAATTGTTGACACATTAGATACACTTTCTCAACCAAAAGTTCCCCAAAGTTTGCGAACGGTCACAACCTAACTTTACCCATTTTCGGAATAGATTTTTACAATTGTAACGCGTTCTTCTTTTGTATAGCGATCCATTATTAACAATCGAAACAATTATAGGTGGTGACAGCTATCAAATTTCAAAATTGTAATTTGCATGAAAAAAAATGACATAAAATTTAAATAATGAACTCTTATTGGGACACTTTTTATTTCTTTTCTTTTAATAAAAAATCAACGATATATTGTAATATGATTATTTAAGTATTTTTTCTTTTTTATTTATATTGTTTTTTAATTTCAACAACATTAAGTCCAAAAATATTTTGCAAAATCAAACCACTGTTCTAACAATTGTCAGTTACAGACGTAGAGGTTCCATTATAAGGTTGGATGAGGCAGATTATCTCTACCAATTTTACGTACAAAATTGTAATCCCACCATGCCCTTTGGAGTTTGTGGAAATTTCTACCAATCTAATTATACAATAGAAATTAGTCTTAAGACCGTGCTTACTGTATGATCAGTTAAAGATCACCTAAGCAGGCGTTGCTTTATAAAAATAATAATTTACAGAGTTTCAATGCAATGTGAATGAAGTCTTTTGATGATGTTAGAAATGATCTCAATTTGAATAATTTTGTAAGAAAATTAATTTCTGCATAACGGTTTATTTCGCACATCAGTTATGTAATACGCTTCTTTTTTTTTTTATTATAATATATTTCTAATAAATTCATTGGCCCGTGCCGACCGTCGTTAACATCGCTTAATTGCCAAAAAATAAAAAAAATAAAAAGGTTATACATATATAAGTATATGATTTTATATATAAACCGAGATGGATATCAAGA
>KK351208.1:98823-148631 GCA_000671755.1 Glossina brevipalpis
AAAAAAAAAAAAAAAAAAAAAAAAACATCTTAGCACTAAGGTTACATTCGTCTCTAAACGAAGCTTGGATACTTAACATCTCTCAAGCAACTATATAATAATAAATAACTTTATGTATGTCATTCATTGGCTGATCGTAACGCTGAACTTTTCGATGAGACAAATAAATATTTAAATGAAAATTTTGCTTAATCATTCGACTTAAAAGACATATATATATGCGAATGAATTATATTTATTTGTAAACTTCACTTATGGATCTGAACTAGAATTTAGTTAGCGCTTTGGTTTTCTATGAGCAGATGGGACGCAACCCGGACACGGCCAGATGTAGCATTCAGAATCTAAAACTAATCCGGTATGGGAGTCTCAATTGTTACAAACAGAATGACAACATTAGAATATATCTCGGCTTTTTCAGTGATGAATATAAAAATATCAACACAAAAAATACACAGAAAAAAGCAAAAGCAAAAAAAAAAAAAAAGACCGACAAAGAGAACCAGAAATCACTTGTGGAAAATTTACGAAATAAAAAACTGACAGAGATGTAACTCTTAAAAGTGTATATAAAAATGAAGAAGAAAAAAAAAAGAAAAAAAAACAAACAAACAAACAAATAAAAATAAAAACAAAACCATAGTCTCGTTCATCTGTGCACAAGTAAAGTAGCATTTTAGCCAAGTTACTAAGACAATAAGCATACTTATGATGAAACCGCTAAAATTATGATCTTCTATCATTAATTTTAAAATATTAAATCTTGTTATTGCGGTACGTTAACTAAAATGTCTCGCAATCTGTCTTAGGTTGCTTTAGCTTAGTCTGTGCATCATTTTTATCATAGAGGCTTACGTTATAACAGCCATCAACAATTACAACATCACACAAAATGTTTATTAAATACGTTTTTTTTTTTTTTTTTTATTACTATGCTATTAATGAATAATTTTTTTGAATAAAAATTTAACATATATTACTTCAATATGTTTATTTTTAAAAATTACCTAATATTAACATTAAATGAAATTAAATTGATTTTCGCATACTTATTAAATGAATGAATTTTTGCCAAATACAAGCAAATCATTTCAATTAATTCTCTTATACGATATTTGTGATTAATTTTTAACAACTAACATATAATATATTTTAAAAAAAAAAAGAAAATTATATTTTTTTTTTAAAACAAATTATTTTTGATGTTCACCATCTTAAAGCGATACATCAGATGTCAAGAATTAAGAATTAAGAAGAAAAATATTTTTATATTAAAAGTGAACACACGAACTTTTCACTGAACTTTTAACTGGCCTTAGGAAATATTTCTATCCGGTTTTATATCACCATCTCGCCTCATAAATATTTAATTACAGCTTTGTCCCTATTTCTAAGTGAAATTTATCCATCAGTTGTTAACGCATATCACCGAATCTTGCAAACGAAGATATTTTATGTATTCCGATCTTGCGATTGTGTATGTAAGAATGCAATTATAATTGTTACATTTTTCTAGACTGTAATGTTTTATAATCTATTCTAGATTGAAATGGAGAAATGTTATTTATTTATTTATTTTTTTTTTGTCATTATACCCCCTATCGAAGGCAGCAATTTATTTGCAACACCTAGAAATAAGCTTTGGAGATTCTATAATCAAATCACCATTATATTGCAAATCGATTTAACCACATATCTGTCTGTCCGTCTGTCCGTCTGTCCGTCTGTCTGTGTCATTTTGAACATTTTTCTAGCTGTAAAAATGAAGATATCGACTTTAAATTTGGCAGAAACATTAGAGGTTGATGTTGAAAATGTTTTAAATCGTTCCAACGAGACCTATATATATATATAGATAGAAACCACAACATTTACTACTCATAGATTACACAATATAAATCTGCCACGCAATCGAAATTTAGTTTAGTAGCTTTCAAACTTTTAAAGGCAATGAATATAAAAGGTTCGGCAGAGATTCGGATATAATTTTCTTAATTGTTTTTTTTAAATTAAATTCGTCTTTTAGGCAAGTGAATTTTATTTAAATACATGCGTTTAGCAGTGTGAACTCTTTAATCATTTTTGTCAATGCAGCATTTGATGATTATCCACCTTTTTTTGTACTGAAATCCTGCTATAACGTTGAAAAATAGTTTTTAATGTCCGCGTCAAATTTCTCATCAAAATTTCTTTATTCAATCTGTCTGTCAGAACTCTGTCAGGGCTCAAAGCAGGCCTCATTAAGTTTCCAATCTATATACTTATATGTTTGGATGTACACTTTTTTAGTTCACCTGAAATTTTCTATAAAAAAAAATCATTGCTTCATATAATAGTTTCACGTAATAAAGTGATGTTTTGTGACATCTAATTTTGGCTTAGGGAAATCATATGTTGTTTAAATTGAAACAAATTCATTAATATTGATCTTTGGGGCTTCCCATACATGAGAACAGGATCATCATTCTCATTTTCAAAGAAATAACAACTAATAATGTTCTCTCTTCTAGTGGAACAAACTTTCGAACAATTTTCCAAAACAAATAATAATTTGGTTTGGGTTAAGTTTTCAAAAATGTGCCTAGTTCGAATACTTCCGTGAATGGTTTGTTACCGTAAGTAGATGTTGACTTTTTTTGGACCTGAAAGCTTTGTAACAGATGTGGGCGATATTTATTTTCCAGAATTATAACAAACACACCATCTGCTGTATTGCTTGATTAATTTCAAATAACACCACTGGTTGAATAGTCAGTTTCCAATATCTACGAAAAGGTAGATGAGTTTTTTAGAATCATGGTAGAGACTGTACAAGTTTACTAATTTATAGGTTGAAATTATGCAATTATTGAGGTATTTTTATTAATTTTAAACTTTTTTTTTTTTACATTAATGCATTTAAATTTTTATTCCTATTTTTAAAATCTCGTCGACTAAAACTTAGACTTTATATCTATTTTGCGGATGCGATAAAATGGCTTTGTAGATCTACTCTCGGCATAAGATTCACTATTGATTAGCAATGGTTAACTATGATTGCAAGATGTTTATAGAATTTACTACTCTTAAATCGATCAGGTATTTAAATTGCTTAGAAAGTCAATGACATGATTCGAGGCGATAATATACCGTTCATTGCAAGTCGGTCATAGGAAAGATTTTCTCTTAGATTTCTTTTATAGCATTTTTTACTTATTATTTGTTCTCAATTCTTAAAACTAAATAAATGCTGTTAGTTTTTATTAATTACCAGCAATTAGTCTTATTTATATTTTGTCTTTTTTTTTCACACGTTTTGAAAAGAAATGTGATAAAATATATTTTCATCAAAGAATCAAAAAAAAAAAAAACAAAAAGGAAACAAAATAGAAAAAGACTTCAGTGAAACAATTTTTCATTACAATCATCATCTGTACATTATGCAGGAAGAGCGTGAATGAGTGACAACACTTCAATGAAAATTTGAAATTTTTAGGGATAATTATAATCAATGAAATGAAAAAATTAATCAAACGTTACCTTTTATAGTTATTATTATGAGAGTTGACGTGGTATGCGTTCAACTCGAAAACTTTTTTTTTTTCATTATCTATAAAAACTTAAACTAATCAATACCTGTACCTATAATTAATCTAAATATTAATCCTATATATTGATCCTATTTCATGTATTAAAATGAAGAAGAAAAAGAAGAAGAAATGAAAGTTATAAGATCAGTTAAGAATCTATCTTTAAATACCCATCACTAGTTCCTATTTGATTTGATTGCCAGAGAAAGCAAAGTTCTATTCACTCGATATATCGATCGTACAACGTATCGTAATTATCGTATATCGTATAAACACCAAATCATATTTTTTTATACGATTACTTAGCACTTTATAGGTAACTGGTATAGGAAACAAAAAAAAAGCATACTTACACAACTGGCCTTTCTTTTTTATATGCTTTTCTGATCATTTTGGGCGAATGTTGGTTTCAATCTGCATGAGT
The DNA here is from genome assembly GCA_000671755.1 of Glossina brevipalpis. Classification (NCBI taxonomy): domain Eukaryota; kingdom Metazoa; phylum Arthropoda; class Insecta; order Diptera; family Glossinidae; genus Glossina; species Glossina brevipalpis. The sequence goes on from KK351208.1 coordinate 102,817, forward strand.
TTTAAACTTAAACTAAGAAAACTGCAAATCTAAAAATTTGAAACTCAAATTTGCTCTTCTAGGCAAGATTGAATAAGAGTAACCTAAACATGAACAGACGGACAGATAGACAAATTAATTTCTCAATGTACACTATACACGATCAAGGGTCTCCGATACTATAATTGGAAATCTAAATGTGCCCGTTCTGATCAGAAGTCTATTAGACTTGTTACATGGAATATTAAGCATAAAAGTAAATGGATCTTAGACCTAAAAGCACATTAGAATTAACTTTGCTTAGGTTTAGATCGATTGATAAATGTGATTCATTTTACTTTTTATTTTACTACTAAACTTGAAGAAAATTAATTTGTGAACTTTTTATTAAAAACGTTTCATATACTTTTGTTGCAGAATTTTAGAATTACGCAAAGAAAAATCACGAGATGCCGCACGCTCACGGCGCGGCAAAGAGAATTTTGAATTCTATGAATTAGCGAAAATGTTACCGTTACCCTCAGCAATAACCAGCCAATTGGATAAGGCGTCGATTATAAGACTGACGATAAGCTACTTAAAATTACGAGACTTTTCCGGGCATGGTGATCCGCCATGGACGCGAGAACAAAGCACTAGTAGTAAATTGAAAAGTAAGTAAAATTTATTCTTGAAAAAGTAATAAAAATAATTCTAGCTTTTTTTTAAACATAGTTTTTTTTTTTTTTTTTTTGCTTATTTACTTACACATAAAACTTAGACTTAAACGTTTATACGTTTACTCAACTCTTTATGGTTTTTTTTTCTTTTTTATTTAATTTTATTTTACTGTATTGTTGCCAGAGAGTTATTGTGGTGGTTTGTATGTGTATTTGTACGGTTTTATGTGTTTAAACTAATTTGCATAAAAAAATGTGTAAAACACAAGTGAAGTTTTTTTTTTTTTTTGTTTTTTTGCTTTTCCCCTGTACTGTTGTGCTCATGCGCAACCATTTTGTTTTTTTCTTTTAAATATTTTTTTTCTTATATTTTTTTTTTTTACTTCATTTTTTATTTTCGTTATCAATTCGTATACATGTTTGTGTTTCTACGTGCATATGTGTAAAATTTTATTGGTTTTCAGGTATTTTGTAAAAGGTAACGGAAGGTTAAATTTATTGTTTTTTCTTTTCGGTTTAATGTAAATTTGTATTATATTGCATTGTTATTGTTATTGTTGTTGCATTAATTTATCGATATGTGTTGACCATTTTGAAATGAATTACCAATGATTCAAATATTTATTGCCTTGAAATGTGTTGACCATTTTGAAATGAATTACCAATGATTCAAATATTTATTGCCTTGAAAAATTTTTTTTTTTTTTTGTTTTTTTCGTTGTTAACAAACAAATCAGTTTAAATGAATAATCCGCAATTAATGGAAAAATTATAAAAAAAAAAAAAAATTTTTTTTTAAACAAAATTGAATTTTCAGTTCTCCCTTATCCAGAATTCAACTCCATGACATATTAAATGCATTACAACATAAATAATATCGAGTTGTTAGTTTCAGTTAAAAGCCTAGAATGGGAATGATTAGAGAGTGAGAATTATATCTATCATCTAAGCTGCTTTAAAAATCTGCTAATGTCCATAATATCGATATAGAAAACTTCGTCACGATTTTGAAAGGAAAGGTTCGGAAAAAAACTTAACGGTTCTACAGCTGGCAGAGATATACATTTTGATCTTTAATCACATATGGGTGTATGCCATATAGAGTGATAGACTTTCGGGAATTCGATTCGATTCGATTCGATTCTTTTGCTAGCCTTTCGGAATGTTGTACTGTTTTATGAAACTAATCCTTTAAATCGCTTACCTTAACCTTTTTTTTTTTTTTTGATTATCTCAATAAATCTAAAAAAGATTCTGTTACTATATAGGAGAGTTGATGCAAATAAGAGAAGAAGAAATTTGTATCAGATAAATTGGCTTTATCCATTCACGAGATTACTTGTATCCCCCAATTCAACAGCTAATAATTTTTTTAACTGTAGAACTAATTGCTCTATTGTTCGATTTTTATTTTTTTAAGGTTTACAGTCATGGAAGATCGTCTTCACAAAAATCAGGGCCATCATTAAAGCCATAAGCTTGATTGATTTTTTTTTGCGTCACTAATCCGAACATAATTAGCAAAAAAAAAAGAAAGCAGTACAATTATTATATAATAGTTTAGGGTTTTAGATTGGGAAAATTCTGAAATTATTATTTGGAAATGAAAAGAGAGGAAATACAGAGACGGAAATGAATAAATTGACTTGGAGCCGTATAACGATCAAAATCTGTATCTCCAATATTTATTTCTGAAAGTTATGCAACATAACTGTAATAAACATAAGTAAAGAAAAATCGATTTTTATTATGTATATAGGTAGTCTAAAAAGTTTTAAGCTTTTCTATAGATAAAGATTAAGTTTATTTCAAATGTTAAAGCTTATGAATACAAATTAAATGAACGAAATAAATCTGAGAATTTCGATATCTTAAAAGTTTATTAGTTTCTAGAAGTCCCAAAAAAAATATTTATTTCAATCGATATGAATATCACTGATGATTTGCTCCTATTTATTATTATTACTATTTTTTTTTCCAATCTATTACTTTAAGTTCTTCTTTTTTTTTTGTTTTTTTTTTTTTTTAATAATTCAATTATAGGATTTTATGATTATGACCTTTGGCCAAATATGAAAACAAAAAAAAAAACAAAAGAGAGGAAAAGAAAAAACTACAGAAAACATCCAAAATATATTCAATAAATCTTCCCTTAACAAAAACAAGACACACATGTTCACTTAAGTATGATTATGATGATTATTTTAACACTCAGCAATACAAACTGCCCACCCAGCCGCAATGCTTAACACTTGTTTCGACAGCATATTGCCCCTAAGCTCCATACACATATGCACTTAAAACCATCGAAGGCGATAAACAAGTGGCATAAAAGAAATCTCTTGAGTACTGTAGGTAATGTTTGTAGGTGTGTTTGCTTATCCATATGAACGTACACAAAAGTAAGCTTATGGTCATTTTTATGCCCCTTTTCCTTTTCTTTGTTTCTTTTTTTTTTTTTTTCTTCTGCCCAACAGTTCACTTTTGCCTTTCAGGAAATTTTTTATGACTATTCAATAATAAAAGCATTTTCCTTTCGAATTAGAAAAGAAGAAAATGTATATGGATGTATGGATGTGTGTTATGAAATATGAGTGAAGCCGGATTTGAACAGATTTTTTATGATCTCATTTTTATTCTTACGTAAAAGCTATGAATTATGCATAAGCATAAGTAAAACATTCTTACATACGTATATACTATTGTATACTTGCAGTTATATGTAACTATTCCTTTTATAATACATTAAAAATGAAAATTATATTTTCTTTTATTTAAATTATTTTTCTTTTTTGTTTCTTTTAGTTTAAATAAATTATGTTATCAAACTTTGGCCATCGCTAAATGGTCTATCCAAATAGTTGATGACAATACTTAAGTATTTTTGCTCAATGAAGCTCAACAAGTTATTATATTTATTGATTGAAATATATCAGAGCGATCTCAGATGATGAAGAAATAAAATTAACCAATAAAAATGAAATAAAATTATATAAAAAAAAAAATACTTAAAAAATATCTTATTGTCGATAAAAAATATTTTCACGTGCAACTTTTATTATTTCACACCAAGCAAACCGTAAATAGATTTTCAGGTTTATTGTGTGGTATTGTCTAATAGTAAATATTAGAGGAATTCGCCATTTAAGTTACATATATAATTATACATATATATATATATATATTTATTTATATTTATATAAATAATCTATATAAATAATCTATTCCTGATAGAGAAAGTCTTTCTTTTAATTCACTCTCTTATATCATATCATAGAAACATTTGTGTCATCTCTCATATCATAAATAATATTTATAAAGAGTAGTAGCTAAGGGGTTAATAATTTATAAATTACGTTAAGATTCATTTCCGTTTCTATTCATAAGCATATGCATGCATAGCAATAAAAATGTTTTTATATTTTTTATACAATTTTGCAGGTGCTGCCATAAGACGTAATCCTGCTGTCGACTCGTATGAACAACATCACGGTACCCACATACTTCAGGTAAACCTTTAAAAAAAAAAATCAATCCACCATTTTTATTTAAGCAATGCATGCAATTATGCAAATGAAATGCATTCAGGAGCGGACTGAATAGGGTAAACATAATAAATAAAGCGTACTTTACACTCGTCTACTTAATATTTAAGAAAAACAAAAAAATTATATGAAAATATTTTATAAATATTTTTTAAAATTATCTAATAATATCGTTGCCCATTTGTAGCTAAAAACTTGATAAATTCTGCTTATTATGAGAGGATATATTTTATATCTGTTTTAGATGATCAAGTATTAGATACTGCTAGTTAAAGCGAAGACCGTATGGTAGGATAATGTTGCAATATTTCAAGTCGTAATTTTGTCTAACATCTCTAACACCTGAACCTAAGGCCTATAAATAACTGTTTTTTTTTTTTTTTTTTTAATTCTAATTTTTTTGTTAATTATTTATGGTCTTATAGACCGATTTAATTACTAAGAAAAATAGACGACAGTGAAAAGAGAACATTTTTAAGATCGTATAATAAAGATTTCGAAAAACAAATTCGCAAATCAAAGTACAGCTAATTAAAGTTGCATATACTTTAGGTAGTCTCCGTTGCATGTTTCTACCCATAACGAATATTTGTGTAAATTTAATAGAATTCCTGTAATTAATCTGGGAATTGTAAAGTATTCTAATAATGACTTTTTAGTTGGCAGTTTAGGAACGTATTTATCTTGAGAAATTTTACACAATTTTGCTAAATATATCTACTAAGTCTTATATATCTGCTTAGAGGGTAACTTATAATTTTCTACAGTTTTGTGTTAGCAAACTTCATCTGTGAGTAATAATCAAAAATATGCAATCTAAGCTGTGGAATTTGGATTTTGTATTCACAACTATCAGAGAGTTCGAACGAGAATAAACAACAATCAAGGACATAGGCAAACCGCATTACTCAATCAGTTCCAATTTTCTCTCTATTGTAGACCTCTCTTTGTAGATCTTGTAGATCTTTTTTCACACAATACTTGCACTACTTAGTACTTCTATTGAGTTTCAAACAACAACTTCCTATAAATAAATTATAGTTTTATTAGTAATTAGTAAATTAGGTTTTTTTTTCTACTTACAACCGTATCACGCCCTCTTTTGGCATGTACTGTAATCAAACAAGCGCGTGCCTCAAGCTTTGATTTTTCATCTTAATTTTTGTGAACATGAACAGTCCAATAAATGGATGGACAAATGGACTCGGTCTTCTAATGGGCGAACGGACAGAAAGACAAACGAAACAAGTGTTAAATCGATTCAGATTAATAATTCGATCCTTAAAAACAAATATTTACGAATGATTAATCTTTCCAGTTATGCGATTCTTGAAAAATCTATTAAAAATATCTATTTCTCTTTTTCGCAATTGTAGTCTATTTTAGTTCTTGTAAATATGTACAGAGTGCTTTTATGGTCAAACTTGTTGAAAAAAGTCAAGATGGGCAAATTTCTTTGAGAATTTTTACGTTAAATATTGAGGCTTCCATCAACAAGAGACAAATTTAGATCAGAACATTTATTTAAAATATCACCCGTTGACCTGAAATATATATGTTATTTTAGATGGACTACAATGTGTATTTTTCTCCAGTCATCTTTTAATAGTGAATTGGTCAGCAAATTGTAATGTTTTGAGAAAGTTTTTTTTTCTTTTTTTTTTTTTTTTTTTTTTTTTTTTTTTTTTTTTTAATATCACTTTTACGAGAATTTAGTGAAGTTTCATAACAAATGTCTTTTAGGTTAGAAACATATCCATAGAGGTGTTATGCTTTCTTTTTGACACTGTCGCCATATATTAAATATCAAAATCAATCCACATTTGTTGGTTGGTGTTCAGTAAGATTCTGCATTATCATGGAAAGATTTATACCTCAACAGGATTCAGATATTTATTTTTCAAATTAACTATTCCCCCATATCTTAGTTTTTCACGCATTTTTCCCAATTTACGTTAGTCTCAATTGTCGTATTGCGGTTCAGTAAAAGAAATAAACAAGTTGTTCACGAAACACTTTTATATTGCGTGAAAATGTTCGTTCGCTGTAGTTTTCTTTAAAGGGGGCATTTGTGAAGTTGTAAAGTTATTTGAAGTCGTTGATCTACAACATTAAGCCAAACATGGATTAACAAGAATATTGGACATATGATCGGTGAAATTAGGCCAGACTTAGTGATAAAAGTGTTCGAAAGTTAGATTTATCAGGAGCGGTAGTGGCCACTTGAATAAACCTAAATTTTGAACTTAATTGTATCGATAATATACTTCAAAATAATAAAAAAAAAAAGAAGAAGTTTTGTTTACTCTCACTTTTCCTGGAATAAAACATTATATAGATTTTCTAAGCATAAAAGAGAGTCGAACAAAAATTAATAAAATTTTTCAATGATGAAATTTGATAAAGAAATATATAATATATATGATCTGTGATATCCTCCTGTAAAAACAGTTTAATGCGCTCCTGTGAATATTGTGCATTTAGTTAGTACTTATGATTTTTTTTTTTTGTTTTCCTTTTGCATAGTCTTTAGATGGTTTCATTCTGGCCGTGGCCGCTGATGGACGTTTCCTGTATGTGTCGGAAACGGTATCCATTTATTTGGGTCAGAGTCAAGTGGAAATGACAGGTTCCAGTATTTTTGATTACATACATCCGGGTGATCATGCTGAAATAGCCGAACAATTGGGTTTGAGCTTAACAAGTAACAGTGGAGTAACGAGCGCTGGCAGTAATAACAGTGGACCACCTGGTCTTGCTTCTCCTCATTCGGGTACTTCGGATGATGGTATTAGTGCTACACATGGCACTAATAATCCCGATGGTAATTTTCAAAAACAAAAAAAAGAAACAAAAACAAAAAATAGATAATTGAATTAAAATTAAAAAAGATCTTTTTAAAAATGATCGAAACATTATTAAAAACCAATCTATGCTTACAGTCTCCGCACAAATGTCTGTGTCTTCCAATAGCGGCTATAAAGGATTTGAGCGTTCATTTTGCGTACGCATGAAATCAACACTAACCAAGCGTGGCTGTCATTTCAAATCATCCGGCTATAGGGTAAGTTTAACATTTTCAATCTCTCAAACCATTCATGGTTATCATCAATTATTTTGTATGTATATGTGTATGCAATTGTATAAATCGTTTTGTAGCTGTTAGTTGTGTTGCTCTTGTTGGATTCTTTTTTGTTGTTGTTACTGTTGTTTATTTTCATTTGTGGTCCCTATGAATTGTGTAGTAATGTCTTTCTTTTATTTTATGTAAATGCTTGTGTGAAGACGTTTTCTTTCTCCCTTATCATTATGTCTATATTTTTTTTATATATATTTTATCCCCTCATCCACTTCCCATCTTCGTATCTGCAGGCTAATAATGATCAATCGGTCAGTGGTGGTAAAAATGCTAAAACATCGGGCACCAATTATTCGGTACGTATCAATTAAAATCAGTACCCAATCAATTTTGAAAATAGTAATAAAAAAAAAAAACAGTTTTTTTTACAAATTGTTTCTTTCGTACCGTTTTATTTTTATTTTTTTTTTCTTTTTTCTAAAACGATTATGTAATATTTAAAGAAAAAAATTAAATACTAACCAAAAGTAAATTTTTTTATTTTTTTATAAAAATTTGCTAATAAAGATTTATGTAATTTTACTACGACAAAATTTATCGCAGTTAATTTGAAATTGATTTGAAAAGGAAATGATAAATATCGAATAATTCCTTTAGCTGATTTTATTGATCAGTATCGAATATCTAAATATTTTATATAATGTCCTTAATATTATTTAAAAATATTTAAGTTTCGCTATAGTCATTTATAACTTAATATACCATTATGGACCCTCTTCCTAGAACTTAATAAGAGCGAAAATTTGTAAGAACTGCCAAGTAATCAGTCCGTTACAATCAACCTCTAGCAGCCGTGCGTTGTGCGATGTGGGTCACTATGCGGCCAAGCTATATACTGCACTACCCGCGAAATTGACATAAAGAAAGTTTGACTTATTTATTTAAGTCCTTTCCATCTTCGCTTGACGAAGGCATCGGATACTTAATAGAGTTTTTAAACTTTCACTAAATACTGTTCATTATCTTTTCTATTTGCTATTCGTACTAAAGAGACCTTATTAAATTTCAGGTTATTCTCTTGTTATGTAAACTGCGGCCTCAGTACACCTTCTCGCATTCACGAAAATCTCAACCTCCGCTATTGGGTATGGTCGCGTTAGGTATAGCGTTGCCACCGCCATCTGTGCACGAAATACGTTTGGAGTGTGACATGTTCGTAATGCGTATCAATTTCGATTTTCGTATAGCACACTGTGAACCAAGGTACGCCAAACTGGTCTAATAAATCATATAGCGACAAAGTATACTACAATCAACAAAATTTGCTTCCTGACTTTAGAATTTCAGATTTATTGGATTACAGTCCCGAAGATCTGGTAGGTAAAAGTTTATATTCTCTGTGTCATGCTGAAGATGCCAATCGTTTGAGAAAATCTCACACAGATCGTAAGTGAAAAACTTTCTCTTATTTTAATAATAGCAAAGACGTTATTTCTAATTTATCTTCCGGCATTCTTTGCAGTTATCGAAAAAGGTCAAGTGCTAACTGGTTATTATCGTTTAATGAATAAAAGTGGCGGTTATACTTGGATGATGACCTGCGCCACAGTGGTTTGTAGTTCCAAAAATGCTGATGAACAAAATATCATCTGTATCAACTATGTGATTAGCAATCGTGAAAATGAGAATTTGATTTTAGACTGTTGTCAACTCGAACCCAATGTAGACAGCATTAAGCATGAAGACCTGTCAACTAATGACAAGAATTCCGGTTCACCTGGTGGTGATGCGGCTACAGGCGATAATCACAGTGGCCAAGCAGGCAACGATACCAAATTAACTTCTCCCAAGACCGAACCCGCTGATACTCAACAACAGCGCTCGCGTGGGAGAGCGGCCAACAATAACAGTGCAAATGTGAATAACGGTAATATGGTGTTAATTAAGGATAGCAATACTCCAATAATGGGTATAGAGGCGGATCCGCTACCGACGACTTTGGCAGTAACACCTGTTGCAACACCAGCACCGCCTACCACCACCAAACGAAAGAGAAAAAGCAAAGCAACGCAACAAATAGAAACTGAAAGCACAGAAGTCACTGCCGTTATAAATGAACCGAATACCAAAGTTCCTGCTTTAGAACGTGAAACATCGCGTACACGTTTACCCTCAATCATAGATGAACAGCAGCAGCAGGTGCAGCAACAACAGCAGTCTCATCAACCTCCACAACAGCAACAAGTTCAGCAGGCTCCTCAACCAACCTCTCAAGTTCAACAAACGGAAACCTCTGTTAAAGATTTAGAACAAGCCATGTCCAAGCATTTACCCTCGCCAAATAGTGCCGGTACAAATAGTGTTGGTGGTCCCAATACTACGGACTTTAGTGCCGATGCCTTGCTAAAACAACAACAGCAACAACAGCAACAAAATGACAAAAGTAGTACTATACAGTGGATAGGAACACCACATTATCAACAGCCTGCACCCCCAACTCCCGCCACTACTCTATTACGTCTATACGCTAATCGTGAAAGTGTGATACGAGCCACAGCTCGCCAAACACCTACCGGGGTATTTTATGGCGATCAACAAACCGGTCCTTTACCTACACCGCCTGGAAGTGAATCATCATACGATAACCAGTACTTGCAACTGCACTCACATCCCCAAAAAACATCAGCGGATGCTTTCACTAATTTGGTGTCGACTTACGGTACATATCATCACAGCACCATAGATTATCATAATGCCATGACTCCGCCCAGTTCGGTATCACCTAGAGATTCAAATAATTCTCTGAATACAGCCAGCAAGACAACTACTACAACCTTGACTAACACTAATGGACAATACGATTACGCGGACCCGTTGCGTGCACAATACACAACATCTACCAGTAGTGGTAGTGCTGGCGGTGATGTTAGTACTACTTCAGCTTTACCACTTAAACCGCAACCTTACTCAGCTTCAGCTGCCATGCATCACGGTAATACCACAGATGCTGCCAGCGGCTTAACTTATAGTAACCTGGATCAACCTCAATATTTCACACCACACTCTTCCAGTTTTCATTTATATCATAAAGGTGCTCCGACTAGTGGCTGGTATTCAACGCCTTCATAGGTAGACCTAATACAAGACTGTCAACACTTTCAACAACAACAACAACAACAGCAATCAAGCATCTCTCCCCTTATGTCACCAAATTACACAAGACAATTGGACGTAACTCATGCACATAGCATCGCAAGCAAGGATAGCTGGGACATTGTAGGAGCTTTAGGTAAAGTAGCTCGTATGTTTTTCAATAACGTAACGAGAAAAAGTAATTAAGACAAACACAAAAACATCACAATTATAAGGGAAGACTGCATGAACACTTTCGGAAACATTTAAAGAAACATCAACAACTGAATGACTTTTACTAACTCCCGTTAAAAAGTTTCCATTTCTTAAAGTAAACTATAAAACAAGTAGATTTTATTATCTATTCTCTTTTCCTAATTATGATTTCAGTTACTCAACCCCTTTTTGATAAGTAAAATTACAATAAAATTCCCATAAAATGAAGACATTACAACTGCCACCCCGCAATGAGGTTAATATTTTCCAACGAAAATCTAATTAAACCGTTAATAACAGGACTAAGGATTACAATTTAACAAATAAACTTTTGCAACACACGAAGTTAAACACCAAACAGCAATTGGAAAGAAAAAGAAAATTTTGCAAAGGTTTTATATAGTCACCACCACCACCACCACCACAGTACATGGGGTTATATCAAGTTTATTATTTTTTGCATAATACCCAGAATTGCCTAAAAACACCCTATAAAGTGTGATATACAAAGTCATCAAAAAGAGACTTCAGGTCGACTTAACGATTTACCTGTCGATCCACTCGTCCGCTAGTCTGCTCGTCTGATAGTCTGCTCGTCTGTGCTGTTTAAATTCATAGGTAACAGTGACTTCTAAAGTACGGTCTTCGAAAAAGTGACCAGTGCAGTGTGCTCTTTTAGGAAGCGTTCTCTTCTTCTTTCGCGTATGCTTATTTCGTTAAACTATACGCCTTCATTTATTCTGTACTTTGTCTTATTCGTAAAGTTAGACGAACTAAAACGAAATGTACAGAAAACTAAGAACTAACGGAAGTGCTTCAATAATGTAGTTTCTGCACCCGTTCTCAAAAATATGCATCTAAAACGAAAAGGTATAATTTCCATGCGCACCTTCTTGTACCAAATATTCGATTTAAAGGGAGATAATATTTCAATATATTATCATAAAACGCGGTATTATGTTGAATAATGCGATTAGATTCTTAGCTGAATTCACTCGTGAGCTGAATCAATATTTCTTATCGCAAACACGAACAATAAACTTTTTAAATACTTTATATTTATATATACGTCAAAAGTATATATAATATCAAATGTACATTACATATGAAACATTACTACTCGTTACGTTACTGTTGTATTTTCTCTAAAACGATACCCGGAAAAGTACTAGAACATGCGTTCAAAAAGCTTTCGCATTAGCGTACTGCATAAAATGGAGCATTTTTTTTAATGAAACACCATTAAAAACATCATTATGGGGCAAAGCCGACTTTTGGATGTCTTACATCACTTCGCCTAATACCATCTTTCACTAACTTTCGTTATGAAATAACAAAAAATTATACTTTTTTTCCGCCTTTAAAGGTATATCTTTCATTGGACCCATTACAAGAGTCTAGCTCAAAAAATACATCTACGTAAGTCAAATTTACTACGATTAAATTCTATGTCAAATTATTACTATGAAGCTTTATCGTAAAATATTAAAAATAAGATCTTTTTGCCATATAAAGGCTTAACTTCCATAAGAACCTTTACATAAAGTGGGGTACAAAAAATAGATCTAAGTGGTCAAAATTCGATACAATTATCTATTACGCGACATTACTATTGCAGTAGGTACGTGAATATGAAACCGGAATTTAAGTGTGAAATTGTGAAAAAAAAAATTTTATTTGAAGTATTGCCTACCGCTACCTCTATGTACGTCTTCCACTTGGCTTACTTGGCTTTGACACCAAGAAAGTTGTTGCTTTTTTGAAGCGAACCAGTCATCAAGCTATTTTTGTAGATTTTCATAAGAAGTGAAGCAATGCTCAGCAAGCTCGTGTCCCATCTATGCAAATAAGTAGTAATCGGACGGAACCAAGTCGGGTAAGTAAGCCGCATACGAAAACATTTTCCAACTAAACACCTCAATTTTCGACCAGTTTTTCAGTTTATAACGGCGCATTATCATGAAGCAAAATAAGTTTGTACTGTCTTTTTTGATGTTCTGGTCATTTTTCATGAAAAAGCTCGATCCAAATTGGACATCTAGCATTTATTATTAGTGGTTTTGTTCAATATCGTTCGGTGTTTTGGTTTTAGTAGTTCATAAGAGATCACACCATTCTGATTCAATCAAACGCAGTGTATTGCCTTCCGTCTTGGCCTTGCAGTCTGTGACTGATTTTTCTGAACTTACCCATTATACTTAACATTCTCAAAATATATCCAATTTTCTTCAAATGTTCGCAAATCGAAGTTTTCAGACACAAGATACAAATGTTTAAGGCTATTACAAACTATACTATTGAATGAAACTTGTACGGTTGTGAGCTAAACATCTTTGTCAAATGTCAACAAGAAAATGTCGTCAATGACGCGATATGATAGTGACTAGATTGACCTGCTAGGGCGATCTATAGGCGAGTTCCGGCTTCATATTTACCTATCTGATATGAACAATTAAAAATTTGACACTTTTTACTTAGTGTTCGTAGAAACGGTAATTATGAAAGTAGGTTCAAAAAATTGCCCAATTCTTCCCAAACATTCCACATCAATCTGGTATGCTAAAGTGTTGTTATTTAATCATCTTTGTCGAGAAATTATCAAAACTGCATATTCTTTTCATGTAATGATTTTTTTCAAAGTGAGGCTTTATATAGGAAATAGCTGCAAGAAACGTCCCATCTAATCCATTTTTAACGGGATTCGCCCACAAGCGAAACCGCATCAGTGTACCAGACTTCTCTCCAAATATCTCAATAATTGTGCTTAATAAGTTAAAGACAAAAAGTACCTAACAGACATTATCGAACAGACAAATGAGAACGAATACAAAAATGGTCCCATCCAATCTATTTTTAATACGCTTGTTACAATAAAGAGCAATTGTAGATGCAAATAGTGTAATGTTCCAAGTGGGCTGAAAAGTTCGTAGGCTAACATAGAAAAATTCTTTTTTCTGAGGGCGATACAACGATTATAGCGATCATACAATTTTTCGATACCATTTTTATAGTACGATTTGTCCTTAGCCTCAAAATAGACAAGCAGTCCACTCGGCTGACTGTCAGTTGAACTCCGGTCTGATATGATGGAGCTATATTTCATCCATTGTCACATATCGATACAAACATTCGGATTTATTACGATTGGACAGCTCCAAACACTGCTTAGAATCATCAATTCGTTGTTGTTTTTGGTCGATTGTGAGCTGGCGCGGCAGCCACTTCGAACAGAGCTTTCGCGTATCCAAATATTCATTCACGATATGTCCAACACGTTCCTTTGATATCTTTAGGGTCTCGGCTATCTCAATCAATTTCACTTTACGGTTATCCGAAATTATTTTGTGGACTTTTTTGATGTTTTCGTCGCTAAGAGCCTCTTTATGGGCGTCCACTGCGTGCATCGTCTTCGGTGTTAATTTTGCCTCGTTTAAATTTAGCAAACCCCCTCTCTACGGTTGATTTTCCTGGTGCAAAGTCCGAATAATGTTTATCAAGCCAAGCCTTGGCTTCAATAGTATTTTTTTTTTCGCCAAAAAGCAAAGCTTTATTAACACACGAAATTCCTTTTTATCCATTTTTTCAAACTAACAAAAGTTGCTTCACTAAAAATGCTATAACTAACGTACTAATAGTACAACAGCTATCAAATTTATACACGTGTTTTTTGAAGGTTTTGGGCTAACTAAAAATCATATGGATTTAATACTAGTAGCGCCATCTATTTGTCGACCTACGAACTTTTAAGACCACCTACTATGATAACTTCTGACAATTCCAGGTACCTTTTTAACGTAACGAATAAAACGTTCGCCGAGTAAGTTTACTACATTATTTGGCAATTATTTAGAGAAATATGAATTTTAATAACACGTATCGTGCAGTCGAGGTGTGAAAAATCATTACAAGACCATTATTAACGAGAAAGTACATTAATTTTAAGGAATTTGCATTAAAATCAATCACATTAATACCAATTATGACAACATTTTCTCAGTAAAATAATATGTATTTACTATTTACGAGTTAGTGGAAGGGATTTGAAAGGAAAGCTAATTAAACTATTAAGAATAATGTGGGCGAACCTTCAATTTACTGGATAACCAATTATAAACATCGTTATTGTTCTCTAAAGTGATGCAATTCAATTTTATTATACTGATGAATGCTTGAAAGGTAACATTACAACTTTTACAAAGGCAAAGACAATTTAAACAATTGAGGACTACGTAAAATCGTAAGAAATTTATGATATCAAGATACTTTACCGAATGCAGCAGAGTCGAGACAGTTTGCTTCTTTCTGTTTCCTTAAAATTCAATGCGAAAAATGCACTTCCCTTTTCTCTGACTGATTACTGAAAAAGTCGATAAAATATTGTAAGATGCGTCTTAATGATTTTTCCCCAAAACTATTGTTTTGAAAAAAAAAATAAATAAATAAATAAATAAATAAAAAATCAGACGATTAATTAATAACCAATTGGTCGTAAGAATCAAAAGCCTTCGACAGATAAAGAGCTTTCAAATGTTTAGCTTAATTGGCGGATGTGTACAAAAAGCACCTTAAAGCATGACCTGACAGTTTGTTATAGATGGAAGAAATAAGAATAATTTGCCCTAATGCTAAGCATGCATCATCACATGATCTGAGTGTAACTGAAGAATAACTAACTATTCACAAGGGGAGCAAAAAGATAATTGAATAATGAACGACCGTTCGCGTATATGAAGCATGCAAGCATACGAATATGTTTAGGTTCAAATGTCAATTAAAGAACGATTGACATTTCATACGGATTTATATAACGGGAAGGAATATTTCAAATAACAGCAAATGTGTAAATAATTTATAATTTATTATAAACATTTATATTTATAAAAAAAATTTAACCCCGAAAGAAATTTCAGTTTCTCTCTAATACTCCTATTTTGTAAAATTAATCTTAAAAATGAAATTTAAATTAAAATACAAAGAAAAAAAACAAAAAAAAATTTAAAAATAGAAAGAAAAATATTGAGTAAAGCCTACGTTAATACATTCAATGTTGTTAAATAATTTTTAAGCTTGTAAATTGATTATGAGAAATAAAAACAAACAAATGTAAACCTAATTAAATACTCTTACTTATGTATATTATGATATATAAAAAAAGATAGAAAAACTAAAAAAGAAGAGAAAAAAAAAGATTCTAAAATAAATTTAAAATATTACGTAACTGTGTCTCTTTGCGTCATAATCATGTAAAAGAGGAAATGATTGTTCCCTGACATGATTCCAATTTTATATCCCTGAGCCCGTATTATACGTGTAAATAGAAAGGAAGCTTCAAATGTTTACATTTGTATAAGAAACTGAAAATTCGTTTACCGTCGAATAAGAACTATTCACCATTATAGCTAAGCATAGAAGTATTAAAGGCAAAAAAAAAAAAAATTTAATAATAAATAAATTTATATATAAACAAAATATTTGTAAAGCAAACACAGTGGGTCTTAAAACAATATTAACTATTTTGAAACAAATTTTGAATACTCAAGATTATTGTCTACAAAAATATTTATACGGAAACTATTTAGATTTTCATGGCAACTGCAAATACCAATATTAAAAATGATTAACATCGTTTTTTTGTGCGATTCCGGTTAAATTTTGAGGAAAATTTTGGATTTCTGAAATGTGTTACGGCTCTTCTTCTCTTTTTTATACACGCCCGTGAAAGATGGCAGTAAGTCCTTTTTTTCAAAATATCTACAATACTCAGAAAGAGGCTTCAGTAAGTCTATATAATATATTCTGACACGATTTAATAATTCTTGTCCGTCCGTCTGTCAATTGGTTCGTCTTCGTGGTGCGATAAATATTCTCCCAATTCCAAAAATATGACAACAACTCTGGAAGCTATTGTGGATCGATTGATATTGAAAATAGGCCCAAGTACAACAGATAAAAATTTCTACATATACTCTATAAGCCATTCTACAGTAATAGTGAAAATATTATAGAGTATTGAAATTTAATTTTTTTTTTTTTTTTCTAAGTTAATGAATGTAAGTTATAAGATTTGGCTAAAGTCGAATATAATTTTCTTACTTTTTTTAATTATAATTATAATTGTAACTGAAAGCGACTTAAAAGTTCTACCGCCAACATTCAAATCTCTATTCTAAAGTTTTCAGATTTGGACTTTAAATAAGACAAACAGACGTTTGAATATTTTTAAAAAATTTTTCACATTTTCTGAGATCCTTTATTATAACTTCCATAGTAGTATATATTTCTATGCTTCAGCTAAAAGTGAGGGAAAGTCAGACCGAAACCAAATTATATTTTCTCAGCACATATGAGAAGTTAAAGAGAAGATGTTATTTCAACCGATTACAAAACATCGAAATTTTATTGCAAAATGCTTGCTCTCTAGTGGTGAATACAAGAAAGAAAAAAACTAAAGAAAAAAGCAAAAAAAAAAAAAAATTAAAAAATAAAAACAAAAAAGAAATGAAAAAACTTCTAAGACTTAGATAGTGTGCCAATATTCATTATAAAGAAATTTTGTATAAAAATAAAATTTGATTTAATTCCCGTTCTTCCTTATCTTTTGTTTAGAGTGATTTTTATGAAAACAAAAATATATAAAAAAAAAAAAAACATATCAAATGTGTTTTCTGTTATTTGAGGCAATATAACCCAATCCGCCTTTTTATTAAAAAAAAATTGTTTTTTATTTAATTATTATTATTTTTCTTTTTCTCTTAATGGTTTAGTTAATTTTATTATAGTTTTAATTAGATTTAATATAAAAAAAACCGAAAATTACTTTTTCTTATTGAAATGTTTATATAAAATAAATGAATATATATATATATATATATATATATATATATAAATAAAAAAAAGAAAGAAACACCGAAATTCTAGGTCTTTAAGCATCATTTGGAAGATATTCAGTGTTCGCTATGAAAGAAAAAAGAAACCAATAACCAGAAAAACTATCTAAACATTAAAGCATTACGGTTATTATTATAACAAAAATTAAAAAAAAAAAAAAAAACCAACACAAGTTGAATATTATAAGGTATTACAATAAAAAAATATATAAAAAAAATACATGAACTATACATAAGCGTTTATTGAAATGTTGGGTTGTTTTACAAAATCGATAGAGTTTACTTTCATTTAAATATTATTTTGTTGTTGTATTAGAAATTCTTATCTAATAATATCTAAGACTTGTCCTCTTAATCAATTTATTGAGGATTGAAATCCAAATCAAACTGAAAGCTGTTTTGATAGTAAAAGGAAAAATAAAACTTAGATCTTGAGTAATTTTTGGCTTAAACAAGTTTTCTTGACGTAGAGGCCCTTATAGTAACCGTTTAGAGATTCTTTGGTTATAATTACATGTTTCTCGATGACAAGCAAATTTCAGCAAAAATTTAAAATACAAAAAATCAACGGAATTCATTTAAAATAAGCTATATTCAAAAAAATATAGGCATGGTTCTCTTCTTCTTCACCAGCGAATAAAGTCTTTATATGAGAAGACACGGCAAAATGAATGGCGAGTTATTCTACATTGAAATAGAAGGGCCATTCTCCTTTTACTTACCAAACAGATTTAAATCGTGCGCAACAAATACAACCATTATAATGGGTTGGCAACTAAGTAATTGCCGATTTCTTCAATAAAATAAAAGTTTTTTTTTTTACTTAAAATGAAGTTTAATCTATAATGTATTTTCCATTTTGTTCGATGACCTTTTACCATGTCTTTGACAACTTGAAAATTTCATGCTCGTAGAAAGTCTGATCCTTTTCGGCCAAAAACTAATTTAAGTGAGATTTTACATTGTCATCATAGTTGAAAGTTTTACCGCAAAGGTAGTCGGCCAGGGATCGAAATAAGTGGTAATCCGATGCCACAAGATCAGAACTATATACTACAATTCCCAACTGAGATCCATCAATTTTCGCCGAGTGGCCAAAGGAGGATGCGGCCTAGCATTGACCTGGTGGAAAATGACATCTTTACGATTGACCAATTCCGGTCGCTTTTTCTTGACCGCTGCATTCAATTTGTCCAATTGCCGACAGTAGACCTCCGAATTAATGGTTTGGTTCCTTAGAAGCAACTCAAATCCCACCAAATTGACAGCAAAATTTTCTTATGTTGGATATGTGTCTTTGAAGTGGTTTGCGATGACTCATTAGAGATGCACTACGATCGTTTTCGATTGACATTGTTGTACACAATCCACTTGTCGTCTCCAGCGATGATTCGTTCTAAAAACGGATCGAATTGATTGCGTTCACTGGAATTAGTTGTCGAGCTTTTTGTGTACAATTCGTTTCCATATCACTTTGCGAACACTGTAAACTACTATTCACAATATGAAAAGTACTTTGGGTGAAACCAGAATAATCATAAATGAAAATTGATTTTACTTGAAATAAATTTCAAAGAATACAAAAATTTAACTCTGATTTTATTAATTAGTTCGCTTTCTGGCTCATTTTATTAAAATCAAACAAATTTCTCTTCGCGACTTTTAAGTTCCCGTAACATTCTTTATACGTATAGATAATTATTGCTGCTAATGATCCTTAAAAAATCCTATAGAAAGTAATGCTTATCTTTCATTTCACGAACGATCATAATATCGATGATGGAATTTTTATTGAAAAAATTAATTTTCATCTTCTGGAAAACTTCACTTAGCCAACTTAATTTTTGAGATAAATAAAATTCTTAAAAAAAATGATAATTAAAACAGTTACATGGTTGGTTCCTTATACTAAAACTAAATAATTGAAAATTCAAAAATTCATTTCATTTTTACACTATTTGACATTTTTCATCATGAAATGAAATGAGTGGCAAAGAGAAAGTAGATTTCCAAAGTCAAAGTTAAACCCTCTAACAACATTTTATAAAATATGGTACGCCTTGATGACTTTATGATTGCCATAAAATAATCATAAAATTCCAATTTGTCACATACGTTGTTAGATTCGATCAAGGCAAAGTCATTTTTTATCTGGACATATTGTGTCTTAAATGAAGCATCTATTATCATCACAATAAGGGTAAGACAAAATTATATTATTAAGATATGATAAATAAATGTCCATCTGCGTGTGTGTGTGTGTGTGTGTGTGCGTTTGCGTGTGTGGGTCATATCAACGGACATAAATATTATGTATATTAATACGTCAACCGATAATTATTTTGGAAGTCGTACAAATTATACACACAATAGCTGATATCCCGTTTCTATCATAAAGTAAACAAAGCATTGATGTTAAACATTATGAAAGTAATCGGAATATTCTTGTGCTGTGTGATGTGTGAAAATCTTAATTTACTTTTTATTTTTTTATTAAATTCTGAAGACAAGAAGCATCGGAAAGCTGGATAAGTGATATCAAAAATATAACATCTTTGTGCCACTATCCACAGCACGGACAAGGTAAACAGCCTACAATTCCGCATTCATTTATATACATCAACATTTTTGTTCTTTCCCCTTTTTTATAATACCAAAAATTAAACAAATACATTCATTAATTAATACCAATAAATGCAAAAATTAATGAGTTAAATAATTAAGCTGAAATGTACGTCACAAAGGTCATGGTATGACTCAGAATTGTGTAACATCTGTATATAATAATGTAGGGGATCAGTCACTGTGATTTTGAAGTTGTTTGTACGAAAGGACAATAATCGATTCGCTTGCTTTATGCAATTACAGTATTATTCATTAAGCGTGTTGGACTATAGATCGTCGTAATTTAAGCCTGCGTGCAGAAACATTGAAAATTAAAAAAAGGTTTTAAAAGAAGTTTAAAAACATACGAAGTGTTGTTCCACAAAAACAAGTTAAAAAATAGAGCAAATCCGAAATTGGCAAATCCTAATAATTCTCAGTGATTTATATATCCTTATCTGAACAACATCGCTCACACATCACTAACATTAACATGCGTTTCTGTAAAACGAGTGCTAAAGCGCCTGAATTATTTGACAATATTTTATTCTTGTCACACATGCCCCCTGAGCTGATGCTTACAATAATTAACGGAATAAAATTTACAATGTTCTGAATAAATACTTTTCCATATGTAAACATAGGTTTAAATTTTAAAATTTCATACAGTGATAATAAAAAATGTTTATTGTAGTTTTATACAATTGCAAATCAGCTGATAATATGAAATTTGTAGCCGAGTATAAAATAAATAGTTAAAGAATATGGTCATTTATATTTACTTCTTTCCATTTATTCATACCACACTGATAGGCTGGCCATACTGTTCAGAGTTGTAGTCCATTCCTCCAATAAGTGTTTTATTTGTTATGGATTTGTTGGACTTATTTTATTTTTTTTAATTCTGTGTGTTTTTGACAAACGCTACATAATACTGCAGCTGCGATCGACATACCTGCAAAGTAATATATCAAATTATTATATTAAAATAATATGTTAATAATTTACCTTCTACTTTTTCCCGTTACATCTATTTTCTTTTTGGTCACTGCAATTACTGGCGGGTAGTTATGTAACTTTTTATGATGGCTTTCTATCCTGTGAGATAAGAATTGACAATGAAGTAGCAGTATATAAGCACACCAGCTGTGAAATACGTTCTCCAATTTACATCAAATTTAGGGGGTCTTCATCTAATTTTGCGACAGACGATTCTACGTTAAAAGATAACTGTGTAAGAGATTATGATAATAATTTTTCTTATGCTCAGTGCTAATGCAAATTGCAAAGTGACAGCAAAAGCGACAGCAAAGTGGGTCGCTAATGGTATCGCTTTTCTTACACAGTTGTATTTTAACATAGAAAACGACCATTGCAAAGTTACATGATGATCCCGCTGGCGACAATAATATTGTTGCCGCTTGAGCTAATTTTATAATGCAAACTGGTAAAAAATCAGAGAAAAATGTACGCTCTTTTTGACTTTTATTAAACTAGGGTTTAGGGTTTATTACTGTAAAGCAATATGAAGACAGTGATAGCATTGGTGATGAACATACGTAAAGCCAATAAGTTTGATCCTCAAGAATCGCCGCTATCGCTGAGAATGTTAATCAAAAGATACTTCTCTCTCTCTCTCTCATCACTACTAAACCATTATTATTAAATCTCTTTGCTCTTGCAAAAATAGCAAACTGGTTCGTGATCCGAAGCAAGTGTAAACTTGGCGAAATCAAAAGATATTTGTACGAATATTCTTCTTATCTTAATTATTTTAAAGTAACTTAAATAGACTTGTTGAAATCAAAAGCTATATTCTAGCAAACAACTAAATTTTTTAGAAAGATTCATGACTTTTATTACTGGAAAATTAAGAAATTACTCTCTCTCAAAATTGATTGTTCAAATTGATGCAAACTGATGTAACAAAATTGTTGTGCCATTTCACTTTTTCCCTTTTAACGCAACGAAAATTGAGGAAGTTATACATTTTAGAATAGTCTTTCATTTCTGCCATCTTGAAGCAATAAATTAGACTTATAAAATTTAGCTAATGACGGTTAAATTGAGTGAAACTCAGAAATATTTGTAGGCGACAGACACGTAAACGAAAAGTGATAAAAAGTATATGCATTAAGAAGCGTAGTTAATATATTTTCTTTTTTTTTTTGGAATACTGCTTGCAGTATTTACAGCATTTAATTTCATTTCGCATGATTGTTATTTGTATAGCGGCAAGCAATTGTTTTGATCCAAATATATTAGAAGATAGTTTCTTACAATTGTCTTCCTTTTCTTTGTTAAAGCTGTTGGCAACTCTGTGTAAGGAGTGCAAAATTTTAATAATCTGTAAATAATAACACTGTATTTAGGCATTTCCTAATTTTTTATAAAGTGTATATAAATAACTTAGCTTTGTACACGATATGGATGAAGTTGACAAAATTATAATACATTCCTTAAAGCAGATTGGTTGTAAATTAGAAACGGATGATGAAGAGGGAGATGACGTAGCTTTTGGTTTGCAACATTTTACGCCGGATTTATTGGTGAGGGCGGTGTCCAAATGCTTACAAGAAATTAATCCTACCATTGCAGTACCTAAGTCGTTACCCGAAAATATGGCTCAAAGATTTACAGTAGCTACGTTGCTGGCTGAAATGTGCGGCACTTGCGGTTATCGCGGTGACATAGGTTACCAAACTTTCCTCTACCCCAACGTAGTGGATGCAAGACGTTTATTTATGTTTTTAATTGAACACTTACCAAAAGAATTGGAGTCTGGTGCGGATGCACAAACCGGCGAGGAAAAGAATGACTTTATATTGTTAATGAGAGAAATCAAACAGAAAATAGCCATACAATTGAGAGCGCCATGGGTTCCGCAGTACTGTAGAGGAGTAGCAAATAGAAAGACTTGGGGCTGCAGCAGCCAACCAATATCCTTTGACCCTCAAATAAATTTAAACATTCCCGATAACTATGAAGGAGGCATCTCTCAGTCCCAAAGGAATATCAATTCAGTCAGTTCTCAAACACCAAATGTATTTCAACAAACCGCAAAAGGTGACCATGATCTTATTAGTTCGGTTTTACATAAAAATTCCATAGATGTATATGACCATAAAGAACCATCTTTGGAAAGTCTACGTTTATGTTTAAAAGATTCTCCAAGTAGTTCCAACAATTCGAACATAAGGAAAACTGAATTATCCGCTAATGTCAGCCAACAACAAATTATTTCACATAAAGTTGCTACAACTTTTACCCCCTTAGAGCAATTAACACAGGAAGTAGAATCGCTAAAGCTAAAAAACGATGAATTTTTAAATCAACGCCAAGTAGCCAACTCCAAATTAAATGTTTCACGTCAGCAGCACGTCAACACATTAGCCATCATAGAACAATTGCGTAAAGATTTGAAAATCCGTGAACGTTGTTGTATGGTATTAGAAAATCCCGATGATAATCTCGGTAAATTGAAAGATTTAATTGAAAAAACAAAGGAACGTAGAGAAACATTGGAAAACCAGTGGAAATCACATAGGCAGCCTGCTTTAGATAAAGTCAACGAATTGCAGACGTTAAGACAAACAAAAAATTTGCAAAACATACAAGAGTTAAGGACGATAATAAAGCAACTAGAAAATACTTTGAAAGAGAAAATCGGTCAACATGTTCAACTTGGGGAAGAATTAAAAAAAGTATCCCTGACATCTGCTCCGCGAAAGGAATACACCCGACGTATACACGAGTTTATAGGCAACATTCGCAAACAACGCAATGATATATACAAAATCTTAGACGATACCCGTGATCTTCAAAAGCAGCTAAATTCAGTATCGGCTCAATTAGAGCGACAATTTAACTATACGGATGATTTGCTTTTTCAGAGTGCCAAGCATGATTTGCATGCTAAACAGGCTTACAAATTTTTAGCGTCCTTGCATGCAGCTTGTAATGAAATCTGTGAACTGGTTTCACAAACTGGCCAGACGGCAAAGGAAATACGTGACTTGGAGATACAAATCGACCGCGAACGTATGCGAAACATTGCGACTAGTTTAGAGCAAATAACTTCAGATATACGTAATTTCGAGACAGTTATCAAGACTATGCAAGTGGAGATAAAACAAATGGAAAATGAAATAACCGCTGGATAGTTACAAGAACGCGTTAAAATCATTTTTTTCAATTGTTAAGGGGCCATCACAGAAATGACAATGTTTCAAAATATTTATTAAGAGCAAAAATCTATTGCTACAATTTGTTTACCGCTCTCTGAGACTGGTTCGTATATATAAGCAAATACAGGTAAAGAGAAATATGGTAAATAGCTTACCTGTTTTTTTTTAAAACAAATGTTCTAACGCTTGCATAGGTTCGTACATTTAAAATGTTTTTTATTTATTATTATTGCAAAACTAAGCTGAATAAAAAACGGAACTGAACTGAAAATGAATTGTTTATGATTTAAAAAAATATAAGAACAATTTGTCTATAGATTTAACAAGTATATAATTTTTTGAAAAAATAAAACATGCATTATTTTTCTGGTATATTTTTTTTCTTCTGTAAACATAATAATAAGAATAAAATGTAGTGAAAAATAGAACATGATGAGGCCTACATTTGACATGTAAGACGAAATAATTCAGAAAAGTTGAACAGATATTACCATCAGAATCAATTCAAAATTGTCCGGTCTCTAAATATTTTCTCATATGCTCCATGCAACTGTTGGAAATCCATTGAGAAATTATAGTCTCGAACTCATCATCCAATGCTGTGACAATTATATCTAAATGACTGTGAACTATAGTTTTCTTCATAACGCGATATGTCTAAAAACAACAACATTTTTGGTTTTTATTTTTTTCCAATATAAATTCACAGTCCACCTAAGCCTCTTTTTATTCACGAATTTAGAGTTACATGGATTGGGATATCAAAATAAATACGTGCAACTAATACAAGTTCGTGGTTTAGGAACAAGAAAAAATCATGATGAGGACCGTTATTAGCGAGTTTTATTAAAGCCTAGCGTTAGGCTCGTGTGCGATATTTGATTGCAAATAAAGCGACGATATGTTTGCTCGATATAAATAGTATTCTTATCTAGCTATAGAACAATTTGTAAAAACTAGAAATTTTTCCTGCATAATTCAGTCTTAGTTACATATATATTTTCTGGTAACTTTGATCGAAATCTCTGCCCGATTAAATTAAATCTCGAATTTAGATTAATGAGATTGCGCAGAAATAATTTTAATTCTAGATTTGTTCTAGAAAAGGTTTTATGGCTGCAATCGTAATATTATTTGATGCGGAGCAATTGTTGTTCAAAATTATGTACACTTTATACGGTCTCATTAAACTACCTTTTACAAGAATTCAACGTAATTTTTAGACAATCAAATTCGTGTAAAAAGAGATTCAGGTGTAATATCCTACGAATATATAAAATACCTGAGCCGACATGGAGGCAATTTTGCGAGCTGTATTTACAGCTTCTTCGTTCACTTTTGTCGGGGCAGTTAACTTATTTAATAAACCCGATAAGGCAGCATCAGCTGTTTGCAATTTTTCCCCCAGCCAAAACAGTTTAGTTTTCTATATACAAAATAAATTAAAGAATGTACGAAATTATTAAATAATAAACTTACGCAAGAACCGCGTATTTTAGTCACATTATTCCAAATACAATATCCCTCGGGTACTTGACCAATCTTAACGTAAGGCGTTTCGAATGTGCACTTTTCGCCAGCGACAACGATATCAAATAACGCCAGTTGCATAACACCCAAATTAATATTATTTCCATTAACAGCGGCTATTAATGGTTTTGGATATGTTGCCAAAGCTTTTAAATAATTTCTAAAAACAATTTCTATGAATGAAAGTTGTAAACGAAAAATTTTGATATTTACTTGACTGCCGCGGCCAGGCAAACGGCTGCAGATTTACGTTTTTCCACAGAACCGACTGTTAAATCAGTTATATCGATACCTTGACAAAAATGTGGGCTAGTGGTAGACATAACCACAACATGACATTCTGGATCCGAGCTTAATTTTTCTAAGATATCCACTAATTTATTCATCATCTTTAAAAAGAGAGTCAAACTGAAACTATTACTACTTCATTGGTTTCATATATAACTCTTACTTGTGCCGTAAACGTATATTTCAATTTTGCTTTAGTCGTATTAAATATGATCTGAGCCACTTTTGCTGCTTTCTTAACCACTACATCTGAGGTTGCACTTGATGTTGCTACTGCCGCGCTAGGAGTATTATCTTTACTGTCTTTGTTAACACTGGCTAAATTGGACTTTGTAGGTTTATCCTTCTCTTCCGCCGTTGTAGCTGGACTGCGAACATTACGTTTGCTTGAGACAACTGTAGTTTTCTTCAGATCATTAGTGAGAGTAGTACTAGGGCTTTTAATTCGCCTACCAATCTTCGATTGTACTTTATTCTCAGGTTTTGCAAATTCGAATGTTTTACCACTTATTGTGCTCGCATTACTCTTTGAGCTAACCCCGCTTTTGTTCATGGCAGTTTCGCCAGAAGTTTCTTCCGACGGCGGAGGTTTTGTTGTTAGCTTCTTTGTAGCATTTGTGGTAACATTCGCCTTGGCTTTAGATGAAGTTGCTGTTATATTTGTTAAAGAAGAAGATGTTGTTGTCCCTGATTGTGGACCATCTATACTTAAACGATGGATTGAAGTATTACTGGAATACGAACTGTTCGAACGCCTACGTATAATCATCGAGTCATCCATAACCTTTTGTTTTTGATATACATAATCCCACGTGGCTGAAGCTCTTGGCCTAGGAGTCCGTCTGGTCTTAACTGTAATTTGATTTGAATTTGCTGCTGTAGTTGCTGGAGGGGCGGATGCAGTTGTATTATCGTTTGTCCTGACTACGCGTGGTGTCTATTAAAATAGAAAATAAAAGAGAGATTTCTAACTCGTTGCAAAATTGAATACAAGCTTATATTATTTGATATGAGTTTGAAATTAAGCGGTTTCACATATCACACATTGATGTATCTAAACTTAGTTGTTTCTTAAAAACAAAAAAAAGGACGTGAAAAAAACAAATTTGCCTTTAAATGCATCAATGTTTGGTCTTAAAAACAATCGGATAAACACAATTGTTTGCGCAAAAGCACACACTATAAACATCGCTGTAATTTAAACTCAAATTCAAATAAATAACGAACAACCAGGTACAATATTTAAGCACAATATTTAGTCACCTTATCACTGATCGTAGTTGCACGACTACGCATCACGGGCCGAGTGGATTTCTCTTCTGTATTAGCCATAGCAGTCTCCAAGGAATTTAGCATATTGACGGCTCCTTCGTCACCCATCAGACGATCTATCTCAGTAGGTTTTTTTTTCCTTATGGGCGTACCACTTGAACCATTAGCAATTGGAGTTTGGGACCTTCGCTTAGTTGCAGTTATTGTTGGCGCTTTAACCGTACTAGGACTTTCAGCAGATTTCGATGTTTTGGTTACATTTGCTGTGGAATTTTCGGTTACTATTTTGTTGCCTGCTCGCATTATTGCAGATGTCAGCTTCTTGTCTGGATTTTGTTCTACTGCTGCTTTCTTATCTTTTGGTGTGGTAGGTCTTATTTTGCGTGCTGTTGTCGGTTCTTTTTTAATAGCAGTTATTGTTGTGGATCCTTTGGTCATAACGGTCGAATTTTTTGTATGTCGTTCTACTTTCGATTTTGTTGGATTAGATTTTACTAGTTTAGCGTATGAAAATGTTGTTTCTGGTGCGTCCGGATCCCATATTATTTTACGTTTTATTATACGAGTACGACGAAAACCTAAAATTTTATTTAAAAGATCATGGAGAAACCCTCTTGTAAAGATAAAGAAAAATAAAAGTGTACCTGTTTGCGCTGTTCCCGTTGTTACAGTCTGTTCCGATGACTTTTCTCCTTTCATTACCTCTTCGGATGACGTTTTAACTTCGGAATCGAGCGAATTTGATGTACTGGTTACGGTGGTACTGGCTGGTAATGTACTACTTTGTATGGGAGGCGATATGACTACTACACTGGTAATTTGCGGCATGGACTTCTTTTCTTCCAACATTTTCTGTTGATTAGCTGTAGACATAGCAGCATGACTATCATTCAATTCTTCATCACTCCATTCGGCACCCAAAGCTGAGACTAAATCTACATTTATTTCAGGTTGTTGCTGAATTGGTTTTATGTCTTGTTTTCGACGACGTGAACGGTCAGCTTTTAAGAGGGCAATTTGCTCCAAAGCTAATGCCCTTTCAGTTTCAGAAGTAAGCACGGCAGTTTGGGGTAGTTTTTTTGTAATATTTGGAGGTCTGGGGGCTGGCGATGTTTCTGGCTGCCCGACAACTAAGTCTTCTTCTATAGCGTTTGAATCATCGTCTATCACTTCGATGATCTGATATTCACCTTCTCCCTCTATGGTGACGCCGCCCATAGCATCCCCTTCACTGCCTATTTGTTCAGTTTTAATATTATCAATTAGCTTGCTATCTGGACCGTCTGCAGCCGAATCTAAACCCTTCAAGACTGCAATTAAGTCATCGTGTTCCAAAGTTGTAACATTCGATGTTAAAACATTTATCGAGTTTTCTACGTGTTCCGATTTAGGCTTTTCTAGAGCATCCTCAATTTTGGTATCGTCTTTAATTGTTTCAATTTGCTTTTCTTGGGATACAACATCATTACCATTAGGTGTTTCTTCTTTAATTTCACCTTTACTTTCTTTCTTAGCTGTCGGTATACAAGATACTACTTCAAATTCCTCCGCATGATGCATTTTAGCTATTTCTCGTTCCAGCGATGATAGCTCATCCAACTCTTCGCAAGATACGCTGTGATCAGGAGACTTTTTCAATTCATTTACAATTGTAGACTTGGTGATATTCGGAACGATATCATCGTTTGTTTTCTCCATATCCATGGGACTGCTTGATTCGCCATTATTATTTATAGAATCTCTCGCTTTCTCATCTGCTATATCAGCCATATTTAAAGATTTCCTTAATGTTTAATAATTGTTTATTGCATAAATTTTCCAAATAAATTTTTTTAATTAACACGTTTTTATTTTTTTGACAGTTTTACAAAATGTTTAATTTTTTTTATTTAGTTGGCAGTAGGCGCCATTTTCCTTCCATAAATTTTTGTTCTTCACTCGACACACTTACATCAAGTTCCGCAGCGGTAGTTTTGGCTTTGCTTTTCTTATCAGTTTATAGAGCTTGACTAAAAATTTCACTTTTTACGCGTTTTGTTCAAATATCATTATTAGATTATTAAATTCTTATTAATACAATTTTTTTTACAATTTTTTCAATAAATCCTATTAGTTTCGCTTATTACTTTGGAAAATAATGCATTTCAGCATTTATTTTATTAATTGTACTTGACTGAGAAAAATATTTTCAGACAATAGTGATGCCACTTATAAAAAGTTGACTGCCACTTCAAAAATAATACTATTATGAGAAGATGTGACAGAACATATTTTTTATTTGTGTCGTCTTTTGTTTGTGCATAGAACTTGGCAACTCTATTTTTTCTTTCTAATTATATTTTGTAATTTGCAGTTTTAAAATAAATTATTTGAACTAAAACATTTTTATACTAAGAATTGCCGAATTTATTCAGTTAATGATAATTATTTTGTAATTTGCAGTTTTTTGTCGGATTCAGTCAAATTTTTAAGAAAAAAAAATGGCTAAAATTGAAGCTGGCTTAGCTAAAAAACGTAAAGCTAAAAAACGCAAACTTACAACTGCAGAAAGTGATGACGAAATAGCTAATAAAAGTCTAATTGTAGAAGAGATAGCGGAAGAAATTGAATCAATACCAACAGCCGCTGAGCAACAGGGTAAAAATTTTTGTAGCAAGTTTTAAAAATAACCTGAAGTATATACACACTTTTTGCATAAATATTCCAGAACCAGAAAGAACTGGTAAAAAACGTAAAAACCTCCAAAACGGTGAAGTCAAAGAAAAACGTAGTAAATTTCTAAATGATGATGACGATGAACATCAAGATGCGGCAGATTTTCATGAGCCTACTGAAGACGAATTAAAAGAAAGCGAGAAACCGGAAAATACTTTAGCTTTAATGACCATAAGACAACAAAAGAGGGAAAGGCATCAAAAACTGTTGGAAAAACAAGAGGGCAAGAGCGTCGAACGTGAAGTGCGACGTAATGAAGACTACTTGCAACTGTGGAAGCATTCTCGTAATAATTGGAAGTTTGAGAAATTGAGACAAATTTCTATAGAGCAAACCATGTTGGAGAAATTGAATAGTGATATATGGCCTTTGGCCTTAGAGTATTTGGCAGGTACTAAAGGGGCAGCCAAGGAACGATTAACTAAAATAGCCAATGACACGATAGAACAACTAGATAAACAGACCGAGCAATCACTAGGAGGGTCTGAAAAACAAAATTTGCTTCATTCAACAAAATATCAAAGGGCCAGAGATATATTGCAAATGTTTGCTTAATTTTTTGTTCGTTTTATTTCAATAGGGAACTTCTGTCTACGACTAGATGAAATGCATTCAAACATTAGGTTTTTCTCATTGCTATTATTACTTTACTATAAATCAATATAAACTAATAATTTGTCAATATATTCAATTCTTTGTTTCATTAGCTCCAGCTGCTCGTCGCTTAGTTTTTGAGTGCTACTCTTGGCTTCAAGTAGGAAGTGTTGAAGAAAAAGACGCATATTCTGTTTAAATTGACGTAATTTAGTATTTTTGGCCAATCGTTCGAATGATTGGTATAGTTTCTGCTCATCATCGCTTAGCAATAAGTTTTTGCATATTTCTTCCATCAGTATAAAGTTTCGTCTATTCGAATGTAGAAAGTCGATCACTTTTAACGTTGAAAGTTGCAGTCCGCCATGTAATATAAGATGCTTCAAAAATTTGGCCAAATTGCGCAATTGCGCTTTATTTAAAGCATCGATATCGTTTATACGATCCCAAGAGGCAAACTGGAAAGCTAATTGATATTTGTGATTGTAGAGACAAAATTTCAAAGCTAAGTAAGCATAATAAGGATTAGATGATTTTTCATTTAGACAGCAATGGATTATAACATAAGCAATGGATCTTTGATCCTTAAGGGACAAATGTAAAATCTTCTCGAAAGCATCTACGTAGTCATCAGCACTCATTATTATACAAAATATGTTCCGCCTTTCTTCGGTATTCATTTTTTGATGCTTTGCTAGGGTTAAAATTTTTTCTGAAAATCTCTTCTTGGCGCTAGCATTCGTCTTATCGTCCACATTGCTTTTTTGGGCACTTGCCATTTCGCTTATATCGCCGGACCAAGCTGATCCGACAATCCACCATTTGCCAACGCTGTTCGCTTTCAACAAGTCATCTAAGGTAATATTTAACGTAGTCACGTATTTATCATTTCTTAACATAGCCTTCAGTTTCTTGCGAAGATTTTCATGTACTTCCGGATCAAATTTTGGTATTTTGCTCATGTTGTTATTTTTTATAGCATGTAAAATATCAATCATGAACTTTAGGCGTAGATTCTCTTTCAACTCCAAAGGAGCTGTGGAAATTTTCGTTCGTACATCTAACAGCATCTCTTTGAATGCGGAAGGATTGTCTTTGCGTAATTTAAATCCAATCGACTGAAAGATTAACAGTAGACATTCAATGGTTTTTTCGCTCAACTGACTAGACAATCGCGCTACAATTTCCAATAGCAATTGATACTCAAAAATTTTAAAAAGGTACATGTAACTTAAAATCAAAACTATATTATTTAAGCGCTTATCTTCCATAATGAGGTTATTCAATTCGTTGAGTAGTTGGTCGAATTTTTCGATAAACGTTTGCAAGAAGTATGCACCAATTTCACTGCCAATGTGGGCATGTAAATATGCTAACAGAACCATGTGCTCTTGAATCATTCTCTCATTACATAACACTCTACAGATTAGGGCATCTTGCAACAATTTGTTTAAAGTTTCATTCATATTAAAACGAGAGTTTTTCATGTACAATTCTTCGATACCCACGGATATTTTATGGATATTAGCCTCTGACAAACGATTTAATAAACCCTTACACTGTCGATGTATATTTTCTAACAATTCTAATTGTTTGTTATCTGTCTTGGCTGAAATTAAAACTCTTTGATGAGGTGGTACGTACTTCTGCGATTCCTCAGGTAAATTCTTGACTATATTGCCATCCTTATCGCGTGTCCGACCATAGATATCTTCTTTGTCTGGAAGAATTGAAGCGTTAATCAAAGCAACAAAAACAAAAAAAAAGTCGAAATGCTTACAAACAATATTGATGTATATAGTAGGAAAACTTACATTTCTCCTCCGATTTTTTTTCATCTTCGGAACTATCTACAACGGACCCATGAACGTCTTCTTCACTTTCGTTGCCCACAGAATTATTACCGTCTGCACTGTTAACGTCGTCACCTTTACCGAATACAGCATTAAATCGTTCGTTATCTTCTTCCTCATCACTCCAATTGGGCAATCTGGGTACTTCACTTTTGACTGTATTTTGGGCTGCTGGCGATTTTTTGCTCTTTCCATCCTCTCCCTCATCGTCCAAGCACAATTCTAAAGCAAAATCTAAGCCATCGCTGAACATTTTACGTACTAAGCGATTTTTGGATTTAGTTTTGTTTAATTTCAATTTTTTTTCAAGCTTAGCTATCAGTTTATTTTCTTCTTCGTTTTCCAATTTTAACTGCTTAATGCGCCTTTTACGAGACTGAGATTCCAAATCTTTTTTTCGTTTCAATTCTCTACGATGTTGCTCTTCGATGTCAGAACGACTTGTGGTAGAAGACTTGGGTTTTTTGGTCAAGTTCTTCTGGCATTTACTCTGCTTCATTGCTTCAGGCAAATAAGAGTTAACTTCTTCATCTGAAAAATTCGAATCCAAGGATTCGTTGTTGTCCGAATCTACTCTATCGGAGTTAGTCTCCGAAACCTTCATTTTCGCCTGCTTCTTGTTGCTTCGTTGTTGTTGTTCTTGTTTCCTATCTGTCAACAATATTTCATCCGTTATTCTGGGCGTGCGTGTGTTGGAGAAAAATAAACGTTTATTTTGTTTTTTCTCCACCTTCCTTTGTTTCCGAATTTCTTTGCGTGTTAATTGCTTTATTGAAGAATGTTTAACTTTTGCTTTTTTCTTATGAACTTTCACCATTTTAAAACGAAAACAAATTTTAATTAACTATAATTATGCACAAACTTCTTTGGCTACCAAATTTACAACTTTATATCTGCACGTGCTAGTAAACATTGCTAAAACAGGGTTATTCAAATAAATATTTCCAAATCTATTTCTTTTAACGACCCTGACTAAAATAAAAGTTGTGTAAATGAATTCTGGAAATATTAAGTTATTCTAATTTGTTTAGTAATTTTTAACAATTGTAAATTAGTTAAAATTATGTCCACGCGCTGGTATCCTATCTACCAACGCGGAAATCCTCAACTTCGCGTATTTTTACCGAATTTCTGGATGAAATTGATTCGACCTGTTGACGAGCAACCAAAGAATATAGTAACATTTTCCGTGTCTATGGAAATGACTAAGCATGATGTTAAAAACTATATAGAAAAAATTTATGAAATACCGGTAGTTAATGTGCGGACGCGCATAGAATTGGGTTCTACAAAACGTGACCAAATCTATGGTTATGTGACGAAAAATGATGATGTCAAGATAGCTTATGTAACTATGGTAATTAAGACATATTCTCTCGCTCAGTACGAAAAATAATATTATTGTCTATTACAGCCGAAAAGTGTAGAATTCACTTTTCCTGACCTGTTTGCAAAGAAGGAAGAAACCAAAAAAGCGGACGAGAAAGCTTTGGAAGACTCAAAACAAGGTTTCAAAAAGTTTTTGGAACGTAATAAAAAGAGGCCAGGCACGCCAGGATGGTTTTCGATTTAGTTTTATAGATCGTACCGGTTGTAAGCAAGGAATTTAAAGTATTTGGAAATAAAAAATAAAATTTATACACACACAAATATCTTTAATTCTTTATGATGCAAGTTTGAGCAACTTCGTACAAGTTTCGACAGTCTATTCTAATTTCTATAATTAATGCTTTTTCCAGGATTTTCTCATCTGTACCGGATAAGTGTTGTATTTACTTTCCAAAAATTTT
Source organism: Glossina brevipalpis (assembly GCA_000671755.1). Lineage (NCBI taxonomy): Eukaryota > Metazoa > Arthropoda > Insecta > Diptera > Glossinidae > Glossina > Glossina brevipalpis. The sequence goes on from KK351208.1 coordinate 137,147, forward strand.
TGAGAATGTTACTTGTTTTCCGCCACTGTTTTGTCGATCCAAGCACGCAGTTTATCAGCATCTTGTAGACCAACCATACGATTCACCACTTTGCCATTCTTCATTGCCATAAGGACAGGTACAGCACCCACTTCATAATCTAAAGCTAAATCACTATGTTCATCGATATCGACTTTTGCCAATTTAACGCTACCAGACTTTTCGCCAACAATCGATTCTAAACGAGGTGTTAACATTTTGCAAGGATTGCACCATCTTAATAAATTAAATTACCAAAAAGTAAAAAATATGCATTATCATTAACATTATATAACATAGAATTTCATCATGAACTTAAAACTTACGTAGCGAAGAAATCCACAATGACTATTTTATCGCTTTTTTTAACTTTCTTTTCAAAGTCTTCGCTGCTCTGAACTTGGAAAATTTCGTTTTTGACTGAAGTGGTTACAAAATTACGTCGCATAGAGATAACCCGGCCAAATGCACGTCGACCGTTGTTAAGGCATGTGTATGTGCTCAACATTTTGGACTAAAGGTTCTTCTGAAATTGTTTATATTTGAAGACTATCATAAATAATTTTTCCAATTGTTTTTTGAATCAACTCAACTTCACTTCTCAATTCTAAAACGTTTAATTGCAAAATATGACTATAATATCCAGTGTGTGTCTTTAATCAATGCCACACTTACACTAAATAAACTTACCTGCAGTGTTTTAAAAAAAAGAAATTGTTCAATTTTTCTTTTTGTCAAGAGCGCTTTTGTTTATAATTAATTTACTTTTAGCTGAGACTACAGGAATTTTTTGATTCCTTATTGTAATAGTTTCCAAAGTTTTGTTTTCTCTAGAGTTTTATCTTCAATGAATTTTTGAAAGATTTTGGGGAAACAATAATAAAACGCAAATTCGATCTGTTTACTGCTGTTTCGTAAATCTAACCATTAAAAAAATTTTTTCGAAATAACAAAATTGCATCTTATTATTTAAAACTGATAAAATAATCAAAATTTGCCTAATTGTTTTTAGATTTTTGCCACTACACTGTGATTTTATGTATTCTTGGAGCATAAGTGCATATTTGTGTAGTGGCTATAAACAGAAAATTAAAAAAGCTAGAAAGATTAGAGTTTAGACAGTTAGATTGCCAGCCATCGAACATAAAACTAAGAAAGTTTACTTTCAAGGCAATGTTGCTTTGAAAGATATGCATATATGTAGTCAATAAAACTTCTCATCATTAAAATAATTGCAAACAGAAGTTGAACAATTCATTTACTTTGTAATTGAGCTCAGTTAGTTTAAATTAATTATTTTTCTGCATTTAAAAGCGATTCGAAAAAAACAATTACGTAACTTGATAGTGTTAATATTAAAGATATGAAAAAGAAAATAACTGATAACTTTATCAAACATTTTTTTGCTCTAATTCAGTTTCAGAATTCATACGCTGACCTGGAATAAGAATTTAATAAGAATATAATACAGAGGCCAGTTTATCGTCACAGATATGTTAACTTCTGGCAGCATTAGGATGAAATACAACCATGTTTATATATTCGCAGGTCAGAGGTATAAAAGCCGCTCTTATATTCCCACAAATTTAAACATATATGAATCAACGTACACGAACACAATGAATGTGCGGCTTGTACCCTTCATCAAACAATTCTCACTGCATAAATCATGTAATTGTTTTTTCAAAAAGTTTGCTCGAAAGCTTAACAGCTTTAAGGCTGAAAAAGAATTTAGCCGCGCTTTTATTCCCACCATACAAGACCATGCAGGCCCACTGCTCTTAATGCCAAATTTTGATGTGTCGGCAAAGATTGGTATTACCCAAACTCAAGTATTTTCTACGGTTAAAAATTGAACTAGAGGTTGAGATATGTGTGAGCTGAAAGTGATTCCGAATAAAAGGTGTTTTTTGAAATTTTGAAGTATTAGACAATAAAACACAATGAAGCCGCGCTTACATTCCTATGCCTGAGAGACAAATTAAAACAAGCAGAATGCGCGGTTTCATTGTGATCGCTTTCATTATTTTCGATAACCTTGAATTGGTGGAAATATAAGCACGACTTCATTGTATTTTGCAGCCTAATACCTGAAATTAATATCGAGGTCGATTTTTTGGATCACCCAAATACCTCCACATTCACGGCGGGATGACTTGCGATTTTGGAAGCATCCATTCAAACATAAAAGAAGTTTTTTAGAATTTCAGGCAGTAAATCTGTACTATTAGCTTTGCACTCGTTTCACCGGAAGCAAAATTCATCCGTACGTGCTGGAAATCAGATTTTTATTTTGAATTGTCAAGTTAGTCAAATAGGCATCCTTGATAATACTATTGGCGAAGAAATCTTATCTTCCAGAACTACTAACGCTGAGGAATGTTCTCTGATCTTCACTGATTTAAAGGCTCTTGAGCAATAACAAGCGCCAACAGTGATGAAATGCCTGAATTCATGACCGCCATTTATACTTTCTGCTCCCGAAGATAAATGTCAAACAACAGTATCCTCATTGTAATCTCAACCGGGATATGGCCTGCTCAATCAAGAGCACAATGGCCAATCACACCAGACGCAACGATCATCCGTATAAAATTAAAATAATTGAAAGCCCCTCATCCACATGAAATGCACCACAATTCCCTATCCATCTTCTTTTTGTCCATCCGAATCAGAACATATCTACTTCGTAAATTATCACAGTGTGATCTTCATAATTCCTGTCTTATTAATATACTTCGCTCTTGAAATTTGATAGCGTATGCAAAAACATTTTTTCAAAACATGCTATCTGGATATATTAGAACTTCAGGACTTTATTTAACATTTCGAATTGGAAAATAATGGATTACCTTTCCCCCAACCTAATATAATGAAACCATAGTCAAACTACTATCTATCTACTTCACGACATGCACATCCATATATATAACAAATTTGTTTCTTTCTAACTCTAAAAAGAGATTTCTGCGGTAATTTTTCTTGATTTATACTCAATACGAATACAAATTTGGTCACTGCGATAGCAGTTTTGCTAAGGCAGGTTTTGACATAAACAGTTAGCCAAAGTTTCTTTAATAAAGTGCAGCCATTTTCCATTTGTTCAGCTCTTATTAGCAGGCTTGGAAAAAGCATTATTGTGTTTTTGATCTTATTTTTCCTAAAATAGTATGTTGAAATATTTATGCATTGGCAATGCTGCTTGGAACAAATAGAAATGAAGTACGAACAGCTGAGCTGTTCTAATTGACGTGTTGTAATAACAATTTTTTTTTGTTTCTAAGAAGATCCAGAAAATCTATTAAAACGCTTCAAGCATTGCGATATAATTAGAGTTTCTTAGGTTATTTCTTAAGAAATCTAATGTTAAAATTTTGAAGAATATTGTATACGATTCATTGCTTTAGCTACAATGGATGATATATCGCAAGGTGACATTTGTCGAGTATGTCGTTGTGAAGCACAATCTGATCGTCCACTTTTCTACCCTTGCGTGTGTACTGGTAGCATTAAATACATTCATCAAGATTGTTTAATGCAATGGATGCGCTATTCGCACAAAGAGTACTGTGAACTATGTGGTCATCACTTCAGTTTTCAGCCCATCTATTCGCCCGATATGCCACGAGTGTTACCGTTACGTGACGTGATCGGTGGTTTACTAACTGCTATAGCAAAAGCGGCGAAGTCGTGGGCGCATTATTCTTTAGTGGGCACAGCTTGGTTTGTGGTGGTGCCATTGTCCGCCTATCGCACTTATCGCTATCTGTTTCGGGCGTCTTCTTTCGATATGATTCTTTCACTACCATTTGATGTTTTTTCAACAGAAAATTTTGCCTCGGATGTGCTTAGAGGGTGTTTTGTCGTAACTTGTACCTTGCTATCGTTTATCGGATTAGTCTGGTTGAGAGAGCAGATTATGATGGGCGGAGGGCCCGACTGGCTGGAAAGGGATGATGGTCCGGCGGTAGGACCTAACAATGAAGCGGAAGACGATGTGGTAGGCATACCTCCTGTAGCTAGAGTCGTTGCAGCGGCAAATGCGGAGGAAGGAGGTGGGGGTGATGCAGTTGTGGTAGAAGAAGTAGCTGAAGTGGAAGATGTTTATTATCCGGCTAGAGATAATATAGGTGATATTCCACTTGTACATCCACAAAACGATAATAATAACAACGATGGTGCTCTTCTAGTAGAGCCAATGAATAATGCTGCACCGCCTGTAGCTGCTGATCCAAACGAAAATGAGGGTGATGTTCCCTTAGACTTCGGAGTACAGTTGCCGCCTGCCTTGGCTGGGCTTAACAACAACAATAATAATAATGTCAATGCAGGGGAAAACGATAATGACAACGACGAACCCAACTGGAATCCCATGGAATGGGATCGTGCTGCTGAAGACCTTACCTGGGAACGATTGTTGGGCTTAGACGGCTCTTTAGTATTTCTAGAGCATGTCTTCTGGATTATTTCGTTGAATATAATGCTGATATTTGCTTTTGCTTTTTGTCCTTACTGCATCGGACATTTCATATTGAGTTCGCTAGATCTTCTGCATCCAGACAAACCTTTATTGCATTTTCATGGTCTTATTACTACGCTATTTGGTTATTGTTTGATTGGTCACATACTGGTGGTATTACACTTTCTAGCTAAGGCATTTCACATGAGAAGAGTCCGCAATTTGATTGGCTTATGCTACATTGTAGTAAAAGTGTCGCTGTTGTCGGTCGTGGAAATCGGTGTATTGCCTCTAATATGTGGTTGGTGGTTGGATATATGTTCGCTGCCATTATTCGATGCAACGTAAGTTTTTCAGCAGAGTATACATTTGTGTAACAATATGAATTTGTGCCTTATTTAGGCTTAAAGACCGTAAGATAAGCTTTTCGGCAGCTCCTGGTACGTCATTGTTTGTACATTGGATGTTTGGAATGGTTTATGTGTACTATTTTGCTGCTTTCATTTCATTGTTAAGAGAGGTTTTACGTCCAGGAGTTCTATGGTTTTTACGTAATCTTAACGATCCGGATTTTAGTCCCATACAGGTGAGTCGCCGATACAAGCTTTCTTATTACTCAATTGAAATAATTAAACGTTGGTTTTCTAGGAAATGATTCAGTTGCCAATATTGAAACATGTACGACGTTTAATTTCATCTGCCATGATTTTCGGTTCAGTCGTTTTATTAATGCTTTGGGTGCCTATACGTATTTTGAAAACTTTATGGCCTTCATTTTTACCCTATACTTTATCCGGAGACTCAGAGGTTAATGAACTGAGTTTACAATTGCTATTATTGCAGGTAGATTACATTTTTAATATTTAACTTATAAGCTCCTGGAAAAAAAGTTTTCGTAGGTCATTTTACCCGGATTTTTTGAACAATCTCATACCCGTATCTGGTTAAAGAAATTATTACGTGTTTGGTGCATATGTGTATCTTGGGTTTTGGGTATTCGAAGCTATTTATTGGGTGTTGATCCAGAAACTACATCCGCCCGGAATAATATTGAACCTGAAAATGTGGTGAATATGGGCGATAATCCTGTAGAAAATGCTGCTGGAATTGAAAATGAAGCTAATGGAGCTGTGGAAAGGCCAGCCAGAGTTGCTGCTATACGTCCGTTACCAGCATTACATCCACAGGCGGAACGTAATTTAGCAGCTGCTCATCAGGCTATGATACAGAGAGATGTGCCAGTAGCCTTTCAGCCGTACTTTAAACCAACATTTTTTGTTTTGCGTTTATGTGGTTTAATGTTTTTCATGTGTATATCGTTAGTGGTCGCTTCACTAGTTACACTCACAGTACCCGTTTGGATAGGTCGTCAGGTAATGTCTTTGTGGTCGGTGGGCAGCATTAGCACGCAAGTTGTAGTGCAGACAACTGAAATTACCGCTAAACCCCACGAGTTGTACACTTCGGCTTTAGGTACATATCTATGCTGGCTGATAACACGTGGGATAGCTATAGCAGCCACTTTATTGCCTCAGGGTCGCGCGGCTGTTATAGATAAATTCAAACATTGGTTGCGCGTGGGAGCTTCATATGCTTTGCCCGTCTTAATTATTGTTCTTATGTTGGGAGTTATACCTTTGCTCTTCGGCCTGCTTTTGGAATTAGTAGTGGTAATACCGTTAAGAGTAGGCATGCGCCAGACGCCGATTTATTTTATATGGCAGGATTGGGCTCTGGGTGTGTTATACACAAAAATCGCAGTCGCTTTAACATTCATGGGGCCTGATTGGCATTTAAAACGTGCTTTAGAACGAGCCTATCGCGATGGTTTGCGTGATATTGACCTGGAATTTCTAATTGAAGAATTGGCAATACCCGTGATCAACTGCTGTGGCTTGGCGTTAGCCATACCATACGTTTTGGCTCATTCGATTGTACCTCTCTTTTGCAAAGATCCCTGGAATCAATTGATTGTTCAACACTTTATATATCCCGTGTTCTTCTCAATAATTGGTGTTGTGGCCATTGTGGATTTTCAAATTAGACAGTTTAAAAAGCTCTATGTCGCCATCAAAGTAGACAAATATTTGGTGGGTCAACGTTTAGTTAATTATCAAGGAACAAAAAATCAAGGAACAGATACTAGCGACTTGCAGGAAACTCAAGAAGAACAAGAGCAAGTACCTATAGCGAATATCGTAGAACAAGCAGAATTGGAACGACGACGACGGCAAGAAGTGGAGAGGCAACAACTCGTACAAGATCTAGTTGAGGATGATTTACTATAAATCTTATAAGTAATCTTATATTTAGGTGAGGATAGGTCATATCGGCAGGGAGAGTACAGAGCCAGAATCACGATATAAAATTTTAGTATACTTCGATGCTTCTTTTTCTATTAACAAATAAATCAACGATTCAAATATAACTCAAAAATAAATAAAACGCTTACCAAATGAAAGCAAAAATATAAAAAAAAAAACTAAAAGGTAAAATATAAAAGATAATAGAATAAAAAAAAACAATAAAAAACATAAAAAATAATAGAATAAAAAACTAATAAAAAACATAAAAAATAATAGAATAAAAAACCAATAAAAAACATAAAAAAGACAAAAATAAATGAACAAAAAACAAAAAAAAAGGTATAGTAATAACAGATAAAAATTCACGTACGTCTGCGCTCTACTGTCAACTCCCAAAAAAAATAGGAGTTTATATTATGTAGTCATACATTTGAAGGAGACATCTCCGATACTTAACAAACACCTTTCTTTCCTATTTTTGTTTAAATTTTTTTTTGGAATTGTTGAGTAATTAATTTTTTTAATTGATTTTTTAAATAAAATTCTTTGTAAGTTATTCTACTCCTCTGTTTACTTTAAGGTATAAATATTTATATTCTAATGATGTTGTATAGACATCATGCAGGAGCATATACTTTCGGTATAGTATAAAAAAAAAAACGACAAAAACTTATTTTTTATTTAAACATGTATATCTTTTAAATATATATTATATATATGTATATATATATATATATATATATATATATATGTATACATATATACAATAATAATGGAATAATGGAATAATGAATGTTATTGTAATGTAATGAAATGTTATAGAATAGATTGTCACACATAACGCACGCAATCACATACATACACAGGTGTGTGCGCATGCACATAAAGTAAATTTGAAACACTACGAAGCAGAAAAACCTTAGAATGTAAACTTATTTTCTCTCTCATCACTTGTAATCTGTCTCCATTTGTTTTTTTTTCTTTTTTGGTTTCATGAGAATGAAAATTTCTAGTAAATAAATTAATAAAAAACAACCGAGAATCACAGCGTCTTTAAAAAATCATTTTTATCCACAAGCGGTAGAGTACTTTTAAAGCATATTTTACTTATTTACAATAACAGTTTTAGTAGTAACTGAAATATCCCTATGTAGTCCAAACATTTTTATTTAGTGTTCAAATCTATCGGCAAAATGGGTAGCGAATTACATTTTAATTTAAATGTTAACAGAATTTTCACAAATTTTAACAATTACATATTCGTCTTTTTTTACAAGTATGCATATGTAGGTGCGATTAACATATTCGAGTACAAAATTCAATTCATACTTATAATCATTAGCTTTAAATACTAATATTATTTCTCTTATATTAAGATCAATATTTTTTAGACTGTTGCATATTGGCGTCTTATCTACAAACGAACAATCCGATGTACATCGGTTAATTCAAACTTTTCCACGAGACTTTTAGTTGTTGTTGGTTTTTCTAACAAGTAATGATCGCACTACAAAAGATACTATAACGGAGAGACTTTCAAATTCTAAAATGAACTATAACAAATGATCCGTGATAGACATAGATATAGGAAATAGGAAATGGAGCAGTCCTAATAATTTTTACTTTAGTTTACTATATAGATTATACTATTTAAAAATATTCTATTCTAAATAAAACATTAATTCATTATGTTTTATAATTGTTTTTAAAGAAAAACAAAGAAAAAAAAACTTGATCTTGACATATATTAATTTGAATCATTTTCGCATCTCTGAACGAAAAAAGTGGGCGTGATCCGTTACAAAAAAAAAAAAAAAAAAAAAAAAAAATATCGCAATTAAATGAAATTTAAAGGAAATGTAGTTTTGTTAATGTACTTTAGAAGTGAAATTATTTGCTATTCATCAATTATTATATTTCGTAAAATTATTAGTTTAATTTTTATTAATTTTTTAACTGTTGTTAATTATTTTCTTTATTAACTATATAACAGTTTTCATCCGCTGCATTCTCTTATTTATTCTGCCAGTTAATAGTTAATTGGAAAAAATCTCACGATTAAATATAAGTATCAGGTAGAGTGTAACTGAATGTCGTGAAAGAGATTTGTTCTTTAACTAACAGTTAAATTCATTTAACTAAAGATTAAATAAAAGTTAAATACATTTCATAATAAAAGTTTCACATTTTGCATTGAAATCAAAATTTTTTTTCTTCGTTAAATGAATTTATTTTTCAGTTTAATTTTTAAAAGAAACCGGTTTTAGAGGCATAAAAAATCATGATTTTCATTTATAGAATTAAGTTAAAGTTTAAGTCGCTTTAACATTTTTGAAGTTCTTGCAAACAATTTGATATAGAAAATGGGCCAAAGGACACGCCTGCAGAATATCATAAACTGACAAAATAAAATCTTGTGAAGTATTTAAAAATGCTCATGGACATATTCTTAATTAGACGCAGATGCAAGAAAAAGGGAATTAAATGCACAGTAACGAACATAATCTAAAACGTGAACTTCTTTTGCCTATGGTAAATACACCTGATAGAAGTCGGCTAAACTTAATCACAGTATTCAATATTCCCCTTAAAAGCCCAGTCTCACTGCGTGCACTTGCATGTACTTTGATTAAGTGCTATATTTCATGCAAACGTCAGCAAATAATTATTAAAGTACCGTGAAAACTAGCTAAGGCATCACAGTACGTTTCTTTCAAAAGAAAAAATGTTTCTTTGTTGGCTTACTAAACACTTTGAATCTTTTGCAACATTTGGAAAAAATGCATAACTCATCAATTAAATTTGCGCCTTTTCGAAAGCGCTCCGAAAACACTGTTTGTGTCAAATAAGTTCTTGTTGAGAAATTACAGCCTACTCTCTTGTCTATTGATTTTTTTTTTTTTGTTACTTCTTCAACTCACTAACTTATGCCTTTAGAGAGTATTCGTGATTACTTCAAAACGTTTCTAAACGAAAATGTTTAGATTCAGATTATAAATTATTTTCTTCTTTTTTAAATTCAAATTTGGACTAATTGTATTGTTTGCCGCAAGTTCCGTTACACTGAACTTGTCTCATAAGAATGCTTTGCAGTGTTGCCATTTTTTAATATTTTTCAAAAATAATTATTCTTTTAATACTGGACTGTACATTTAATAACCTCCTAAAATATTATTATTCTATCACTTTCGTTTTCATTCTAAAAAAATATTGTCAAAAAACCCAAAAGTTATAGCGGTGTTCCTTCTCCTTAACGAAAGCAGAGCAGGAGATAATCATGTAACTTGAATATCTATCAGAGACTCAGTTGAAATAGATGGTGAGAGATGGTAAATAGATAGTACATTTAATTGGGATTATGTAACAGTATCTCCAAGTTTCCAATATAGTAGAGGAAATACAAAAAAGGGGTAAGTTTTTAAGAAATTTTCAAATAAAATAAAATGAGTACAAATTTGAAACAAAGCGCGCAGGGATTAGTTAAAATTCCATGTAAATATAAGTAATAATGTGTATGTGCTTTTAATTTGAGGATTATATATAAAGTTGTTTTATTTTTTTACCAGGGCGACACGAAATGAGGAGTCGTGGACAACGCGAGATATCACGCTCAAAAAGTTGCAAAAATGTTATCTAAAGGAAGCAGTTCAAACATTGTCATCAGAGAAGGAAGTCGATAAAGAACAACAATTACCAAGAATTGGTAATTTTCTCGAGCTCAAGAACAACGGAAGATGTGTGTATCTGAAAAATCTTTTTAAAATAAATTTTAATTTTTTCATTTTTATATTAACAGATAACGGGCTTCGTATTCAGCCCAACAGCTTTAATGATAGCATTGGTCTTATTATTGCTTCTCTAATAGGTTCAATCAGAAAAATTTCTCAAAAAGCTTCATACCAGTTTTTCGTTTGGGTTCAGTCAAAAAAATTCCTCAAAAAGCCTCATACCAATTTTTTCGTTTTAACGTGTTATTGGAAGTAAATTTTCGTTTTGCTGAGTACTTTTGATCGGCATAAACCTTGAAAAATGAAAAGAAAAAAAAAAGTAAATGAAATTATGTAAGATGATAAATAGACGTGCACACCTTTCTTAATAGTTTCACATGTAGAACAGGAGCATCCAATGTGTTTAATGTTAGCAGAAATCAGAAAAAGCAACTCAAACATGCAGTTTGGTAGGACGGGTTCGCAAAGCCTTATTATATTTATAGTGAAAGAAGTCGTGCCTTGCTACTATGGCGATCGTCTAGGAAACGAAACGATTTATGAAAAATTCGATGTAGAAAGCCGAAAAAAAAAATTCTTATACTTTAATTAAATTTGAAACTTTTATTTTCATTTACTTTTTTCTTTTATCATATTCTTGCTTAAAAAGAAAACTTAAATAATAAACGACTAATAAAAAAGACGATCATATTTCTTTTCCTTTTCAATTAAAGCTTTTCTTCTTTAAAAAAAGTTATTTTTTATATTCAAAGCAAAAATTCTTACAGTAAAAGTAAAAAAACTTTTCACTTCAATTATTAATTATTGTTGGTTTGCTTTTGATTTTTGTAAGGATTTATAAAAAAAAATTTATATATATGTATATATACATATATATATATATGATATAATATATGTATGATATAATATATATATGATATAATATATATATAAATATATATATATAAATATATAAATATATATATATATATATA
>KK351208.1:166018-181597 GCA_000671755.1 Glossina brevipalpis
TTTGAACAAAAAAAAATAAAAAATCATTTAATCTATTATATAAGTTTACAATTTTGAGACAATTTGTTTTTTTTTTTTTTTTTTTTTAAATATATTTAACAAGACTGATAAGATAAATTTTATGTCGAAAAATGTCCTTCATGAACTAAGTTTTAGGGCCATAAGCTTGATTTTTACAAGCGAGAACACGGCAAACACAGCAAAATCGATTGTATATTTCAAGTCGATCATGATACCTTCGATGTATTTTTGTATGCGTTAAAAAAATTTACTGATCTAATATATCATCCTCTTTGATTTTTGTAAAAACCGATTAATCAAATCATTATAATCAAATATTCGTCGTTTATTTTCACTTTACAATTTTAACAAAAGAAAATTAATGTGATTGGGAGGTATTTTTCTTAGAATCTAATGATTGGTGTTAGAATATGCACAAAAAAAAAATTTCATAAGTGTAGTCTGCATTATCAAATCAATACCTTTGCTTAAATTTGTTACAGGTAAAATTGTTTACTGCCTCATTGTTGCAAGTAGACAATTCAAATTCTCTGATAAATTGACCTATTTTTAAGTAGCAAAAAATAACAGCACTATTATTATTTGTTTCCCGTGTAATACGCTTTATGGCCTATTTTTATACCCATCACCGAAGGATAGAGGTATATTCATTTTATCACTTTGTTTGCAACATCTAAAGGGAAGCTTCAGAGACTCTATAGACCAGTGACCACTATCAAATTTTTAAATGATTTAAACATATCCGTCCGTCGTCTGTCCGAACGTTGTAAAGATTTTTCTGAACATAAAAATTAAGATATCAGCTTCAAATTTAGCAAAAATATTGCAAGTTTTGCATACATGTTTGTATTGAAAACGGATCAAATCGGTGAAATGACACGTCTACAATGGCTTAATAAATAGTACGTCTTCTTCCTCGATTTTTTGCTGTTTACCTATAAGCTGCAATAATAATATAATAAAAATTTTTTCTATTTCTATCAGCCACGCCCAGCCAGTGTTGTAGAGTATCGAAATTTTCTTCTTTGCTCTTTTTTCTTTCCAATTTTTTTTTTTTCAAATGAAGATGGTGGGTATAAGATATTCGGTTACAGCCGAAGAATATAGGTTGCTTACTTCTTTGGTACTACTTGTAATCATATCATATTATCATAACGAATCAAATTTATATACTATAAAAAGGAATAAAGAGGAAAAAATAAACCCGGTGTTTTCTAGCTTTTCAGTTAGTCAGTCACTGTGTAATTATTTCTTCTAATTCTGATTGCTATGAACGAACACTACGCACATTTTTGTGCCCACCGTCGAAGGATACGTGTATACTCAGTTTAGCAAAAGGTTTGCAACATTCAGAAAGATGCTCCTGCGACCCAATAATGATCAATATCGAATTCTGAATTTTAAATTTAAGCATCTGTATGTATTTCACTGCCTGTAATAAATATTTTTTCGGTCACAAGTATTAAGGTAGCACAGTTTTAAATTGAATAAAGAAGCAGCAGTTTTTGCGAGTAAGTACGTATTTGAAAATGAACGACATGTCTACAGAATAACATATACTGACCACACCTCTGTTTTAAAAAAGAAAAAAAAAACTGAGTTTTTTGCTTATTATCCATAAATTACAGATATAACAACGAGAATTTTCGTACGTTTTATAAATGATTATGCAGTACCCATGCAAAAGTATAGAAAATCGGACGCACTTACCAAATACTTAATAGTATCGTACCTTTTTAAAGTTAAAGGCGAATGGCATGAAAGATTCGGCTGCAACCAAATATCATTTTCTTACTTGTTTTTACTACATATGCTATTTTTAAATTCATATAGAAGAAAAATATTTTTGCACGCACAGGAATTCACTTTGATTACAAGAATTGAAAAGTGAAAATTTGTTGTAAAAAAAAAAAAAGAAACAAAATCACAATAACAAAAAAAAAAAAGCGCTTGATGCAATTGGTGATGATGTTGTTGATGTATAGCAAAAGCAAAAGTTTTAAATATAAATGAGTGAAGCGAACATGCCTATATATTATTTGGCTTGATATCAAATTTGCACAACTTCCCTAGTCAAGCAGATATTTAAGAATAATCGTAGTACTTCTTAATCATAATTATAATCGAAGCAATGAGTGAGCAAACAATTTCTAATAAAGATTTTATAAAATTTTGTATCTATTTCATCAATTTTTATACCTTATCATCTTGCGTTTATAGGTAGAGTAATTTTCTCATAGAATTTCCAAGCGGGAAACTTTCGAAATCTATTTGGCCATGTTTCTCTGTCTAGTTCTTTTTTTAATATTCGTCTATAACATTTAAAGTTCAAAGTGTAATGTATTATTTAAAGATTTTCAATAGGGAGTTTAATAAAAACAATTGCGAAGCTTTATATCGATAAAATTATTAATGTAATTAGCCCGGGTTATATTTATATATTTATATATGTTTGTCTTAAAATCTATGGAGCTCTCACTAATCTTCCGATCACGTTTATATCTATCATATTCTAGTGCAACATAGAAAAATAAGAAAACTGTTTATATTCTGAAGCTGATGTACAATATTAAATTACAGTACAAAGCAAAGCTTCGCTCACTTACATAAAAGTTATATATACCCCTTTAATTATATGCGATTTAATCGTACCGATTTAGCCGACTTTTGAGCTCATTGTAAATATTTTGTTAAGGAGAAATTGAAGGCTTTCACTGAAGGGTCTATAATTTTGAAGCTATAATTGAAATACATTTTAACCAAAATTATCTATTAGTGAGCCGACAGGCATTTACATATATATGACATGACGTGTTATATAAAATATTCATAAACATAATGTGACATCATGTACAATTCATTGTAATGCTTGCTAGAGTCGTAGAACACCTTTACATATCGAGTGTGACCAACACAACAAATATTTCAACCAACTAATTCATTCATTGATGCACTGTCACTGTGATATCATGGCCACCGTGTAAAACTCGCCTGCACCTTTTATACATTCATGCTTAGGTGCAAAAGTCTACATTACATTTACCTATTGTTGCAATTCTAGAAAGTTTATTTGCCAACTGAAGTAATTTGATGCTCGTTTGGTAAAACTCAGCAACAATGAAAGGGCTCAAATGTTTTTGTATTTATACAAGAGTACTACGAAAATTGCAAAACAAATGCAAAAAAAAAAAAAAACAAATAGAGACGGATAACAAAACTGAATGTAATAATCACCTCCACTGAGTTGTGTTGTATATATATGTATATATATATATGTGTGTAAACGTTGAGTTAATGCTCCAAATGGCCGCAGAAGTTAATTCTGCTGGTAGCTAAGTAGCTCTTATACACATATACAAACGTAAATTCGTGCATATACACAAACGCATTAAATGTCGATCGATGTCTTTGACTTCGATATCTCCTCGTGTTATAGCAGTTGTATAGCTCGCTTGTTGTTGTGCTCTTATTCTTCAATTAATTTTTCAGATAACGTTTATGGGTAAAAATTTTCACTTCTTCACATAAAAAAAGCTTTGTTTTATAAACCAAAAAAAAAAACAAAAACAAAACTTGAAATTTTGCGTTACTTTGTTAGCAGTCGTAAAAAAAATTGATTTTTTTTATCAAACAATTCAAAAATACAAACACATACACGCCTTATAAAACTATTAACAAAATTTTCGTTTAACAAATATAAAATATACATATATACATATGTGTCCATATATATGCGTGCATATATAAATATATATATAAAATAAATTTATGTTTTTTCTTTCTGCAGGTTTAAGAAAAAAACCCAAAAAATAACAAAATTAATAAAAAAAATGTTTTTCTTCTGCTTATATCCGTATCCACTGCACAATATATTCTAATCAATCGACGTTATTTTGTTGTTTTTGTTACTTCTTCTATCACTTCGTCGATTTTATTATTAATTTTTACACCTGCAAACAGTCCCGTAAATATTTGCTTTCAGAATAAAATAAAAATTCTACCCGCAGCGTAAAAAAACATTAATGAAAAGAAAACAACTCTCGTCGCGCTCGTTTTTTCCCACTAAATGAGTAAGCAATGTTGCCAGATATATAAATTTCATATATGATTACCAACGTAGCATTTGTATTTAAGAGGCAATACGGATTTTTAAAATTTCAAAAAATTACATATTTTACAAATTTTTTAATCTAATAGTAATTTATATAAAGATCTTATTTCAAAAATTTCAAGTCAATAAAAGTAAAGCTCTAGGAAACAATAATCTTTAGAAACTTCTGCTAGTGCAGTATTTTCTAAACATATTTCAAAATTTTATACGTTTTTTTCAAGATTGTATTTCTTAAATCTCGCATAAATGATTGTAGCGATCTTACTCAAATTTTGGATACTTCTCCTAAATAGGATCGACTAGCGCTCGCAGAAATGGCTTTTGTTTTCTCTTATTACCATTTATTTTACATGGCAGTATTTGGTGTAAATTTAACCGATTATCGTACTTTTTTAATACAACCCTGGCTAAAGTTCAAGGTTTAGTCATTTTAATCTTTCATTTAGGTACGAGACATACTCGCTTGCTAACAGAAGAAATTGTAGTTTTAGATTCCATATAAAGCTGTAGCGAAAATTACGCCTCAACCGCTGAATTTTTGAAATTTGTAAATAAAAAGTTTACAAAATCTGGATGAAATGTTGGATTTTTACATGCTTAAAAGTTCGAATAAAATAAATCTTTTGTTATATTAGAAAAAATTCCTAAAGCATGTGTCATCTTCCACGAAATCGGTGTGCTGTTCCGTAGGAACAGGAGCAGGTTGGAAAGCATCTTTTACTAGTAATACTAAGTAATTGGTACTCCGCGTTGACAGTAACAAAAGTAAGGCTGTTGACGCAATGAAGCCGCGCATTTTGCTTGTATTATTTATGTCCACAGCGCATGGGAATATAAGCGCGCCCTTACTGTGTAAAGACACTCAAACCTCATTGTGTTTCAGTTTCAAGTCTCATTCTGTTTGAAACCTAACGTTGCCGGATAGAAATTTATTAACGGCACACACAAAATAATTTTTATGAATTAAAGGAAAAAGTTAAATAAACGATAAATATGAACGAATTTCCTTGGTTTTATTGCCGTGTACTGTTTATGCGAATTTTTAGACTAATAAGATAGACATTAATTTCAGCCTGGTATATAGTAATATATTTCATATTAAGGTATTTTTCCTAAACCAAATTTTAAACTCAAAATTTAAAAAATCTAATTGAAAAGACAAAGTTAAATCGTTATCTAAGTGATGGGTATTCAAAGCACTTAAAATTTTGTCAAAATATGTGTACAATTTATTGGATAATTCAGTTTAATCACATCTAATTATTTAATCGCATTCACAATAATTTGATTCACGATAATCTTAGAGAGTTGCTCTAAGATGTAAAAAGTGATATTAAACTGAAGTGTGGATGAACTATTGTTACATATTTCTTTAAGAGGCGGGATATTTTCGTTGCGCAAACGGCTGTTCAATAACATAAAGAAGAATAGTGTAGAGGAAAAGTTAAACAGAATTATAAAAAATTATAATTACAATGGAAACTGTAACAGGTCTGTTTTTTAGGACATAATTGCACTATAAACCATCCAAGTTTCCTTAAATTAAAAATGCGTGACGTGGATCAATGATTATTGATAAAACTCTAAAAATCCTGTGATATTTATGCAACCTTGTCATAAATTCATGAAATAGTAACACACTAAATGTTTCAATGTATTGTAGTACGCTAATGCAACATTTAAATATGCGAAACAA
The DNA here is from genome assembly GCA_000671755.1 of Glossina brevipalpis. Taxonomy (NCBI): domain Eukaryota; kingdom Metazoa; phylum Arthropoda; class Insecta; order Diptera; family Glossinidae; genus Glossina; species Glossina brevipalpis. Next base: position 171,847 of record KK351208.1, read on the forward strand.
AATTATAAATGCGTCTTTGATTAATTTGAAGAATAAAATTTCATTAAAAATAATAAATTAATTTAAAATCTTTTGGTTCTAAACTCAGAAATTGAAGAAGCAAATCTTGAGATTACAGTTACGGAAAAAAAGTAGATATTAATAATAAAACGATAATATTTCTTTACACACAGGCTGACATTGCTAAATCGAAAGCTAAAAAATAATTCTTAAATCATCAGATTTATTTGTCACTTTAAAATAAGAATGAAGAAAAAATAGGTTTCATATAAGGTTGCTTAAAGTGGGAGTTATTTTATTGAGGTTATAAATTACCGTTACGATTTCATAATTAATAAGTAAAAAGTTATTCAACATCTGAAGAATCTTGGATGTGCATCACTTTAATCGAATACGTAAAATCATTAATATAATTTCCTGATTGCAAGTGTGGTGGCTAGTCGATCGGAACTTTTTCCACAGTGATCTATTAAAAAATATATATATAAATATATCTATATGTGTATATACAATGAAATATAAAAAAAAATTCGAATTGCAATCTGTAGTAGGCATTGGTATACACGTTTCCTATAGTTATCTAAAAGTTTCATATGAAACGCATAATCAGCGAAAGAGCCTTAGATTTGTGTTCATATAATACTTACTAATTTTCATATACATAAGTTTCAAATTAATTTTCTTTGAAACTGATTAATTGATAGTATATTTGAACAGTAGAGAAGGAATCTGCTTTGTTTTTGAACAAAATTATTATTATTATTCAGGAATTTTATTTTTTATTTGGTAACATAACGATCTACATATTTCAAAGTATTAGATGACACATTTGAAATCTATACATTTCTGGATAGAGCATTAATAAAGTGAGTGAAGTGAACATAAAGAAAACTTTAAAAAACATATTTTGAAAATTTAAAAATATTACGTTGAAGATTCTATCAATTTTGTTCATATGTATATTTGAATGAATGATATTCTAAATTGATTGTCCACCTGCTCTCTTATTGAATTCAAAAAATTAATAAAGCTATTTCCTATCTATTCATAAACGAATATGGAATTCCAGTTTAACGCTGTGTATATAATTATAAATTTAGTTAAAACAAATCTTTAAGATAAACCATAATAAAGGGGCTATAGAGAAATGCATTTAGTTATTTGGAGCACTTGCATTGAGGTTTGTTTTGCTGTTTATTACTGTTTGTTATTTTCACACCTGTGATATTGTTCACGTATTGGCGCTTCGATATGTATTTTATTATCACAAAATTCTCGACTAGTCCGCTTAGAACATTTACTCCAGTTACTCGACATTTTTATAAGTTTGAAATATACAAACTTTTTAGTTTCCATTCGGAGTTGTCTAGCTTGTAGACGTTTTTCTTTCTTTCTCAGAAGGAAAAGGAAATAAAGAGAGGAAGGAAAAATAACGAAAAGAAACAGACAAGAACAACAACAGAAATTGCTACTAGAAAAAACATAAGAAAACAACAAATAAACAACATGTGGATGATAAAATAATGCATGCATTTCTTCTTCAGTTATGTGTTAACATAGAGATTAATATCAATGTATAAGAATGCGTAGGGTGAGGTGAGTATATGGCTTAAACGTCAATTTGAGTTGAGCTGAGTTTGTTTACAAAAAAAAAAAAAAAAAAAAAAAAAATGGAAAAGGAGAGGAAGAGGGATTTTCTTTAGAATGTATATATGTACATATCCGCGAATTTGATCATAATTATTTTTCGCTTTTATTAAACATACTCTACTTCTGTTCGAGCCATTAAGCGCTGAGCACAGCGCATTCTTGACCCTCTTTCTTACTCCATGGTATTTAATTATAAATATTATGTTGTTCTTTGCATTTCTACGAAAATTTGATAAGTTTTCGGTTTTTGTAAAAATGGTTTAATGGAAGGAGATGCAAAAATCGTCCCATCGTATCTAAATTCTTCTCATTCATTTAGTGTGGGAAAATATTAATAGCTTTGCAATTTTCTCTCCACCGTTTTCCTTTGGCGGTGTATGGTGGATGTAGACCTTATACAATAAACTTTTAAGTATTTGTCAACAAAATCCCATCCGAACATTAATCGATTTGTGTCATAAAGTTGTCCTTGAGTGAAAATTTCACTTTACGAGCGAAATTTTGCGGGAAATCTTGTTTTTGCTGCTTAAGTCGAATGATGCTAAATCCTTACGAGCGATAATCAGCGATATTCCGACTAGGCGAACCATTAACATGAACCGCAAACCCAAATATGCATGGCGACCGTATTTGGAAGAAGAGGGGGGTGGGGGTCATGTGGATGTGATGCATTATAGTTTTTTCCTAACCAATGGAACCATCACTAAGGAACGCGAACAACAACTAGTGGTGAAATTGTGATCAAAAACTGGCGCAATATTTCAAAAGTTATGATATCGTGAGTATTCAGTATGAGAAAATTCGGCTTCACATACCAAGACTCGCCCCAGGAAGTGTTAGCAGCATTAATCTGAGATGTACTACTCTCACCGATGTTATCAGGCGATGTTACTTCCGCCAATTACGCTGGTTACTTATTGTCTAGCCGAGTGTGGCTTTCATTCTTATAACGGTACCCAAAAAGTACGTATTTTCTTCCAAAGACTGTGAGAAAGTTATGGCCACAGAATTTGAAAACGTAGGAAATATACGGCGGAGACAAAGTTGTATGTACACCGCCGATTTTTCGGACAATGTAGTAGAAATGAAAATATATTTCAAAGAAAGGTTTTATTTTAAAAATATTTGGAAAAGTGATCCTTTTAGTAGCATTGTCGTTTTGTCAGAACATTTCAAAGGATGTGAAGTTCTATTTAAATTTAACTAGCAAAGTCACAAACCAAAAATATTATAAAAGGTTTCTTATCCAATAACAAAATCCCATTAAACGAAGTCATGGAAGGATTTACATCAACATGTAATTAAAATACAACTATTCCAGAAAATTTTAAACAAATATTATAACAGAACATAACTTTATGTAAATTTATGAATATTCGACATGAAAAAATTTTTTTAGAACGTCAAATATTAGATTGAAAAAACGACAGTTTAAGTGGCTAGTGCGACTAAACCGAATGCAGCGAAAAAAGCGAATCATATTAGCATCCCATTTACAATTATTAACAAGCTTAATTAACTACATTATGTGTTTCCTTACGCCATTTACGGTGCAAGGCATATTAAAATTTTGAAATAATGCGATGGTTTGTAAATACCAAATATATATATAACCGTGTTATTTAATACTATAAATAATAATAAATCTTATCTTTACTTTTCCGGATAAATGCTTATTTATATTTTAGGACGAAAATACATAATACAGGTTTTGTTCTCGCTGTTAGAGAGTGTAGGGTATGTCTTATATCCTATCAATAGAAATACATATTGCAGAGACTCTAATATAACTATATATATTTATTATTTAAGATATAAGAATCTGGAACTTTAGATAAACAATTGAGAGTTGCAACGTATATATAATAGCGGTTTAATTCTATAGATGAAACTTAAAAATTGGGATAGGGTTTGTAACAGCTAAAACATTGATGATTTGATTGTCTGTCTGCTGGAGAAATTTTCAGAACCGCTGAGATCTATATAGAGAGCTGTAAATTTAGTGTATATATTAGTGAATCAAAAAGTTTAGGGACCAAGTTTAAGAAAGATCGGACACCGAGAAAGTAGAAAAAAACTTAGAAAGATTTATAAATTACGAAAAATCTGGAACTTATTGAGTTTAACTAAAATTCTTCTTATGGCTTTTATGATTTTTAATTTGTTCAATTAACAACAACGTGTTGTCAAATCATAAAAAAATATGATTCAAAAAAATATATATAATATGATACGATATATGACACATATTGAGCAGCCTTAGCTTTAGTACCCCAATTAAATATATCTGCAAAGTAAAGGCGAACATTAAAATGCTTGCTCTCATTCCGAATATAATTTATTCTTTTTGTTTATATATATTATTCTTTAGTGGTTAACCACTCTAAAGAAATAAATCTGATTCCGAATTTAAACTGAAGCCTTTCGTATCAAATCTAAATGTTTTTCGATTCGCATTTTTAAGCATTGACGAATCTGATGTACACTCTTATTTACTTGTCTTTTTTTTCTTTGTGTACTGTTTTTTTTTCACTTACTTTCTTACTTTATAACGAAGTTTCGTTTAAAGGTGCTGGAAATAGGGACGATTTTTATGAAGATATCCACTTTTAGTTTAAGACTTTTGATGGAATATTTGATTAAATCTTTCAAATTTCGAATACAACTTTTCTGATGTACAACATACTTGTTATGAAAGTTATTTAAATATTGAAATAACCCTTCATACCACAGGCTTAAAATAGCTAGAAAAATAACCAAAGATGAAAAAGAAAATTAAATTCGGAACATGTGTTAATACATTTTTTTTTTTGACCACTCTGAATTTTATTATAAAGTTTGGCCTTTTATTAAAATCCAATACAGAAATGATCGGTTTACTGGCACATTGTCTTATAGATTTTCTGGGTATATTGCGGGTAGTGAAAGCTATAATAAAGTTGTATTTTGTTTTTGTGTATTCATCTAGGCTATATATATATATATGTGAGACCTCGTGTATATTCTAATAATTGTTTTGTGATGCAATCAATTGTTGTTAGCATATTGCCCACACTCCAAGGGTTGATAACTCACAGCGCATGCGTTCTAAACGTTTTCTGCACATAAGCTCCATTACAGAAGAGTTTAGTTACAGCATCTTAGGAAATCTAAGGTAAAAAGTAAATAATTTTTTTTAAATATTTGTAAATTATATTTTATAGTCTTGACGTCAAAATATACATTAAAAAAAAAAAAATTAAAATTTTGTAACACAGTAGGCATAGAAAAGATTCATGACAAAGCGCATGTCTGTAAACAACTTATCTATGTAGAGTAAAGAAAAAATTTGCTTATAAACTTAAAGCAAACTTTTTCTCGGTTGGAATAATATTGAAGGTAATAAAAAAAAAAAAAATATTTTTTAGTAATTTAATTGCATTTTAACGCTTCTGGCACATTCTTATTTAGATAATGTATCGCACAGGTTCGCAAAATTACAAAAAACTTTTCAAAAATATGAAAAATATGAAAAAATATATTTTCGGTAAAATCAATAAATAATTTATAATTAAGATATTGCGCAGGTCTGTCTGTATAGAAGTGTTATGGATTTACGTATGCATACGCCACGACTATAAGGTGGTGGCTAATTCGCTCAAATCATATTCAGGTAAAGGACTAAGATGCTCAGTCGCATGAGAGATATCGCCGCAACAGGAACAAGGCAACGCAAAAAGAGACTCGTAAAGTATTGCGTATAACATAGGATAATAAGCAAGGGAGCGGGCAAAAGGTGCTTGGAAGAGGTGTGTAATGAGCTTTGCAAACAAAACCATACCAAACCACGATAGTAGCTATTAAGTTGTATGGGCATATTATAGAACATTGTGCGCCGCATATTTTCTATATTGCTGCGAGAATTGTTAAAGCGTTACGGAGTGCGTATTTGTATAAACGTTTGTATATATTTGTGTACAGTTCGTGCACACGTTTATACATGTGCCAGCGTGCTTTTTGTGTTCGTTTTAGTGAATTTCGATTGTGCAAGATTCAGGTGGCAGCAGTGACTAAAACCTTACATATACAGGGTCGTGAAAAGTCGAACCAAATTTGCAAAAATTTTTATTTAAAATTATTATATTATTATATCTTTTCAGAATGATAATATTGAATAATTTTCGTAATTGAATCGGTATTTCGGTTAATTTCCACAAATGCACCCTGTTTAGTAAATCCTGTTTGTGTTTAGTTTATTAAATTTCCTTTTTGTTGTTTTTATTGTAGGTGTGAGAAAAATGTCTACAAAACCTAATACACGCAATAAAAAACGTCGTCCTGGTGATCCTTGGGTATCGAAAAATCGTGTCCTCAATGGTGGTGCGAAACTTAAAAACAACATTGCCTTAGGCCGTAACCCAAACTTCGATACCGACGAGACCAAGATACTTATACAGTTATGGGGTGATCCAAAGGTGCAGCGTCAACTCATTACGACACATAAAAAATACAGCGTCATAGTGGAGTTGTCTGCCAAAATGGAGGAATATGGATATTTTCGTACGCCCGAAGAAATAACGACGCGTATTAAAAATCTAAAGTGTATATATAATCGTTTAAAGAAGGAAGTGGAATCAGGCGAATGCTCACAACCTTCCTGGCGACATTATGCCGATATGGATGCTGTAATGTCACGACCCATATTCAGTGTCAGACCGAACGAAGTGCCTGCTCCGTCAATAAAATTTCAAATTGAACAGGAACTGGAAAGACGAAAAGAACGCAAGCGTAAAATACTGGAAGAGGGTAAGCAAGCAAGATATGTGAATATTCCGTGAGGAACATTGCAAAAGCTGCTATTTTTAATTTCAGGCGGAATTGTTTCTGAGAGTGATGATGAAGATATTATTGATGTCCTGGCCTTTAGTGAACCGCCTGCAAAGAGAATACAAAAAACTAATAACAGTAAGACTGTAGATGGAATAAATCTGAACGATGAAGAAGGAGATAACGAGATTCTTAGGGTGGAAGTAGAGAAAAATAAAAACGTGAACCTTTCAAAAAATGCGGATACTGTGAATGGTAAACAATATTACAGAGCTTAATTTTGAGATTTGATATACTAATCTTTTATTGATTTGCATTCGTTTTTAAGATAAATCAGTAGATGAGGAATTTTTTATTAAAATGGAAATCGATACTGAAGAATTTATATCCGATAAAATAAGTAATGAAAATTCAAGCTCAAATAAAAATGCCAACGTTAAAAAAGCGGTTATTATGCAAAACAACTCAGAAAAACCGAGAACTGATCAAAATTTCAAGACAACTGAACTGAAAGAAACCAGCGGCAAATCTCACGGCAACAGTAATAAAAATAAGGATTCCGGAGATGATATATTATTAGTACCCAAAGTTGAACCGATTGATGTTGACGCTGAAGATGAGTAAATAGTTTGTAAACTATTATTTTACTTTCAATTACATTCTCTTTTAAATTTTAGAATACCAAAGACCTGTCTTAAAAATATACCAACAAGTTTGGCTTGCAGTATTGCCGCTAATTCAATATGCTCGTCAGCCTCTTTAATACCGATGACCACAATAACTAATGCTACCACTACCATAGCAAAGAATGCCAGCAGTCAGCCGGGTAAAATTTCTTTAGTTCCAACGAACTTCCTAATGCAACCTAGCGTGTCAACGGTGTCTTCACAACCGCAAATTCGTTTGCTGCCGAACGCTAGTGGTCAATTACAGCCACATTTAGTTCTGAGCACACCTGCCACACCGTCTTCGGTGAATGCCGGCAGTAATAATACTGGTATTGTTACTACTGGGCCGGGTGGTATGAAACTATTGTTGGTTAACACCGAACAGTCAAGTAAGACTAATGCGGGGACCGCTTTGTCTACTTTGACTGCCAACAATATAACGGCATCATCTTCTAATCAAAACAATCAGCCTCAGTTAACATTAAGGAAAACGTTATCAGCAAAATCAGATGAATCTAAATTACAACAGCAAATGTCGACGACAGTACAAACACAGCAATCACAACAGCAACAGCAGCAGCAGTCGCAACAACCCCAAAAAGAAAGAGAAGAACGCGAAGATACGTGTGGCAAAAAAGATGTTTACGGTACAGTTTTAACGATGTTTTTTTCATCATCAATTATCTTAATTTTCTCTTTAAAGGTGTACGTCTATTAATCAGTAAATTGATAACCGCTCAAAAGACTAACAATGATTTGCAAAAGCAACGTTTAGCCGTAGAGCGGGAACGTTTAGAATTTGAAAAATCGACAGTTGAAAAATTTTTTCAACTTTTTGGACAACATATGCAACAGCAGAGTCAGTTACAGCAACAAGTAAATATACAACAACAGTTGCAACAGCAGCACATCACTCACACACCACAACAAGTTTTAACTACATCGGCTACTTTGCAGAATGGGCAAACTCCCACGCAATTAAGAATAAATCCAAAAGTACTATTCACGACAGCAGTACCTTCAGCAACTGCTACGTTGTTAACATCAAACGTTTTAACTACAAACGCTCGGAGCAATTTTAATACAATTGTCACACCAATACAGCAGCAACAACATTCTATACAAAATAATGATGTGCAACTAGTTACACCAAAACTCGAACCAAATACTTGATTAAAATTATAGAAATTTTTGCTTAGAAAGCATAAATTTATTAAATGATATTAAATAATAAAAAATATATCATATTATATATATATATATATATATATATATAAAAATAAAAAATAAATTTTAAAATAATTAAATTATAGAAAAACACAATCGAGTGCGCGTTTTGCTTTCTTTCTATTGTATGTGTACATTCTCTTCCTCTCCTCGTTGATACTCTCAATTCTCAAATATTTTAATTTTTTTTTTTAAATGATTAGCCTTCAAAATGGTTATCCTCTCGTTTTAAGACACTGTGTAAAGTAATTGTTAATATATGAAAAATGGATTTTTTAAAATAAAGATTTACTGTATTTTCATAAATGAATGAATGACTCAGCTATTTTCGTGTTGATAAGCGTAACATATCCGTTCGATACAAAATTCCATTAAATGGATTCATGGCGTACTAATGTTATTTAGGATAACATACAATTAAATATGAGAAAATTTATTGTTTTTTATATCCATCATCGAAGGATGGGCGTACGGTCGAGTCCGTTTTTCTGCCTTGATTTTTTATCTAATTTTTATTTGTGTGGTCTGCACCATTTGTTTTGTGCTACTTCTTTTTATGCGGTGAATCTAAATTTATATATATAGAGACTCAAAAATGCATATATGTAGCAAAGCTTCCAGTACATCTCATGGATAATAAAAATGGGTGGGTTGAATCAGCTTTTTTAATAACACGAATGAACGATTGTTTCGTACCAGAAGTTGGAAAATATTTGAAAGAGATTCATCTTCTTTGAAAATTTTGCTAATTATTTATAAGCCTCACCCATATCTTGTCATAGAGCATCCTAATGCGTGTCTTACACGTCCATTGGATTGGAACATAATCATAATTACATTTGTTACAATACAATAAGTAATTATTATTGTTAAAAAACTGCCTTTTGTATTTTTCCTTCTGACGAAGTCCGTACCACTAGATCGTAAAAAGCGTAGATTTTGTTTACAATCCCAATGGTTTTTACAATTCTTTCTCCCATGTTTGCTTGACTCGAATATCACTATTTTACTCTTTTAATTTCGGAATTGTTGTCAATCGTTGCTTTCATAAAAAGGCGCAAATGCTACGACTACGGCAGCTATCACATAAGAGGTGATTATTAGTATTATTGTTGTTATTATTATTATGATTATTATTAATATTATTATTATGGTTGTTATTATTATTATGATTATTATTCTTATTATTATTGTTGTGATTATTATTATTGTTATTATGATTATTATTATTGTTATTATTATTATGATTATTATTATTGATATTATTATTATGATTATTATTATTATTGTTGTGATTATTATTATTGTTGTTATGATTATTATTCTTATTATTATTGTTGTGATTATTATTATTATTGTTATGATTATTATTATTATTATTAATATTATTATTATGATTA
>KK351208.1:182335-238207 GCA_000671755.1 Glossina brevipalpis
ATTATTATTATTATTATTATAATGATTATGAATATTATTATTATTATTGTTATTATTATTATTATTATTATCATGATTATTATTACTATTATTATTATTATTATTATTATTTTTATGATTATTATGACTATTATTATTATTCCAACAGTTCGATTTTTAATATTTTACGATGAAAACGGCCACCTAAATATAATTGATTTTAACGTTAGCTCTATATCTTACGAAAAAAAGTGAACAATTGTGTCACGGAAAGTGGTTAGGCTTGACCGACTATATTGCTTTTATTTGTTTTGTTATTACCTTTTTATGCAACATTTTCCTGTTATTTTAGTGTTGGAGAGTATGTATAAATCAATAAATGCAAAATTTTAACTTGAATAGTGCCATCAATTGTTTCCGTTAATTACGCATCGGTTTGTGTTTGAAAAAAAAAAGTGTTGTAAAATTAATTTTTTCAATTGTTTGAAACATGGAAAACAATCAAGAGCAATCAAAGAAGTTTTCATTTTAATTCTTTTTATTAAATTTCTCTTTACCTCACTTAAAAACAAAATCGAAAAAATATTTTAAAATTTAACAACAATGCATGTGGAAGAAATTATGAACAACAAACAAACACATCTATTGATGATAACGTATGGGTTGCTTTGTTTGCTGTTTATTCTCGGCAGCACCTTGTCTTTCCTCCTCATTAGAGTGCGTACGTATATATTCTAAGGCTTTGAGTATAGCATTGGGTACGGGTGGTGGTGTGGGTAAATGATCACCGCTGGGATGGAAACCATTGTCATCGGCTGTGTAGCTTAGCGTAATTAACTGACCATCTGGAGCGTAATATGCCGCTGAACCGCTTGCATAACGACCGCCTATACCCGATTCCTGGGCTGCAATACCATTCGTAGTATCATACTGATACTGATAGCTGCCGTCTTCCTTAACTTCTGCGCTAAAACTTCGTGTTTCCGCTACTGCATCGTATTCATTTGGACGTGTCGAAACGAGGCTTAACAAGCAAACAAACAAACCGCAAAAAAACTGAAAGAAAATATCTCAACAGTTTTTCGAATTTCGAATTTTGTAAATTTTTTTATTTTTTAAATGATTTTAATGGCAATCTCTTCTTGAGATCTTTTTTTTTTTTATATATTAAGATCAAACTTGTGGATTCTTGTAAATAAAAATTTCATAGCGAAAATATATTAATTTATTTAGCCAAGTAATCCAAAAGTGATTAAGGAAAAAGACGTTGCTTACCAATTTATTCATAACGACTTTTTAAGATTTTTATTAAAAATATTATTAATAAAATATTGCTCGACCGAATGAGTGTTGTTGAGACTTCAGGTCTTCTAAAAGTATTAATGATTGCAAATATCATCTACTGGCAATTTATACAAATTTTTCTCTTATGAAGAAGGACAAAACTGATGCCTGCAGATGTGCGTTTTTTTCTTTGAATTTTTTTTTTCTACGAGTTCAGCGAAAAAAGCTTTTTTGATTTGAGTCACTTTTCGATTTTTGCTGTTTTCCCTCTTTCTTGGGTTCGTTTTACGTTCAAAGAATTATTTTTTTTATTGTTCAAAATTATGAAACCTTTTTATTTACATACCTTTTTTGTTGGCGTTCATGTCGGTTGGAGAATTTCTTAGTAAAATTTATGTATTCTCATCTTTAGTTAAAAAAAAAACGCTACAATCAATATAATTCTTACATATTATTGAAGTTGGAGCCAATATTTTTATTCGTTAAATTTTACAGATTATTTAAACGCAAATAAAAAGACTATTCTTTGTGTTCACCTCGGGTAGAAATTATTTCAAAGAAGAAGAAGTCTTTGACAACCCGGTCTGAATGAATCAATTGAAGCCATCTTTTAAGCAAAACTATTATACGGTTCTTTATTACAAATATCTGTTGAAATTTGTTGATTAACGTCTGCCTTAGATCGGAAGCTGTCGTGGAAAATATTAGTTTGGGGAAAAGGTAATCCATTATTTTCCAATTCGAAATGTTAAATAAAGTCCTGAAGTTCTTATAAGATTGGATGGATTATATTAGGTTGGGGAAAAGGTAATCCATTATTTTCCAATTCGAAATGTTAAATAAAGTCCTGAAGTTCTTATAAGATTGGATGGATTACCTTTTCCCCAAACTAATATATAGAGAGAATAGGTTCTGCAAAAGGTATCGAGCCTTTCAGTCTTAATATTGGTATTACATTTGTTGGTATTTATAACTATTTGTTGGACAATTCACAATCTTTGTTAGTAACTTTACAAGTCATTATGGAGTTTTGTTGGATTCTAATTCTGAAGCAAATAACAACACATGTTGTTAATTCCACTGGTGTTGACTTGTTGTTGGGCTCGCTTAAAGACTTCGCAGACAAGTTTTAGTAATTTTTAACGTATCGTTATATATAAATGCATTTTATTATTGTTATTTTGGTCTATCCGTACAACGACCTAAAAGGTCTATTTAAGTCAAACATTGGTAAATGTATACACTACAACTTATAGCGTTACCGGAGAATTTTTGTTGACAACTTGTTGACTGGTTAATAAGAGTTCGTTATTGTCAATTAAAAGTTGCATAGTTTTTTAAATATTACTTTAGGTTGCATCGTTGAATGCCAGCCAGGCTTAGATTGTGACCTTTGTATAATGAAGGATAGCTTTGAAAATATCTGCCATATCTCAGCTGCTGTTCATCAATTGTTCTCAATGTTTTCCGAAATGGCCCGACTTAGCTATGTTTCCAATTTACTTTACGGTTACTTACACTTACCTATGAGATCCTTAACCCGAATATTTCTATTTATTAGTTCTAAGCATCCATCTGCTGTGATTCAAATATCATAATATTTACAACTCGATATTCATAGGAAATCCTATATTGTGAATTCTTCTTCGAGGCTATTTAATTTAGCGCGCTTCTTGTTTAACGCTTGTCTTTGAAACGCTAGCAGTGCTGCTAACGTTTAACTCTCTACTTCAACTTCTGCGATTTGAAGAAATCTAACAACAAATACACGATCGAACGGACAAATCACAGTACGTCGTGCCACACTCTCATTCATGAATGAATGTATTTTAGAGACTAATTGAAGTCATAATGATTTGGCCATTTATTTGCCATGCATTTATCCGGTAATCAAATTATGAATGATGCAAAAATGGAGGTGAAAAGTGAAGGCTTGTGTGTACGTATTTTTAATTCGTTAAATTTCATTTGCCAAATTTTGAAGCGAATGTAAGAAAATTAGATTTTTCACCTTAGCTGCAATGCTTATTAAATATATGTATCCTTGACTTATCTAAGTCCGTCCGTCCATCCATCCGTATTTCATTTTCATGAGAACTCTTATACGAGATAAGTTCCATAAAATATATCTATACGGTCCAAATTTTGTACAGTTAGTTTTTATGTGAAAATACTTTTATTAATCCGTTTTCATTATAAAATCTTACAAATTAGACCTTTTCAGCATATAAAATCTTACTGTTCTTACTGAGAACCCCTATGTGGGATGGAGTCTACACAATAGATCTGTTTAGTCCAAATTTGGTGCAGCTACATCACTTGTAGTACATGGTATGTAATATCTAGAAGAGATAATAGCGATATACAAAAGTTGGGTATGTCTTAAGGACTTCTAGATATTACATCAGCACAGGCTTAATATAGCGTCTAAGTAAGGGAGCAGTTGTGTAGGGTATAAAGATAGCGCTGTGACAATGTAAAAATAACCGGTGAGTGATGTTTCAATGGAGTTTGATCAAACAATAGATTCAGACTATTTCTGAGACAGTTAAGTAACTAATGATTGTGTGGGATTGTCTGGACGGATCTTTATATATATATAAGTCTAAATACAACATTTGAAAAGTTTTTAAAGTGCAACCTTAACATATCTCAGACAGAAACCATGTAAAAATTTCGCGATCAATATATCCGTCTAATTGATAGTTCTTTCTAACTGCGTAAGATCTGAGATACTTTACTTAAGGTCAAGAAAGAAATTCTTAATCTCTTTTTAGAGATCACGTTTACAAAATTTTCAATACCCATCTGTTATCAAATAATAAATTACAGGAGACGATCGGCACAAATATTTCTTTGGGCATAAGAAGGCTATGATCTAAAAATGTATCCAATCGGATGAAAGAAAATTTTACAAATAATAAAAATTGTTCGATTCTCATATATGTGTTAAAAAATTGTGGTTGTCGGAGATACATCTTAAGGGCATACATAATTTTACTTGTTTCTTGTATCATTTTCGCATTGTTCTGTATAACTATTATAATGACTTTTTATTAGTGAAAGACACATAAAAAGCAAGTATGATGCGTAAATGTAGATAACAATAGGTGCAGTTTTTTTTTTTTTTTTTCTTTTGAGACAATCAACATGAAATATTTTTATTTATATGATGAAGTAGTCTTTGATAGGTTAAGTGTTTGCGACAAATTTTGATAATTGTTGTGCAGCGACTGCAAAACATATAAAAGTTTTAAGTTTAATTTTTAAAAGCGCAGTGAATACCTTTCTGTGCAAACTTAACCTTGATCATGATGTAAATGATAAGGCAAGCAATAGCAGCAACCGCAACCGGTATAATTATGTTCACTTAACTGGAAGTTCAAATGAATGCTACTTTTTGTTTGTCGGTCTTCTTCTTTCCTTTTGGTTTAAAACGATTTCATCGCATTGATGTTCCAGTTTAAAAGCTTTAACAAGAAAATAGGTCACACAACAATAAATGATATACTTAAGTGGTGAAGGAGTGGTAAAGGTGTATGGCTGTGAGAGGGGGACGGGAGGATAGGGGTAGAGATGGTGAGAGTAGCGACGGTTGAGGAAGACGATTGGTTACTACGATATAAATGCACGCATTTAGCAGCACACAATGATGCGTCACGTGTTATGGGCAGTCTTCCTTCCCTCTCTTAATGGTATTAATCTTTCATTCTCTGGTTTCTTTTTTCTGGTTTATGTTGGCAGTTTTGTATTCCCTTCAGAACATTAAAAAACATGTTCAGGTTTTATAAAACAACAACAACAACAAAAAAAAATTTCTATAAAATATATTTATGTTGTGGTAAACTTCACCTGTCGAACTGCATTTGCGTAAAGTTTCATACAATACTTTATTTTATTTGCTCATTGTAGTCCTTTTTATTGTTAATGTTTCTTTTTCGTTTTTTTTTTTTGTCTTTTATACAAGCGATATATGTTGCAAGGTCATCTTGATGACTATTGTACTGCGTATTGCGGCAAAAAAAGAAAAAAATAAAAAAGTTACATGCGAAGGAAAGTAAGAAAATAATATAATTTTTACAGGCAAGCATCCGCACACATGAAAGCTTATTGAAATGAATAAATTAAATTTCTACGTACTACGACATTTTGTTTTGGTGGCTCTTCTCATGGTATAGTGGTTTGTATCTTTTTATATTCATTACACAGAGGGATATTAGATTTGTTAAATATGTGTACGGAGTCAATAAAAAAAAATAGATTTAATTATATTTCTCCATTAGTCTTTCGAATTAGCAGTTATGAATGCAAAAACTTGTCTAGAAAAAACAAATCAGCAAAATCCATTTATCGGTCCATCCGCTATTCTCAACAAATTGGTTGTTTTACCTCAATCGTGGAATTGGAAAATTGAGACGTTATATGGCGAGGAGTCGTAAGAATGGTCCGGTTTAATTCACATTCAATACGGGTCGTTTGTGAGCCTAAACACGCCACTATATCCAAAATATGCCAGAAATTAGAGTCCTAAACCGATTTATAAAATGATTCTGAATCCATCGTTATAATGAAAAGTCGCACAAACTTAATACACCCTGTGTACACAAGTGCAATTTAAAATGAGTAAGAAAATTAAATTCGGCTCCTCCGAATCTTTTATACTCACCATTTTTATCTTGAAGAAAGGGGGAAAAAATTAAATTTTAATAGGTGGACGTGACAGTAAAAGAACCTCCATGGTTTTTGCTAAATTTGATGCTGATATCTTAATTTTTACGGCTAGGGGAATATTTACCACAGACATTAGATAGTTAAGCAGCCAGACAGATGGACAGACGTACCGATGGATACGCCTAGGTGGATTCCGAATTTCATACTGATCAAGAATATATACGTTTCATGTGGTTCTAGAAGCATCTTTCTTATTGTTACAAACATTTTCATAAAAAAATGAAATTTCAATATTCTATTGTATCGAATGGACGTAATCGATCCTTTTTATTTTTCCACAGAGGCTACAGGATAGCTAACGCAATATTTATGGAAATTTTTATAAGTCTATCTGCTGTGGTTTACGAGTAATGAACTAAAATCTAATTTCTTTTTGCTTCCAAAAGCAGAAATGTTCTTAGTCTACGTCGTACTGTGGGCGCGTCCTTTGACCGATTTCACCCATTTACCATACCAACCTGTGTTCAAGAGCTTTTAATGTTTCTGAAGACGATATTTTCATTTTTGGGGTTAGAAAAATGTTTACCACAGACATTACACAGACGTACAGACGGACAGGCACGCATGCTTAAATCGATTCTTAATTTTTATACTGATGAAGAATATATATACTTTTTGTGAAGTCTCCAAATTTTTCTTTTGGTAGTTGTAAATCAAATGAGAATATGAAATATATCCTTCACCTTCGCTGGTGGGTATAAAAAATCGTAACAATTTTATTGAAAAAGTTGTATTATAATCAAAAATGCTTATGGCTAATGCCGTCAACTCTATGAAAATAAAAAGCACTAAAAATAAATAATAATGAAGAGCTAAACACCTGTCTCGTTAATTTTATCATAACATATTTCTATAATATATTTCATTGTATGTTGCACATAGATGGCCAATAGCGTCTAATCTAATCATGGCCATTCAAGATGGTTCTTAATTCATTTTCATCGAGGATGTGTTTTTCGAAATAGGCCAATCGTACTTCCTTCATTACCAACAGCACGAAGATGTCTTCGACTGCTTGTGCAACACATCTTACATACATCTTACGACTGTTGGTTCGACATGTGATCTGTAGTTTAGTTGCAAGAGTTCTCCATTCCCTTTAAATATTGTCGATATTGGTTCTATTATTTAGATCACATCTTAGGGTTTCATATACTGTCCTTGTTTGACTTTCCTGCTTGCGCTTGCTAGACATAATTTCTTCTTTCTGCTCTCTCTCTCTCTATATATACTTTTTTCATATCAAGATTACTTATGAGCAGGATAGTTGTGTCAATTGTTATACTAGTGTGTGTCTTATATAAAAGATTTCAAGATTCAAGATTTCAAAATGTGTAGCCAGAACTGATGTATCAACGTATGATGTATGCTCGGTGAACGTATTACGTTGCCAATTGTTTCAATTTCTTTCAAAAGTCTCCTTCGTCTCAGCAGTTGTCGAGACTTCTGTGTGGTCATATATTATCTTTTCGATTTTGAATACATTTTTATTATTTATTATTAGAAAAAGCGATAATAGAGAGAGGACTTAGACTTAGATAGAAATATAGCTAAAGACAGTAGCGAAAAAATGGTCGAAATAGGAATGCAGATTGAATCAAGTAAAAGTACAGCGAAAGTCCAAAGACTCTGTTAGCAGACTCACGTTCGTTGATTGTAAAGCCAAAGAAATTGCAGTTGGAGTTAGAATTGGAAGTTGGAATGCATATGAAGAGAAGACATGAAGATAGAATTTAAAAAATAAAAAAAAAAAGGACAAATTGAACGAATTTAGGTCGCTGTCTTATAACTCTCCATCGTTATTTATATATCTATCGAAAAAGCAAAACCCGTCCAGACTGTCAGTAAATGATGCGCGATTTAAGTTATTTTACAACTTGTTTGTTTCCGAAACAAATTTTCAAAGATAAATTTGTCTTCTGTTTATAATAAAAAAAAAAAAAAGCAGCAAAGCCAGTAACAAAGGCAGCAGCAAATGTCTACATTTCTGTAAAAAAATTGTTGTAAAAAAACAATTTTTAATTATTTTTGTAAACAAAAAATTGCAACCAGAATGTTTGAGTTTAGTTTAACGGAAAAAATTCTATTATTGTGTCTTTCAGTTGTCTTTCAAGGAATGAAAATTGGTTACAGGCACGAATCCATTAGTTACCAATTTTTTCTTATAAATTTCAAAATTTATTAAAATTTTTTATTTTAACTAAATAGCAAGAACTATTTTAAGAAAAAAAAATATTATTCAATTATTAAATTTCAGAATAATTAACTTTTCAAACAAGAGAATTAAAATCGGTTGCGTTTTTTTTTTTTTTTTTTTTATTAACAAATCCTTTATTTTCCGTATATAATAAAAAATGTTGGCTTTTTGACAATTTTTTGTTGCAAAGTGCTGCTGCTAAATCGTATCTTTTTTTTTTTTTTGTTATTTTTTTGGTTTTTGAATAAATACAGTTTCGTAATCACAGTAACAGAACATTTAACACTTCAGATAAAACGCTTTGCAAAATTAGTATTTACGGTAGGGGGATCCTTGATTGCCGTATTGCTGTGCCGGTTGATGATGTTGAGGATGTTGCTGCTGTTGTTGTTGTTGCTGCTGTTGCTGATGCTGTTGTTGTTGTTGTTGTTCCTCTTGATAAGGATGAGTACGAATATATTCTAAAGCTTTGAGTATAGCTTCGGGTATGGGCGGTGGGGTGGGTAAATGAGCTCCTTGCGGTTGAAAACCATTCGCATCAGCATTATACGACAATTGTATTAATTGCCCTTCAGGTGAATAATATTGCGATGAACCGCTAGCATAATAGCCACCCACTCCCGATTCCTGTTGAGCTATACCGTTTGTGGCATCAAATTGATAATTATAACTGCCATCCTCTTTCACTTCATTCACGTAGTTACGGGTCTCGGCGTTATAATCACCGGTAGCCTTTACTAAATCAATATAAACGATAACCAGACACACTGCCAACTGTAATGGAATTTTCATTATATTTTTGTATGGCCATTGACACGTAAACACAAACCAATCAATGTTTTTTTTTTCGTATCCTTTTTTGTTTGCTTTAATTTTTTTTTTTTTTTTTTTTTTTTTTCTTAGGAAAATGAAGGAGGAAAGGAAGGGTGGTGTTAGGAATTTTTCTTATTGAGTTTATAATCATAAAACACTTACAATTTTCAACATTTTCAGTTTTGTTTGTTGTAGTTTCGTTGAATGTTATGGAATTAATAATCAAATCGATGTTGTTTGTTAAAGATCTGAAACGAATTTAGTTGTTCTGTGGTTAACAATGCACGCATTTATATGCGAAGAACTTTATGGCAAATGGGATGCAACTTAAGCGCAATTATTATGTGCTTTATTTTTTTACAATTACAAAAATAGAAGAAAAAACAAACAAAAAAACTGGTATAATAGACACCATCACCAAACACATTTCTAACGAATAACGAAAAGAGACATTAAGAAGACTCAGCAACAAAATTGCAAAATGATCTTAAATATCTCTGACTGTGTAACGCAAGCTTACTTTAAATATAAACTACGAAGAGTACTGAGAAAAATTTCATATACATATAAATGCTTCAAAATGCTATCAGTTTGGCAGGGATGCTCTGTTTTGACTTTTTAACGTGAACTAGAGCTCATAATTCAAGAATATAAAAATCTTAAATAATAATGTATTTCGAATGTTGTTCAATGAGATTTGTCCGTTTCTTTAGTAACTTTTATGCAATTATCGTTTATTATTTAAAGAGATTTTCAAAGCTCTAGGGAGGAATTCAAGTTTCAAGGGTTTCACGATCATTCATTTTCTATATGTTGCAAATGATAGGTAATGCTTTGCAATGTATTTAATTCATAATTACAATTTTTCAATTCTGATCGGTTTTCTTTAATTGTTTTGTTTAAGTTCTTCTTCAGTGCCTGAAAGAAAGCACCCGAACGCATGGTCTCATGCTCATTTGTTTGCAAGCAGCTATAAATGCCCATTTTTTTTTGTCTAGCTCTTAATATGGTTTTGATTGCTTGCACTTTAACCGCTTTGGGTTAGATGACCCATTGATGACTTAATTGAAAAAAAAAAAAAAAGTGATTCATTGCGCTTGAGATGAATGTGGATCTCAAAACTAGTTTAGTTTAAATTATTTCTCAGTACTGTATATTTCGTTGCGTTTCGTATGCGTTTGTTAATGTTTATGTAGATGAATATGAATGTTTAATTCTGAAGATCATTACAGCCCTTACTCGACTTGAAAATGAGTGTTAAGTTTCGAGTAAAATATAGCAAAATGCACAGACACACATATATAATAATGCAGCCACACCAAAAATCTTCACGATGTTGTTGATGAGTGCAGTTGTAAATAATTTGTCAAAAAAAAAAAAAAAAAAAAGAAACAAGTAAGCAAATTATGTTTGGCTATGACCGAATCTTTTCTACCCACCACTTCAATCTTGAGAAAAAATTTGTAAAAATAAAACATAAAAATTAAAGTTTAATATTCCACAACAATACGTGGGCGCGGTCGATTTTTCCCACTTTGATACGAATACTGTACGACCATTCATAGAGTTTAGATGCAAATTTTATTTGCATCATAGACGTGACATTTGATCGATTTAGCGCATTGCCAATACCAACATGCGTGCAAGATCTTCCAATGTTTTTGCCAAATTTGAAGCAAATGTATTCACTTTGGCGTACAGACATACTTAATTAATAACTAAACATTGGCGTACTTAAATCGATTTAGAATTTGGGACTGATCATCTCACAATATGCTCATTATAATCGTCATAAAACCCCTAAGATCTCTGAATAATCTTCGTGAATGTTGAAAACCGACTTGATCCATTTTTCGATTCAATATTTTCATTGCTTGTGCAAAATTTGACGGTATTATCTCCATTTTTTCAGCAAGGAAATACCATAACACAGACGGACAGATAGACAAACTGACATAATTAAATCGATTTAAAATTTAATAGTGAGCAAAAATATATTTATGGCATCTCTTTGGCTTGCTTTTAAGTGTTACAAACGTTTTGCTAAAATGAATATAGCCCCTCTTTCAATAGTTGGTGTAAAAAAAACAAGTAAGAAATTTATGTTCGGCTTTCGCCGAATGTTTTATGACCATTATATTAGTCTTTTAAGAAAAAGTTAAAAAAACAAACGAAAAAAAATTAAATTTTTATGCTCTATGATATTGAGTGGGCGTGACTGAATTATTCCATTTTCAATACTAACCTATATTCATGGGCTTTCAATGTTTTGGCCAAATTTGGATTCGATATCTTAATTTTTTGCGATTGGAAAAATATTTACCATAGTTTGACCTGCGGACAGATGGACAGACCTATAGATATATATAGACATATCTATAGATTAAATCAGCAATTAATATTCATCAAGAATCTACACATTTTATAGAATCTTGTGAGCTCGTTTCTGTTGCAAACGTTTTGACAAAATGATTATAAGTTCAACATTCGATGGTGAGTATAGAAAAATTACTTGTAACACATCGATTTAATATATGTATGTAGAGTAAAAGGTGTTATAATTATGTAAGAGATACACATACGTACGCACGAATATACAAAAAAAGCAATAATCATAACTTGAGATTAACATCATCGCCATTAGAATATATTAGAACATGAATGCTCATCATAACCATCGTCACAACCAGGCAGTCACCTATAGTCTGTTGCTGATGCTGTTGCTATTGCCAATGTCTCTTTAATTAGTCCGGTCGTTGGTTTTGCATTCATACTATTTAAAAGAGTATATATATCTATAGAGTAAACTTTACATTAGTTAGTTAGAATAGCTAAAATAGCATGACATTGTCATTATTACGAGATTTCATTCCGAATGTAATGCTTCGAATTACATTTCATTCAACATAACTTCAATGTCTTGGTATCGCTTTCGATATGAAGGTATTTTGTAAAATTATAAATTATTATATGTATAGTGCGGTTTTCATTCTCATATTTCATTTATAGCCTTTATGTATATATATATATATATATATATATATATGCACGTACATATATCAAGTAGCATTATAGTACTATATATAATGCCTTTGAAAATAATTCATACGCGTAGTGCTTTCTAAGAGGAACTGAAACCGAGAGTTTTTTTTTGTCGTTTTAAAATTGAAAAGTTTCTTAAATTTTTTTTTATATATTCATTATAAATCGGATAGAAGATCGTATAATATATATTTTTCTTCCCAAGAAGAATGCACAAAGACAAAAAATGCGATTGAACTTAAAGTTTTTAATGTTAAATGGATTGTATGTGCATGATTCTGAGAAGGAAAAATTCTGTTCATTAAACTATGAAGGGTTTTTGGGCCGTTGCTGCCAATTTTGTGAGAATTTAGCATAAACTACGCGTAATCTAAAAATTATATAATATTGTATGAGCACAAATTATCTTCAAGAATATTAATATTAATTAACGTTATTAGAATTATGCGGAATTCAGTACATTTCCCTGCATAAAATTTCATAAATTTTTGTGTCTCAACACAGATGATTAGTTATAATGCTTGATCTTTGTTTTCTATTTACTCAAGTGTTTCGTGAATTTTTTAGGAAAAAAAAACGACGACAATTGCATTGAAAGTAAACGTTTTCTTGCTTTATATTTAGAACATACCTGCAGTCCGATGCGTTGGAGAAATAGTTTCCTAAAATATTGTTGCCGAAATGTGTGGCTAATGAAAGGTATTGCTCCGGTATATGTATACTTACGAGTGGAAATCTAAATGCATGCGTAGATGCAAAAAAGGAGATTAATACTGAAAGAGAAATATAAAAAATGGAGGCTTAAAATCCTTTCAGTGTTATGAATGAAGCATGCATGAACTACGGCCTTATGGATACTCTGTAAAACATGCTGATATTTATTTCGGATTTTAACATTTTAATTTGTGTTAAGTAGAGTGGTTTTAGTCCATTTATTAATGTATAGGACTTCCAATGTTCCTCTACTTGAGAATAAAATTGATTTCCTTCCTGCTATGGCAAAGAAATTCGGCAGTGAAGTGAAAAATTTTAGGTTTTTAGTTTATGCTATAAACCAGATATTTTTCTGAAATTTGGTTCATTACAGTTACTTAAAATAGTGCCATGGGCGGCTGGGCATTTTTACAAGATGAAGTTTTTTGTCTTTCTTTTAATAGAGATATTATGATACATATGGCAGTAAAAGAGGGGAAGAATTTACTGAAATTTCTTTCAGATTTAAAGTATATACTCGGATTTAGTACCAATTAATTGTTGCGTAGAATTTATACGATACTAATCTATAAAATAAATGAAAGTTTCTGTCTCCTGCTTCTAAGATAAACCCTTTTGTCCAATTTTTTCGTTCTTTTTATACGTTTTTTGCTACACGTTATCACTCACTTAAGAAATGTCTGTGTTTCGTTGCTTTTTTTAATAGAAATTCGCGCGCTAGAATTATAATATCGTAAACTAGGAAAAGAGAAAAAAATTATCTAAATATTCTTACATTAGTTAGTGATCTTTAGCTTTTTGATAATGTCGTGACAGTTCTTTACCAACTTTGCAATCTTGTAGATGGATTTATCATTCGTTCTAAGGAACATGTTCAAACTCTACGCTTGTAGAAAGAAGGTGATCAAACCATCTGTTCACTGTTGCTTCAGTTAATACATCTTGTTTATGAATAAGAAAGATTTCTTGGTCAATCTAAATAATAATTGTATATTTATCGAATGTAAGATTGTTCGAGAAAAAGTTTACTTAAAGTCACGACATGGAATCTCAACTCTACATGTAAATTAGTTCGTTACATTCGTCCTGTTTTGCTATCATAACATATTAACGTTTATGGCACTTTGTTGCATAGAAAAAGACTCAATATTGTTTCTTGGAATGCGCTACGTGTATTCATTTCAATATATTGCAAGCAATGATGTAAAACTTAAATGTGCTGTTGATTATGAAAGAGAGCATAAAAAACGTGTTATACACTTACCACTAAAGTGAGGAATAACAAAAGGAAAATACATTATAGAAATTATTTGCGCTATTGATCAAAGTGATATTTTTTGTCTGATTCCTTTGTCTATTATTTGCTGCTGAAAAGCTTGCAAAACTAGCTAAACTAATTTCGTTTATATACCAAGTGGGCTGAAAAGTTCCTAGACTAACATAGAAAAATTCCTTTTTTTTGATAGAATTTGATTTTATTATTTAATATAGTTGCCTTCGGGGGCGATACAATGATTATAGCGATCATACAATTTTGGGATACCATTTTTATAGTACGATTTGTCTTTAGCTTCGAAATAGATGTGCAGTTCACTCGGCTGACTGTCGATTGGACTCCGGTGTGATATGATGGAGCCGTGTTTCATCCATTGTTACATATCGACGCTAAAATTCGGGTTTATTACAATTGAACAGCTCCAAACACTGCTTAGAATCATCAATTCGTGGTTGTTTTTGGTCGATTGTGAGCTTGCTGCGGCAGCCACTTTGAACAGAGCTTTCGTATATCCAAATATTCATTCACGATATGTCCAACACGTTTCTTTGATATCTTTAGGGTCACAGCTATCTCAATCAACTTCACTTTACGGTTAACCGAAATTATTTTGTGGACTTTTTTGATGTTTTCGTCGGTAACAGCCTTTTTGGGGGCGTCCATTGCGTGTGTTGTCCTCAATGCTCATTTCGCCTCGTTTAAATTTAGCAAACCACTTCTCTACGGTTGATTTTCCTGGTGCAAAGTCCGAATAATGTTTATCAAGCCAATCCTTGGCTTCCATAATATTTTTTTTCGACAAAAAGCAATGCTTTATTAACACATGAAATTCCTTTTGATCCATTTTTGCAAACTGACAAAAGTTGCTTCACTAAAAATGCTATAACTCACATACTGATAGTGCAACAGCTGTCAAATTTAAGCAAGTGTCTTTTGAAGGTTAGGGCTAACTAAAAATCATAAGGATTTAATACTAGTAGCGCCATCTATGTGCCAGCCCACGAACTTTCCAGCCCACCTGTTATAAGTTTAGTTTAGTTAGTTAGTTAAAGATCATAAAGGGAAATTTGCAAATAAATGCAATCTGATCATAATCATGTCCATTGTAAGATGGACATGTAGCATAGTATAGCAGATGGTAATTTAAAATTTTTAATAAATATTTTTCAAAATTTTAGTGCTTAAATGCGAACTGAGAAATGAACGCAGTCACATTCTCAGCATATTAAAGAATTTCGATTCTATTAATGAAGTCCTTAAGACAGACAGTGCGCGATTTTCTTTTAAATCCATATGAAATAACCGAATAAAGATTCTATTCATGTCCTCTGAACTTTATATGGATGAATGAGTGAAGTAAAGTTTACCGTTTCGACTTTAATTCGAAGGGAAATATCTCCGATAACTTAACTAAATAAAAACTGTTTTTTTCTTTTACGAAATGAATTTCATTATGAATTTTGGTTTAAAATAAAATCATGATTATCACACCAGAAATATTTCGAAATTTTCTAGTTTCAAAGTTCAAGTTATTAAAATTTGTAGCTTTGCTATTAATGAGAATACATTATTGTTACTTAATACTTAATACAAAAGCAAATTTAAGATACAACAATTATAAAATAGAAACACTATCGATAAAGAAAAATATATTAATAATTGGTTCAAATTGCATATTTAATAATTCTAGTCATGTTTCATATTGAAAATAGATGATATTCGTATTATTCCATATGCGAAGACTTTGCTTTTATCGGGATTCTCTCGTTTTCAATCCATTGAATTGAAGTTAAAGAACGGATAGAAAATAGTGAATTGATCCGATTGACTGTAAAGTTCTATTTAAACGTTCGTGAGCATAGCATACCTCAAGGCGACTAAACAAACTTACGTAGAGACTTCAAAAAATCTTTAAAAAAAATAACAAAACGTGAGAATTTCTTTTTTTTTTTTTTTTGAATACAAGTGTAAAGAACATATTGATAATATGTTGTATGTTCACAGGTATGCATTCATTTTAGTGTTAGCAATCGCAAGTTTTATGTATTGAACGTGTCTAACGAAACTTTAGTGATTGCATGGAAAGAATTTTTGTATATGTAGAAGCGAAAAGGCTTAAAGTATTAAACATTGTCACGTATGTCAAAATGTGCGTGCTGTCTGTAGTAGAATGCAATGAGAGTATTAATAGAATCAACACAAGTGCACAAGCACGAAATTTCCATTTAAAAAGTAAATAAAAACTCTAGCATTCAAAAATTTTACCGAAAGTATAATATTTTTACCGATCTTTACCGTTAAGAAATATTGCTGCTGTATGAGCGTATATTGGTAATAACTTGGTCATTCAGATTATTCATATCCTGAAATATGTACCTGACTGAACGCCATAAAGAAGAAAAAAGTTTTTTATGCCTGAGTTAATTCGATGATTTGAAGCTGAAACTTGCACATCGTCCAAAACTATGCCTCCAAGTTTGTGGGGTTGAATGTAGTCGGATGAATGTGACAACAGACGAGAAATTGCCTCCAGACCAACTATGTATTTAGAAAAAGTCCACGAAGGTCTGAACTACTTCGGTATATTAATATTTAATTACGGTACAGGAGAAAGATGTGCTTAGTGTGAGATGCCAACATCACTGATGGAGAATTATTTACTCGATTTAAGTTCATAATGTACACTTATCTTCCTTCTGTCACCTAAACATAGATTGATTAGGGAAAGTTTCTCTTCGTTATCACATTTAATATTTCAATAAAGGAGGAAAAAGTAAGAGGTTTTCCGATTTTATAACCAACATCGAATGTGAGGTCATTTTGTTTGTAATACCCAGAAGGAAAGTACATATATTTTCGACCAGCATTAAATTTAGATTCGATTTAAGCATGTTCGTCTGTACGTCTGTCCGTCTATACGAAATATTTCTACGGCATTCAATAAAAATAGAAGACATCTGCCCCACCCATCCAATGTTGTGGAAAATCAAAATTTAGTTTTTTCAACATATTTTTGAAGATAAAGATGGTGGTGGATGCAAAATATTCGGTGCAGCCGAATATAGTTTTCTTATTTGATAATTCTTCTATTTGTTTTAGCATTTTCAGCAAACAATTTAAAGCCATAGATTACGTTACTTCTGCAACTGGTTTAGAAAAACGAACAAATTATGATAAAACATACGTACAGAGCTCTACATCAATCATAATCTCCGCTATGTCTAGCTTAAACAAGTGATTAAAAAGTTAATTTCAATTTTATGAAATTTTTTCAACATATTTAGCGTTTTGATGTTGAGATTTGCGTAATGTCTTCTGACTTTTTGAATTATTTAAAAAAAATTAAGTAATATTTTCTAAACTTTGTGTTACTGTAAATGTTTTAATACTGAAATTACACGTATTATCACTTCATCAATTTTAATACGTTGACCTTTTAAAATTCGTGGTTTAAGTAAATGTAAGCGTTTAGCTTTAAGAGAATAGTAGGAATCATGTAAACACGTCTGTTTTCTCACTATCACCGTATTACACGTTACACGGTAAACAAAAAAAAAAAAACAGAGAAAACGTTATCATCAATATAAACTCTATAGTAGATGTGGAGATACATACCTGGCAACCAATAGCTTGAAATAGTTTCTTAAAATCAGCTACCGTACAACTTTAAAACAACTATCGTATCTATCGAAAAAGTAAATATACGCGTAAAAGTCATTCAAATTTGTATACGCTAACGACCAAGAAAGCTCCTAATTGGTACAGCATTGAAAGAGCTAGAAAGACTGAGGTTCGTAAAAATGGGGAACTGATTTCTGATTTTATTCAATTAAATACAAAGGACTTATCTAGCATATGATTTCTTTTCTTAAGCTCCGGCAAATCAATCAATTTTAAACGATTTTCATATGGCGGACAGTTTAATGATATATCACAACCTAATCCATGCCAGGTATTTATTAATAAATTTAAATATTGATTGGGATGCAAGATCGAAGTTAAGTGTAATTATTATTTTAAGTGAGAGACTTATCTTGGATACTCAATGCCACAAGCTTGCGAAAATACTGTTACTTCAAAGAGTAACAGTTTAATTTCGAGGTTTCTTTTTAGGCTGTGATATTGGACCTTTCCAAGTCTAATCTGAAAACGTAATACTAATCTAATAAATGTACATTTAGATAGCTTGTTGTGTTCGTTGCTATGTTGCGTGATTAGGCTGAGATACGCCAAGCAGCATAACTTTACGTTCTCTCTATATTCTTTGTTCCTTTCTACTTATCACTTCAAGTCTGACATTAATAAAAAAAAAAAAAAAAAATTATCGAAAAATTAAAAAAAAAAGCTGTCTGCACAATTATCTAACACTGGTTTAGTCGTTGGAATTATTGGTTTATGTGTTGTAAAATGCTACCAAATTACATAAAAATATAATGTGATATGATTGATCTATGAAGTGAATGAATAATCCTTTTATATAACGCTATTAAAAAAATTCATCGCTGTTGTGATATAGAGTCATAGTGTATCTACAATCAGGATGATGTCGGGTATTGTTTTGATCACAACATTACCAGAGAGAAAATGTTAAACTTAATCATAATTTAATTGTAATTTCAATGAAATCACCATCCATGAGTATTCATAATTATTTTTGTACCCCAAATCAATTCTTGATTTTTTAGATTTGCATGCTGCCAAATTCGCTAGATTGTAATGTATTTTTAAGATTATGTGTTCGTTACAGTTTGATTTATATGCAAACAGTGCTTGTATCTAAACAAACAACAAAGAAGATTAAATATTCAACGCTTCAAAAACTTGTGTTTTCAACTGAAAACACTTGACGAAAACATTGAAATCATCGTCAAAGTTGACGCTCTATTATGTTTGTTAAATGAACGACTTCTTTACAATAAGATCAAATCAAAAAACCTCACGACCACAATTGAATTCTACACGAGAAAAGTCGCGCTGTTTAGTTGACGAAGTTTAAAGGAAATCGTCTATCATACGATTGACTCGACCAAGTATTGCTTACAACTCTTCAAATATGAGCAAACAATCGCATTGGAGCAGTTCATTCTATTTTAGTGCTGTTAATGTGTCAGAGATGAGTTGAGCATTAAGAAGCTCATTATTGCCGTTACTTGACGACGCCTTTTCATGTATTGCGTCCGTTTTCTTTGTAATGATCAGCTTAATTGCTTACCGCACCCTAGTCATTATTTTGTCATGTTAGAACAGCTTCATTATATATCATATTCAGCCTATCTGCAGAAATGAGTGTGTTCTAAACAGTCGGCTTTACCGTGTGTTCGAATGGATTGTCTGGCTTTCCGGCAAATGCACTTATAATCTAGAATACGTTAGTGAAAATATATTGAAGTGAAAGATTATCTCTAAGCTTAATGACATTTTTTTATATTTCTCTCAAATACTCTTACTCACACATTGCAATGTTTCCTCGTTTTCTTTTATATCCTACACCACTTGTGATACGCGATATACTAAGTTTGTGGGGATGTACGTAATATCCAAAACGGCTTCTACCGATCGATTCAGGATAATTTTCCGAATCGATTTAAGTTTGTTTGTCTGCCTGTCTATCTGTGGTCTGTCCAAGCTTTTTTGTATTTAATCTAGGGATCGCTATTTTTGAGATATTTTGACAAAATTTAGTTGACTGATGTGTCTTAGACTAAGAATGAACGCTTTTGGAAATGTGGATTCGATTAAACTCTTTTTATGGCTATTCCCCATATAAGGCCCCATACAAAAAAAAATGTTTATATGAAAAGGATTGCAATTTCTAATCTTTTTCGACAAACAATTGGTAGAAACTAGAAGTTTGATGTATAAAATAAATATGAAAAATTTGGATAGGATAGGAAAATTTTTTAACCACTTCTTATATAAAAGTTCTTACGAAAGTTAAGCTTTTATGTCGTGACAAGGTCTAAGTGTTAATATTTTATAGTATTAATGAGTCTTTATATATGTATATAATAGTAATTTGATATTAAAATGAACTACCACCAAACTATAAGGGTTGGCATAAAAATAAATTTTTATATGGCAACAAAATCTAGTTTCTAGTACTCTGTTGAATAGCTGAAGAATAAAACGATCCTTGATAGAAAAATTAAATTTACAAAATTTTAATTATATTAGTTCATAGTTCAGGTCTCTATTAAAAGTAAGATTTTATATGAGAACACAAGGTATAAGTTTTAATAATTTTTCAAAAAACTAAATAAAGTACTGTAGTAGGCAAAGCGATGTAGGGTATTTAACGGTCGACCTTGACCGACTACAATTCTTTTCCCTGTTTTTTTTTTTTTTTATTATTTTTGAAAAAGAAAATATTTTCTATCAATATTTTTATTTTTTTAATAAAAACTTCTTGAAAATCTTCGACAAATTTTTGCGGTAGATAAGCATGTAAGCAATGTTGGAAACGAGGATGTGAAGACGTACAAAGTTATGAAGTGTATTTATATATGTGTCAATAGCAATTGCAAGCTTTATGTCAACAACAGTTACAAACTTCTTTAAGTAGTTTAAAGCAATTGTGAGGCTGTTAATAATGATCTTTTTATACTCACCGCTGAAGAATGAGGGCATATTCATTTAACAATTTGTTTGCAACACCCAGAAGGGAATTTCAGAGATCCTATAAAGTATATATATTCTTGGTCTAGGCATGTCCATTCATCCGACTTCCTATCTGTCTGTCTGCTTATCTGAGTAATGTCTATGAAAGATATTTTTTCGGTTAGAAAAAATTCAAATATCGAGTTACACTTTAATAAAACTATTGCAAGCTCTTCCCCGCAGTTTAAAATTAAAAATAGGTCAAGTGGGGTCAGTGGGTCAGTGTAACAAACATACCACCTATTCTTTCTGGATTTTTGGTTGATTGCTCATAAACTGCAATAAATATGTGCCTATACCTGTATTGTATAAAAGTAGACAAAGTCAGCGACACACGCCCAGTATTCACCCAGTGTTTCGAAATTTAACTTTTTTCAATTTTTTTTTTTTTTTTTTTTTTTTTTTTTTTTTTTTTTTTTTTTTTTTTTTTTTGAGAAGAAGGTGGTGGTTATAAAAGCTTTGATCACAGCTTACTAGTTTAAATTTATTGCGCTCACAGATCCATGCAATGCACTTTTCGTAGCATGGCGTTTAAATTGTATAAAATATTATTCTATAAACTGTATAATTGTTTAAACATTGCACGTACAACAACAGTATTTCAATACACAATCGTTCTTATGTATATCATGAACTCATTTATTATTCATTTAAATACAATCACAAGCACTGCTTTCTTTGCGGCGCATAAACTTTCATGCTGTGTGCATGTCGGTAAATGCTTAAGCAATTGTGTGAAATTTCTTATAAGTAGTTTTTTCCGTAGCAAAAAGGATTACTTACTTTTAATAAAAAAAAAAAAAAAAAATTAAAAAAATGACTGAAATAAATTTTGTTTAAAGCTCGTTTTTATTTTAGGCTGGGTTGTCAGTTATGTTTGTTGTTGTCTACGTTCTTGAATTGTCGTTGTTACTCTGCTTTTTATTTCACAGTTTATTTTTTTCATTTGCTTTCTTCTTTTGAACTATAAGTGAGTAACCTTTGCTAAAGCCTACTTTAAGGCTTCCATTGTACATGGCACTCTATATATTTAAATATTTATATAATAAATCTGAAAAAGAAGAAAACATATATACAGAAAATTTAGGTCGATATCAAAACAGTTTTTTATGAATAGAAATACTGGCCTATAAAATAAATGTTAGTTACAGCAAAACTTCGGCTCCCTTCATGTAGTCGGCACTAGTTGTAAAGTTTTCAATTATTTGATAACTATTATAAAGGGATATTTATACCCTACATCACTTGTAGTGCGGGGTAATATTAGTTCGTGTGGATTTGTATGTAACATCCAAAAGAACGTAAGATAGATCCTCCTTTTATTATATCAGAATCAGAATCAGAATTATTTTCTGAATCGATTTCCTGTCTGTTTTTCTGATGTTTGTTCAGGTTTTCTTTTGTCCAATTTGCAATTTTTGAGATATTTTGACGGAAGACGAACGGAATTGAAAATGGATTCGATTGTATCATTTTTATGTCCACCACCAAGGATGGAAATACATTCATTTTGTCATTTTGGTTGTAACGCCCAGAGGGAAGCTTCAGTGATCTCACAAAGTGTATATATTCTTGATCAGCATTAAATTTAGAACCGATTTAAAGATATCCGCCTCTCCATGGGCCCATTTCGTGTAATGTTTGTAAAGAATTTTCCCGGCCGCAAAAATGAAGATATCAGTTTCAAATTTAGCAGAAACATTGGTTGGTCTTGCACGCAAGTTGGTATTGAATATGTTCCTAATCGGACAAAGGTCACATTACAACGTAAACTGAGAACACCTATGCTTTTAAGAAAAATGAAAGGTTGCCTTTTTTGCTGGTTACTCCTAAAAGCAGATAGATCTATAGAGTATTCTGACTAGGGAAAAATGGTAAATTTTTTGATAATTACGACCAAAGTAATGAACCGTACTTTGAAACAGTTTAAGTATTAGCTGTTTCTCGCGATAGTGCAAACGTTAGCGATAAAAAAAAAGTGAAAAATCAAAATAAAACTCTAAATTTAGGACGCTCTCATATCCTTTCGTTCGACTTAGAATTTATAAGAAGGGATTGCAAAAAGCATTATAGGATGACCGGTAATGTTAAAAAAAGCTGTAATACCAACGTCAACCTTGATGGCACTAATAAAAAGTTTTGAATTCGAAAATCAAATATTTACATCACATATAGCCTGAGTCAATGTTATAATCTAAGTACGAGTTCTCGTGCGCATAAATCTTGAAAATTAATAATACACAATATTCACTTTATATAGCAATCAAATATCCTTACTTTAACACGAGCTAAAGGTAGGTATAAAAATATTATCCATCCATTTCATAACTTCACTTTTATTACATGTCTCGGGACAAGCTTTTATAACGTATAGAGATGACGAAAAGAATGCAAATCGCAATGACATCCAATGTTCAAAATGTCATGCTGTAAAGAAGAATACTGACGTTGTCATCTTCTCTGGTTTTAATATGATTGATTGATTTAGGATTTTAATTTGAGAAATAATTGAAATACTCTGGAGTTCTATTTTTAAATATTTGTTTGTTTGGTTAATAGTAATATGTTATAACATTTACATAAATCTGTACAATATAGTTAGAAAGAAAAAAGCGTAGGTTCTCTGAATCATTTTGCGATCCGACTATAATAATCAGAAAAATTGCGTAGAGCTCTCTTGTATTATTATTTATATTTGTGAATATTTATACATGTTGACACATATGAAGACAAACGGATAGATTGCTGGGTGTCTGACTATCGCTTATATAGAGGTAATATTTTTGTGATTTTTTAGAATTTTCTTTTCCATTTGTTCGTAAAGGGTGATTAATCGAGAGGCAAAAATCAAATATAGTACAGCATTTGATAAGTGAAGTGTTGGTTTTATAGGTATGTCTGATTTTTTTTCTCTTTGCTAAAATATTGGTAAACTGCAAAAAAAGAACGTACGTAAATGAAAATCACAGATTTCTGTTATAGTAAAGTTTAAGCAAACTTCAAGTCAATTAAAAGGGAAAAACCAAAGAACAAACAAAAAGAATTATTGTATAAAATTTGATCGAAAAGTAGTTGAAGTAATTAAATACAAAACAATTTATCGAGACGAAATGAATGACATTTTTTAATAGGAAAATGATTACAAAAACAAAAAGGAAAGAAGAAAAAGTCGAGCTATCTTCGCTTTAAAACGGATCTTAAATGCTTATCATCGAAGGCAATTATTTGATTTTCTTAGTATTCCAATAGCTGTAGACATAGGAAACAAATTGAGATAAAGTTTACGTGGAATATTTGATCGAGATTACCAGACAAAATGTAATGAATATTCTTACCTTTCCCAATAATGAATACTAATCAGCTAAATTGATTTCAAGACGTAGATAATTCATAAGTAGACAATAAATGCAAAGTATAGTTTAATATATCTGGCATTCATTATTTACTTATTTATCTACGTACTACGTTGCTGCGTTAAGCCACGTACTGAATTCATTTTATATGCATTATCTACCTAATGCGAAAATGATGATTAAGCAACTGGTGAATATTGACGGTTTTCACTTTTCTTGCGTTTTATATCAGAAAGTGTGCGTAGCAAGTGCTTTCTTAGATGATCGGCTTGAAGGAATTGCATGAGGTACACATAGTGCTGAAAGGGCTTCTCGCGTATACTATTGCCATAGGTCTGTTGAATAAGAATACTGTAAATATAATGGTTTTCTGTACCGCTCTTTCTTTAATTCGACTTAAGTTCTTTAGATGGTGATTCGCTTATGTGTAGTGGATGATTACTCATTTTTATTTTCTCAAAACGATCTTCTTGACCGAATGATTAATAATGCATTTTCTAGTATATTTTTGGAGTTTTCTGCAACGTTTGTAACCAGTAACCAGTAGTTTATAACATCGTAGGTGATTCTAATTATTTCTGGCGAATTGATTGCAGTAAATGTAACGCCGGGGCAGCTTTGAATTATTTTATTATAGAGTGCATAATCGTTTTGTCAATTTTCCCCTTCGAAAGAATAAAGATCTATGGATCAAATTTGGCAGAAGCATTGAAAGTTATTGCACATACTTTGGTACAGAGAATGAGCCAAATCGATCAAAGGATACGCCTACAGTATGATATAAACTGAAAACACCTCTGCTTTGGGTGTATTTTGCTCATTACCAAAATATTACATAATAAAAATTTCCAGGGTATTCCATAAAATTGGAAGAAATCTGCCCGGTCAATATTATGGAATATCAAAACTTAGTTTTTTCGATCTATTGTTGAAGGTAAAGATGGTGAGTATAAAATATTCGGCACAGCGAATAAGAGACGAATATACTTTCCTGACTTGTTTTAAAAGAAAGGTGGTGAGTATAAAAGGCGAATATAGTTTTCTTACTTGTTTTGAGATAAAGGTGGTTGGTATAAGAGGCGAATATAGTTTTCTTACTTGTTTTGAGATAAAGGTGGTGAATATAAGATACGAATATAGTTTTCTCACTTGTTTTAAGAGAAAGGTAGTGAGTATAAGAGGCGAATATAGTTTTCTTACTTGTTTTGAGATATAGGTGGTGAATATAAGAGATGAATATAGTTTTCTGACTTGTTTTATGAGAAAGGTGGTGAGTATAAGAGGCGAATATAGTTTTCTTACTTGTTTTGAGTTAAAGGTGGTGAGTATAAGA
Organism: Glossina brevipalpis; assembly: GCA_000671755.1. Taxonomy (NCBI): domain Eukaryota; kingdom Metazoa; phylum Arthropoda; class Insecta; order Diptera; family Glossinidae; genus Glossina; species Glossina brevipalpis. The sequence continues at coordinate 207,715 of KK351208.1, forward strand.
GTCGAATATAGTTTTCTGACTTGTTTTGAGATAAAGGTGGTGAATATAAGAGACGAATATACTTTCCTGACTTGTTTTAAGAGAAAGGTGGTGAGTATAAGAGTCGCATATAGTTTTCTTACTTGTTATTATTTTTGTTCATCTAATATTTATCCGTTTATTTATGGTTATTTTTTATTAAAAAATTTAATAATTATTCAATCACTTTGTCTAAAGTCAAGTCTCATTTAATCTCATATACAAAAAATAGTTTTCAACAAAACTTTCCAGCATGATTTTAACGAGATAATAAACAATTGAAAACATAAAATGACCACAATAGAAAACTTTTCGCATTTATTTTTAAACAACTATTGAATCAATTAAGAAATATCAATAAATAAGAGATGATTGTGTGTTTATTATATCGAGCGGATTACAAACATTGAAGCACGTAGCATCAAATCACAATAAATTTTCAATTTTAATTAAATATCGAAAATTTTACATTAAATTTAATTCTTTGTTTTGAATAAGTTTTTTATTCGATTTATTTATTATTGAGCTAAAATAAAAGAAGTAACAAAATTATATTCGGCTTTGCCGAATATTTTATATAGCTACCAGCTTTATTTTAAAAAAAAAGTTAAAAAAATACATTTCAATAGGTGGAAGTATCAGATGTTTTCTATTTTTATGAAATTTTTATGGTGTAGTCTATGAGTAGTGAGCAAAACAATCAGCTTATTTATTATATTATAGGTGTGATCTGGGATCGATTCGGCCCATTTTCAGCCTGCATGCAAGGTCATCCGATTTTTCGATCAATTTGAACTCGATAACTTCATTTCTACGTCCCCCAAGAGAATACTTACTACAGACATTACACAGACGGACAGGCGAACATGCTTAAGTCGATTCTAAATTTTATGCTGGTCGAAAATATACAAACTTTACGGGATCCCCGATGTTTCCTTTTAGGGATTATAAATAAAATGACAAAATGAATATATCCTTCACTCTCGATGGTGCATATAAGAATTTGTATCAAGACAATGCTCTGTTAACATATCTTGACATTTAATGTGTTATTGTCTACCTTTTTTATGTTAGAAAATCTATTTTAAAAATTTATGATAAAATCATTGTTTTGAAAAAAATAAGTTCTTTGTGTACATAATAATATGCGGTATAGAGAAAAGTATTCAATAAAAAGAAAGTTTTAGATTTAAATTTAAAAGTTACTTTTGGCCACTTTGCATAAAAAATATGAATTTTTAATAGAATTTTCAAATTGTTAATAAGTTCTTGGCGATTATTATATTAGCATAAAATAAGATTCAGAACACTTCTTTGGATAAGTATAAATTTGTAAGTTAACTTAGTCATCTACGATTGCTTTTGACATACTCAAGGTGGCAAAAATTAAGAATGAAACGCAACAAAGAGAAGAAGTTTGTAAAAGGATGGTAATCCATCTGGAAAATGTAGAAAAATTTGACGCTTCATAGGGAGTTATATGAGAATTTTTAAAACTTTTTACTAACAACTTATGAATATCCGCCCAACCCAAATATAATATAAACATTTATGATACGTCGCGCTATTTGCACTTTATACGACCAGAGGCCAATGAAAAGACAACGCGTAACGCGTAAAATGAGTAAAATATCACAGCAATCGCAGTCAATATAAAGGAAAATCCGCATGTGTCAGTTTTAAGACGATTCCAAAGGCTGCGGTTATTTAAGACATGATGTCCATTAGTGTATTCAAAGCTATGCGAAATATTTGAACGATGTCTTGGTCAAAACTTAACTGTATTGATGCGTTGAATTTGTTTTTCTTTTCTCTTTTAAACATTTTAAAATTTTAAAAAATATCATTCTCAATGAAACACACTCTTAAAGCAAGACCTGACATTATGACAAAATAAGGATTTGCAAATAGAATGTCTTTGGAAAATTTTAGAATAAAAAACTACTCGAAAAAATATAAATGAAATCAAGAAAGTTGAAAGGAATATTCCAAATACATATTAAAAAGCATATTTAATTAGTTTGAAAAATCTTTTTCAAAATTTTAATCAAAAACTAGCAATGAGAGGGACTAGTTCACATTTTTCGTAAGATCTCTTTTACAATTCTGCGGCAATGAAAGATAAATAAAATAATTGAAAAATTTGAATACGAATAAGAAGAATTCAAATTTCAAAATAGATTAAAAACAAATCAAGTGAATATCGTTTTGAATCAAAAATGAGTTAAAAGAATAATAATTTCCAGTAATTACAAAGGTCTCGTTTCATATTATTAGCTTACAAACTGACATAAAACCTCTGTCAGAAGTAAAAAAAAAAAACATAACAAAGTTTACATTGATATTAAATGCTTGCGCACTTTTAAAATTTATATATAAAACATAATAAAATATTTTCAAACATAAATAAAATATGAAAAATTAAAACATACATTTGTAGGTATATTTACAAAAATATAAAACAAAATATTATCAGTAAATATATATCATGCTGTGAATGTAAACATATTTGACGAAAGACAACATTACATACATAAAGTGTGAATCAAAAATATATTTAAATTTTCATATTTTGAAAGATATTAACAATTGTATCAATGATACTTTACTAGCAAACCCATCTAATTTGTAAAACATAATATTAGGGGCAACACATATATAGATAGTTGTAATGTTCTTTTACTCATTATTATTGTCTTTTAAATCATTGTAAACATTACCTGTGGATTACTTGTGGATTTTTAAACTTATCTGTGTGTCGTAAGTACAAAATGGAAGAGTTTTTTTTTTTGAAAAATATTGCTTTTCTTGAGAGCCATTTTCACTTCAATTACCTTAGAGATGATATAAAATATATATGTACGCACCCTTTGCCATATAAGTCGCTCTATACGTCTGTGCATCCATCTATCTAGTCTTTCCTTTATTAGTTTGCTTACTCGTTCATAGGTTTATACTCTCTTGTTCATATATCCGGCAGTTTGCAACTTATTTCGGTTGTCCATTTGTCCATTTGTCGGTCAATGTTTTTATAACTCTTGTTAGTTAATGTTTTCATAACTCTTATCCTTAATCCCATTTTTTGTTTCTGTTTATATGTCCGCCCATCTGAATATTTAGAATTTTATTCATTAGTATTTTTTTATTTTTTTTTTACTTAATTTTTGTAAATTATATTCACCTGTAATTATGTAAAGAAAATCACATTTATTTTTTAGTATGTGTGTGTGTGTGTGTGTACTAAATAAGAACTCATTTTTCATCCTAATGTTTCTGTAAATAGTATACTGACCGTATAATTGTGGTTTTATTACATATTGTCAACAACGCATGGGAGAGAATTTGATAATTTACAGAGGTATACAATTCAAAGCTAACCGTTACGTCAGAAGTAGGCTCTAAATGTGATAAGAGTATGTTGGATAATTTCAAATTTATGTTTTACTACCACGGCATGAATTATGTGCTGAATGTATATTTGTTGGTTTATATACTTATGGTTAACTGGCTGAATAAGTGCGTATATGCGTATGTGTGTACGTGAAATGCAATTATGCTTTAATTTATACAGCGGAGAATAATTTGAAATGATTTCAGAATTCATTGAATATGATACGAAAGTTTATCATATCAATCGGTCTTTATTGCACTTATTTTTATATATGTGTAGCGCATTATAAATTAAAATATGTTTGTAAAGATTTTTTAAAATTAATTTTATTAATTAATTTTAATTATACAATTTAAAAAAGGGGAATTAATATAAATCAATTTTGGGCAAATTTATGAGCAATTAATTAATTTATTGTTAAAAATATGATTTTAATATGAACTATAGTCTCTCAAAAAAATACCGTACACACACACAAAAAACTATATCTTTTTTCTGTTTGAGCCTTTTCACTGAAGATAATTCGAAGCGTAACATCGTCATTCGAACGCTGTTGTTGTTCGAGTATATAATCAGGATATCTTCTTCGCATAACATGATAGGTCGACTTCAGTTCTTGTATTAGCTGAATTTTGTAAAGATGGAGATTGAAATGCAAAATACGACTTAATGTGCCGTAACATAGGCCGAAATGCTGTGCCCGTCGTGTACTGTATAAATTTGGATTTTCTTGAATACTTTCACCAATACAATCAACATTTTTGATGGAGCATGCATTTCGATGATGTTTGGGCCTTAATAAATCTATTACAGTTCCTGTTTTTTTCAACCTTTCTCATAGTTTTGCCTATAGTGCGTTTAGGTGGACGATTATATCGACTATAATTTGCTAGTAATACACGAAACGTATCTACTATAAAATCAGTATTTTTGTAGTAAGTTTTTATTATTTTAACATATTCAACAGTTGTTAAGAAATTCATATTGTAAAATGGCGAATATTTCACTACACAGATGGTGCCCTAGAATAGAGTTCCGTTTTACAAACGTTACTGAAAGAAGATTGCCAAATCCGGAGCATAAAATGGATAACCGTATATGCTCGCTGTGGGTCTTTTGTTTTTGTTTTTTTTTTTTTGAAATGCTATAGCTACATAAACGTATATATTTTTTTTTTTTTTTTATAAATCTTTCCGGAATTTTGGAAATTCTCAGATGAACAATTGTTGACGTGATTTTTGTGGAAAAGATTTGTGTTACGAACTGAATGTATATTATAAGGCGATGACTGTAAAAAAGGGGGAATCCTTTTGCATTAAATCGTTTACAATACCGTTCACATTATTTTATATGTAAAAGTGGGTCATGCAATTTCTCATCAATAAAAGTTTTATTCGCTTTGTTTAATATCCACTTACTTACGCGGAAACCGTATCGAACTTCATTTAATGTTAATACATGTATCCGCAGCTTGCAGGAAAATAGTGTTTCAAGTAAGAAAAAACAAAAAATAAAAAAAAAAATACAACTACGTTATATTCAGTTTGCAATGATTCTTGGGCATCCATCACTTATAACACTTATAACGTTATAGGTATAGGTAACACTTATACCGTTATAGGTATGCCTGTACAGATAATGAACTATTTATTAGACTCTAATTACACGAACTTAAATGTCTTTCTCTCTCTTTCTGTCTTTCTCTCTCTTTCTCTCTCTGTAACTTAGTCTCATGATAACGAAATAGAAAATTGTATTCGTTTGTGCCGAATCTTTTACACCCAGCACTTTTACCTTAAAAGAAAAGGTAAGAAAAAACTAGATGTCGATACTCTATTGGGTAGGCGTGGCAGACTTTTTTCATTTTTATACTCATCACCGAAGGATAAGGGGTACATTCTTTTTTCCATTTTTTTTTGTAATGCTCAGCAGAAAGCTTCAGAAATCCTACAAAGTTTATATATTCCCGACCAGCATTAAATTTAGAATCGATTCACGCATTTCGTTCTGTCCGTCTATGTAATGTCTATGGTAAATATTCACCTGGCTGCAAAAATGAATATATTGTCTTCAAATTTGGCAGAAACATTGGAAATTCTTGCAGGTAGGTTAGTATTGAAAATTGGTCAAATCGGTCCCAAGTCACGTCTACAGTAAAAAATAAGTTGAAAAGACCTCTGTTGTCTGAGTGTTTTATTTAGTACTCATAAAAACCGTACAATAAAAATTTCCACGGTATTCCATGAAAATAGAAAAAATCTGGCACGCCCATCTATTAAAATGTAGCTTTTCTGCTTACTTTTTTTTCCCGATAAAGGTGGTGAATATAAAAGACTCAGTAGTACACTCGAATATAATTTTCTTATTTCTTTTTATTTGTGCTGATCAAATACGTACACACTATACTACTACTAAATCACTTTGTCTGTGCTGTGGATATTAAAAAAACATTACATGCTCTTTGACTGAAGAAAAACATGAACACATACATAGTTTTTGAATTTAATCAAATTCAGAATTTTATGTTTGCAAGTCATATAAGCATTAGATTGCTAAAATACCTGCAAACAGTGATAAATCTTAGAAAATATAACATTTGACTGTTAGAGCAGATGTAAGTGACTGTTAAGCTAACAGTAGTTTCATATGAAGAGAATTTTCATCTTAGTAAGAGAGTAATGGTTAGTTTTTCGTCTTATATATATTTATCGTGTGGGAACGTTCGTTTTGTCTGAACTTTTAAAATCCATAGGAAAATTTTCTCAAATGTTTATATATATTTTATATCTGTTAGATAAGTAGAATCTGAAGTAAGATATTTTTGCTATCGAGTTATTAAGTGTTCATCATGATAGCAATAATAATAATATTTTGAACTAAAACATTAAAATGGATTAAAATTCAAACAATTGGGAAATATTGTTGGCTAATTTTGAAAAAAAAAAAAAACCTATTAAATTAATACATTTGATGCTCTACTATTGGTATTGGGTATGGGTACTATTTTAGATAATGTTTGCATAAAAACTACTATTTTTCATAATATCTAGACATTTATGCAACTATATAATAAACAGAAAATATATTTGGTAAGTCTTAATGAGTTCGAAATTTAAACAGAAGTCATCGCACACACATCACATAAAATAATTGGTGGGTAGTAAAATTTCGGATCAAGTTGCCGCTATTAAATTTTTTTTTTCCGTTTTCCCTATTGCTCTCTCAGTTTATGTTGTGGTCTCTTTATACAAAATATTTCTGTTATCATGTTGTACTCTAGGGATAATGTTGACCCAATTCATGAACACATAATGTGTTACGGTTTATTGATGTTATTGATCCATTTATGGTATTCATTATAAACGGGCAATTAACACACATCAGTATGTTTTGAACTAATTAAAATAAACACAACTAGGAAAATGGCTAACTTCAAAGTTTTAAAGAAAATTAGGTTATAGGTAAAAAAAAAGAAATGTTTGCATTTCGTGGGAAAGCGAAAAAAAAAAGGAAGGAATTAATTTGTTGTTCAATCATAAAATTGAACATAATGTGGGTTGCAAAGGGAAAGACTTCCGGATATATCGAATAGGCTACGATTGATTGATTCTCTTCTGGAGCGAGAAACTTACATAACATTGTAATGATTGAAACTTTTAGAGAAAATACAAAAGAAATCCATAGAAAATTTAATAAATGATGGAAGTTTCGCACGTTAGCTTACACATATTTTTTTTGATATCAAAAGAACGTGCGTGCATTTGAAGTTTTGTTTTTCTTTTTTGTTTTCTGTTCACACATTACACACTTTATTTTCGCTTTTCGTAAAAACGCATTTGGATAAGTTACGTACAAAAATCATTTTTCTATAAAAAGAACTTTTATAAGCTTTTCTCTTTTTTAAATAAAAAAGAAAATTTTTTATAAAAAAGTTATAAATTTTTTTTTTGGTTAAATTTCCCTAAAAATAATTATGTTTAAAGAATTTTTATTGGAAACGTCTTAGAATTGCATATATACAACTGTTTCCATAGATAGATGTTTTTGTTTGTGGTTTTGTCCCTTTATAAAAACTATAGGTAAAGAGTTTTATTTATTTTTTACTTCATTTTTATTTGATTCTTTTCAGTTTATGATCTGTCCTTTATTTTAGCCTTTCTAGTTGGTTTATGTTCAAATTTGGCAAAATCTTTCGCTTACTAAGAGAATAGTATACGTTTAAATAGAGTCCGTTTTTGCTATTTTATTATACAAATCTTGAGAGTGCATTAAAGCCAGCGACGTCAATATGATTTATCGGATAAGTGAAAATTGAACGTTTCATGAAAAAAATTCACATCGATGTATGTGCTTCATTTTGGTCTCCGACACTAAGGCATCTAAGTGTAAAGGATGATGAGAGTGAAGAGTGAAGAGAAATAGTAAAATGTTCGTAGCGATCGGCACCTACGGACTGCACACTGTTACCGGGAACAGCGATATCTTCGCAATATTTTTGATACAAAATCAAAATTTTTAAAAATTGAAAATAATGTTCCTTGATTGGCGTTGTTAATATGATAATCTATTCGCATATGCAATACAAGGCAGAGAACTCTAAACAAGATTCCAGATCAAAGTATTCTAGTTATAATGAACAAATTGAGAAGAGTAACATCTTCCCAATAACAATATTATTACATATTTTTACTTTAACGTATTTACAACCATATGTCTTCAAATTTCTGAAACCAAAAAGAAATATTTATATTGAAAGAAAATTTATAAACAGTTTAAAAAATTTTTTAAAATAGAAACGTCAAGGAAAAAACTTGTAATAACAAACGACTTTAGCATATTTGACGGGTCAATTCAGTTGCATATATATCCATCAAATTTACTTCTTTGTGGCGTGGAAAGCACAGTGTAATGAAGCTTATCAACGATGGTATCAAGTTATAAATTTAGAATTCTGCCGTAACGTCAAGAATTATGACAATCATTGCAGATTCATCATAAGTATATTCATCAGAAGTAAAAGAATGGGCGAGAAATGAGAAATGAGATATAACAATGAGTTTCTTTTACTGGTATTCCAGCCATTAATTTACTTTTGTAGGATTTTATAACAAAGAACCTGTAGAATAAAAAAATTAAATACTTATGCGGCACAAATTCAATTCATCTGCATAGACTGCATAGTACATTGATTAATAAGTTCCGGGACTCAGAAATAAAAATCCTATCTAGCAAAAAATTCATATTATTTTTGAAAAGTCTCAACACTCAAACTAAGTCAAATTTTATAGCATTTCTATTATTTTTTTACGACTTACAGTGGTTTTAATCGCATTACTTTTGTCATCTTCAAAACAATGAAAAATCCAAATGATTTTCGGTGAAAAAAAGGGACGTTTAAAGTCAAAATTGGTTTAATAATATATATATAATGGTGTGAAGTTAGCCCCCAAAAATTTTTGACGTTTGTGTCTTTGCTAGGTCTCCCGGTCACGGATTTCGTAGGACCCGGCCCTATCTGGTACTGTGTCCGAAGGGGCCATAGGTCATTTTGATTTGAGTGGAAATTTGTTTGAGCGGAAATTTGTTTGAGCGATAAAATGTTTGAGCGGAAATTTGTTTGAGCGGTAAAATGTTTGAGTGGAACTTTGTTTGAGCGGAAATTTGTTTGAGAGGAAAATGTTTGATCGGAAATTTGTTCGATCGGAAATTTGTTTGAGCGGAAAAATGTTTGAGTGAAAATTTGTTTGAGGCCACTTTGGCCCTCGTTATGACGAATAGTGATAATAAATTTCTTTTTTGTTTTTCATAATATAAAGCATGATTTAGTTTTTCATTTTTGTTCAGTTTTTGCAAACAATTTCTTGCCGTTCGAACAAGTTAGCAAAGGGACGGGCCAACTGTGCAGTTAGTCCATTTTTTTAGTGAAGATAAAAATGTGTTCCAAGCACAGTGGGCTAACTTCACACCAGTAAATTATAGACCCATACGTCCGAAAGTCTTTCATCCAAATAATCTGAAAAAGATAAAAATTATAAATAAATATTATTATTAAAAATCCCACAACAGAAGTAGTAGCTAATAACTTTAAAAATAAGGTTTAAAGGATTGCATGTAATTAACTTATACTTGCCAGAATTCTTGTTTTCTACTCAACGCAAATGTATGGAAATTCGATGATTGGGCATAAGTCTGGGTCGTACACAAAGGATGCAATAGATATAGCTTTAGTTTGCGCTAAAGATAGATTAATAAAAATACAAGTTAACAGAAACACATTTCAAAATGGTAGACAAACATAATTGGATTGATGAACATGCACTTGGTTGGATATGTAAATCTATGGTTAGTTTGGATGAAATGTCAAATACATAAGCGAGGCTAAGTGGATGACCAAATGAACTACTGAATAAACGGATGGATATAAAACAAAGAATTTGCAGATGATTGAACGAATAAACATTATGAGTGTGGCTAAGCTTGAAGCATGCTACAGTGTCAAAATCAGTATAACACACTCTTTGACAGCTGTTACGAAAAAACTCTGAAATACCATCATTGTTCGAGAGAGAATTTTGAAGGGTCTATCAACGCCAATTACGATAATAACTCTATGCTAAATAATAAATAATAGTTTGTCTTTTAATTTATTTAGAGAGAAGGAATAAAACTCTTTTCCTTCTTCGTTCACAGGACCCAGTACTTATGTTCTTATGAAATGATAACGAGCTAATTAAAAATTGAATAGGTTAATATTTTGTTTTAAAGAATTTCGTTGCTCTAGAGTGCAGACAAGCAAAACTAATTAATAATCGATGAAACATAGAATGCAGTTATATTCATGCGGATAAGCTAAACATAACTATTTCAAGTGTTCATTTTCGAAATCTATGCATATATAAATTCTCCACAGCTTGTTATGTCAGCTAGAAGAAAAAAAACTTTTTCTATTTATATTCAACTCAATTGTAATGGAATGACATGATATGCATTAAACATTATCCACTTTAGTAAGTTTTTAATAAGTAGGGTTTATAGTTTTTGCAAAATTACGTGACAGTGACTTTTATAATACTCAACGCTGCTTAAAGATCAATGAAATAACAATTTTTATAACCCCCACTACTATGAGAGGGCTGTTATTATTATATATATATATATATACATATGTATATATACATATATATATACATTACAGTTTTATTTTTTTTTTTTATTTAAAACTATTTTCATGAAACTAAAAATAATAATTTCTTTATAAAATAATTTTTCGTAAAAAACTATACTATTTTTTTCTTTTTTATTAAAAGGAAATGTGAAGAGAAAACATACTTTTGTTTTACTGAATATCATCTCATCTGGTTCCTTCCAACAAAACTCATTTGCAAAATGACACATAATATTCATAAATAATAAATTTCTTATTTCACAGGAGAGAATATACTCTGCTTGTTAGTCAGCTTGTAATTTAATGAATCTATGGTTGCTCATATAAAATATAAATAATATTCTCCCTTGAATTTCATTAATAGTCAAAACTTTTTTCTTTATACTTTTATTTGATTGACGAGACAAATTCGCAATCCTTTCGCACGTGCATATTATGAATAATTTGAAGATTTATATCAGAGCGAAATGATACCAACACAGCAGCGCCTGTCTTATATATAGTGAGTTTAAAGATAAATATTTTTATGAAAACTGATATGAAATGGCATATGTCATAATATACGTATTCATATATATATATATATATATATATATCCGAAATATATATATACATATATATATATATATATATCTAAAAAGAGCGAACTTTTATTCCGATTGCATCGGTTCTATTCATACTCAGTATATTGACTATTTAGAAACAAAAAAGAAAAACAAAATAATTGAGGAAAATATAAATCCAATATAGACTATTAGCAGAGACGTACTATTAAGATTAAAAAGTAGCAAATTTTTTCATTTAAATCGTACTGGCTTATTGACAAGTTCAATTAAATTTTCCATTATTAAAAGTCTGCTTGAAAAGAAATAAAGCTGCAGCTCAAATTCCCAATGATAACTCAGTGAAATGCTGGCAATTTCCAAAATCAATATTGTAGGTGTATTTATGAATCGCTTCCTTAAAATATATATAATTGTTTTAGATTTTTTTAAAGTATATTGAAAAGAGGATTGCTTTTCGCATCCTTAGTAGACATTAATGCTAACTAAGGCTGTATGTGCATTTTTATCAAGATGTCTAACGGATGATTAGATGGATGTACAGAATGATTTGAATAGGTTGTTTAAGAATTTTTCCATCGATTAAGAATATATTTATTTTATGAAATTTGTGAAACATATTTTTGAATATTATCAAAAATATGGTTAACATATATAAAGTAATACATCAAGGAAGAAGTGCGTGGCGTTTTTTTCCCAAAAATTAGAGTATATATTTTTTTTTTATATTTTAAGTGAACTTTATAAAAAAAAAAATATGCGTTAATTTTTTTTTTCTAAAACTTTTTGCACTTTTCAAGATTAAATCATTTATTAGAAAAAAAAAGCTGCGAACTTGTTCGTTTGCCCAATATATACACTTAAGCTTTCTGATAATCATATGCGTGTGTTTGTGTGTATGTGTGTCTGCGTGTTAGTAAAAGTATTTTACACCTAAATGACATTCATGAAAATAAACTCTACGTACACGTGCACATTTAAAAGTATACGTGACGTAAGTGTAAACAGCAGGGTTCTCCGGTAATCACCTTAAGACGGTTTCCATTCAATATAATTTGCAAGTTATTGCTGTCAAAATTTTAAAAAGTAGTCCTAAAGGGAAATGGATGTTATTATGATGATATTCCTCATCAAGAAATGTCTTTATTTATCTACCTATCTTGAACAGCAAATGTACCTTAAGACTTAAGACTGTTTGTGTTCCTTGCGAAATTTACATTACACACACAATGACTGTGTATGTGAAAGCAATTCTTATTTTAGCTGGCGAAAAATAAAAATGGAATGATTCCAGCGAAAAATTTTTATGACAAATTTCTGTTCCGATTGATTAAAAATTTTTTTAATTGTAAATTGTAATCGTATTTTAGTTAGAAGAATTTTTTTTTTATACGATCTATAGGGCAATATAACATTTTATGTTTCATAAACATGATATTTCTATAAAAGTTATGAAAATTTTTCACAAATTTAATTTATTCTTTTTGGTCGGCATAGAAATAAAGCTTTTTATATTTTCATTTTTTTTTTTTTTTTTTTTTTTTTTGCTTTTTTATTATACATCACTCCTGTAGCATGGTGCGTATGAAGTTCTATACATCACTCCTGTAGCATGGTGCGTATGAAATTCTATTATATTACTTATCAAGAGAGTAGAACAAGAAATTGACAACGAGATTATACGAATTTCACGATTATAAAGTTTTTCATTATTTTATTCACTTTTATTTTAAATTCCTTATTTACACAATTTCGCAGAAAGCAAACTTTCAAGTTTTTATGCATAAGTCATATTGCCAATGTATTTCAACTTTTTTTTTTTTATGATTTCAGCATTGAATTATGATAACAACCAAAAGAGAGTCAAATCTCGCAAAGTAAACGCGCAGAGATGTGCACATAAAATATGTTCATATTATCATCGGTGCGTTGACAGATGAAAGCGTTTATATGCATACAAAAAGTCAACTATATATTGATATTCACTCGTACTGTATATAATATATAAAATAATTTTTCCTAGTCAATCTTAGGAGAAATACATTAGTGCATAATACTCTTGATAGATGGCTTTATGTAGCATAAGTCGTATATAGTACAGTATAGTATAGTATAAGTATATAATGAAAGATGCTTGGAGGCTTCGAGACATATTGGGAGTAAAAATAATTATTTTTTATAACTTTGTAGCTTTATTCACAGAAAAGTTAGTACAATATACTTTACTCTCAAAGTATTGTCTATGATTAACTATGACTTTTTTTCCGTACGTCAGGCAGAGTACGGATTGCTTGTTGAAAAAATTCCTCACCTTTTGGAACGATCGAAGAATCGATTCAATTTTGGGCTTCTTCGTAAGAGGCCAAGCCTTAAATCATCGACTGGAACGACCGATTTTTGATCATATTAGAAAAGTGAAAACTTTCTATAAAAATACTGATTCTGTAGCAGATACATTTCGTGCATTACGAGCAGATTATAGTCTACATAATCTCCAATCTGAGCGCATTGTAGGCAAAGCTGTGAAGAAGTTTGAAGAACAAATTTGTCAAGGTCTTCACATCATCGAAATGCATACTAGACCGAAAATATTAGTGCTGCTAATAAATATGTCGAAGAAGATCCAATTTTGTCTTTTATATGGAGCGCACAGCATTTGAACCCATCTAACGGCATGTTATGGCGCAGTTGGTTTTGCATCTTCAACCTTACAAAATTTGGTTAAAACAACAATTGAAGCCTGCCGACTATGCAATGCGCAGAAGAAACGATCATTGGGTGCTTAACCAGTAGCATTTGGGAGACAATTTTCCCCCTCGAATTTTCTTCAATGATAAGGCTCATATTTCTACGGTAGTGAAAACCCATAAATAAAAATAGGAAAAATCTGCCGCACCTAGAGAATCGAAATTAAATTTTTTCTAACTTTTTCTTTAAGATAAAGTTGACGGATTTAAAAGATTCGATTACAACCAAATATCATTTTCTAACTTGTTTTGTTTTATAATTAATTTCTGGAGTTCTAAGAGAAAATGAGTGGAATCGAAGGAAGAATTTTGAATTCTCTTCATTTGGGTATCGTATAGGTACTGCTATAAAAGGTACTGATAGGTACTGATATAGCGGAAATATTCAAATGTAATGGTGACATAATTGTTTAATTTCTTGTGGTGTGTTTCGTCGATTTCATTACGTGAAATTTTCGAAATTATTTGATGTTACAATTTTCTGGAAATCTCAAATCTATAGTTCGAAAAAAGTCAGCAAATGAATTTTTTAATTTGTATGAGTTAGGATTTAAAGCAGAAAAAAACCAGACAGAATTAAATTGAAAGTAACGTTGACTTGAACGCTGAATGGCTAAACAATTTGTGAAAATTTCTGTTACATTCTTTTGTTGTCACATTTTCATCTCTTAACATTGTTTATATAAACTAATAGCCTGAAGTAAGCTAGAAATTTGAATTTTAACAAAAACTCTGAAAGTTAATGAAGTAAAAATTTCTCTGTACTTACCCTTACAAATAGTTAAGTTGTTGTTGTTTTTTTTTTTCTAATTTAAGCTCTTAAACCACATGCATACTAACATTTAGTCGTAATCTTAACCATATATACGTTTATCTATATCCTTTTTAAACACAATAAAGTTATTTATATAATCTAGTAATATTTCTTGTGGCGTTTGTATGAAAAAGCGGTCTTTTAGTATTTAAAGTTGAGTAAGATGAAGAAAACAGAAGGAGAATAGAAACTTTTTTATTTTGTCCTAAATACACAAACTTAATATTCTTAACAGATTCATTTAAGACTGGGTACGTTACAACATATAAATAATGAAAGACCACATGTATTTATTATAATATATTCCAAGAATAATTAAAAGGAAATATAACAGGGCATAGTGTATAAATTGTGCATATAATATTTCCATATAGTTTCGTTTAGAGAGAAGAAGAATGTACAAACTTAATAAAATTAAATAAAACACAACAATTAAAGATAAAACTTGGCTCTTGAATGTCTGTTACTTATTTGTCTGCTTTATTTTTGCTTTTCATACGTATTATATTATAAAGAGTTAAAGAAGAAGAAGAAGAAGAAGGAGAAGTAAATTAAAATAGTATCTGTTGCAGTTTTTAACATTGAATACGGAAGACAATGAAGAGAATGCTATCTACAACTATTCAGAGATTGCTGTCTAAGTAAAGTCGAAAATACGGAAGTTTGGAGCACAGTTAACAGGCTTAGCATAAAGATGCTGCAGAAAGTACGGCGGCTAGAGAGACTGCGATTGGAAAATGGAAAGATTCATAAGTTGTTGCAATCGAACGAAATCATCGTTAGGGAACGCTTGCAATAACTGATGGTGTAATTAAATCCAATAATGAGTGAAATATGCCAAAAATTGTAATATCGTGATCTTTCAGCTTATGGCAAAGCTCGCGCAGGAAATGGCAGCATTATTGAATGGCTATTATTCGATCCTCCTGGAAGTCTTGACATAACATTATTACTTCTGATAAGCAGACCTTTTGTGTGTTCGAGCAGCGCTCCCATTTTTACAACTATACCGAAAAAGCGGACATTATTATGGGTAGACTCAAATGAGTAGTTGTCCTTTCCATATGAGATTCATATTCTGAATAAAAGATAAGAAAAAAGTATGCAGCTAGCATGATTCGAACTTTTGTACGTAGTTACTGAAGAGATAATATATTGTGTACTGTGATTTAGAATTTTATCGTTCACACATGCGCAAGTGGAAAAGTAGAAAATGCGACAGTGAGTTCCTCGTATTTATTCTTCTATAAGATTTGTTTAGAATGTTGATAAGTATGTTTGACAAAATATTATTACTTATAAGACGTAAGTTTTTGTGAACACAATATGAAGCAAAGAGTAACTCGAGGAACTACACACGAATCTTTCATAAGATGAAGTTGGGAAAATCGGCAGTTTAGAAGGGGGACGGTTAATATTAAAGGAATGACAGTGACATCGTTTCGTCGGGCAGTTATGTTTAGGAAAGCATTTCTTGTGCATTGCATACGCTGTTAGCTAAATTCATCACTGAATTCACCGAATAAAACACAGGTTTCACTAAACTGTCTTTCATATAAAATGCATAACAAGAAATATATTTAATCAGCGTAAAATGCTCATGCCAATTGAAAGAAAAAAGGGTTTGCGAAAATTTGATCAAATGAATAAAATCTGGTTTTTTTATTGCATGCTTGAAATACAGAATGGATTCGTATTTTGGCAAATTTTCCCTTTTTCTTTTTTCATAAGTAAACAAATACAGGGATGGCGTATATAAAATAAAGCGCCTCCAGCAGATTACCATCAATACATAAAGAAAAGGTTATGCATATACGTGTATAGTGCATTCAGGTGCATAACTGTGCGTATGTAAATTTATAAATAAATATTGTTATTGCTTTAGCTTCTTTTCCTTGTTTTTTCCTATGTTGTTTGAATAATTTTCTTGAATGTGAGTTATGCAAAATAAACAAGTATGCATATGTAAGCTGTTACGGTTGATATTATTCATTGTGATTATGCAAGAGAACTCAAACAGGTGTTTATGAAATATATACTTTTATGAGGTCAGATATCCTACATGGGGAAAAACATATCGAAATAAATAAATAAACATTTTTTTATTATTTATTATATATTATATATTATCTATTATCTATTATCTATTATCTATTATCTATTATCTATTATCTATTATCTATTATCTATTATCTATTATCTATTATCTATTATCTATTAGCCATTATCTATTATCTATTATCGATTATCTATTATCCCCTTCATCCTCGGTTTTCAATAGTAAAATTAGAATGAAAATGAAGCAACACGTTTAACTTGAACTGGGTAAAAAAACGTTATCTTTGTTATTTGAGATGTTTTACTGCATAATTTTGTACTTAAGAAACTGTTTTGATATAATATTTATTCTTCTGATTGACTGACGATGACTAAAGAAATAAAATTTTGTAAAATTTTTTCCAAGTTCTTTTCTTTATGAAATTTGTTCTCTAACCTGAAATTTTATTTATTTATTTATTTTTAATACACCTTTTTATAATAAAGTAGAACAGATTTTTGTTCAGAAACAAAAATGGGAATATCTATCCTTCTTGAAGAATATTTCAATTTATTACACAGAGACCAGAGATTGAAAAGAATCACCCAAATGTGGAAATTCACTGAAATTTATTTAAGATCAAAAAATCCGATTCAAAGTAATTTAACTTAGCTTTAAATAAAGGGTTTATTTTTTTCTTTCAATGTAGCCTGTCAATGTTGTTTGCTGCAGTAGGATTACATGAAACCTTTGGAATCAAAGCTTTGAATTTCTTTAAAATAAAATGTAAAGAAAGAAAGCACCAATCAGTTTTTCTTAAGAGTAAAATGAAATTAAAATAAAAAAAGAATACATCCCTTTAAGACTTCGAAAAAAAAAAAACAATTTTAAAAGCAAAGTTTAAAAGATATGTAAGTATGTATACATTGTATACGTTTTTCTTTGCTATTCCAGTATAATGTTTTAAATGCCAGAAGACTAGTTAAGTGTTATTTTCTTCATTTTCTTTTGTTTTGTAGTTTTGTTTCGATTTTGTTTCTTTGCCTTGTAGCTACATTTTTAGTTTCACTTCTTTAAGGATGTTCTTATATCCGTTATTCGACGAACGATGTACGTTTTAAATTTCTTGTTGATTTTGTAACGTACAAAAATTTGGAGATCACCAAAGTTCTAGCTCGGACATACTTGTTCCAATAAAAATTATGCCTCATATATTATTAGCTCGTATACGTGATTGATTCAAAGGCAGAAAGGAAAATAAACTTCATTGACTATTACGTTGGCGTTATGGGTGGCCAAGATTCGTTGTAAGGTGCATATAGATCTCTTTGTTTTTTTTTTTATTCGATACTTGTTTACCTACAATAGTGTTAAGAGAGCGTCACTATGCTTTTATACATCCGTTGTTCTTAGCGTTGATGCCAATCTTCAATAGTTTTATTTGTTGGTTTATTTCGGGCTTATTGGTCTTTATTTCTTTGCAAAATGCTTTAGGCGTTAAGCATTTGTTATTACCTTTTAATGATAGTACTTCCACTAAAGTGGCTTTGGATACTAAAAGCTTTATTAAACAAAAAAGAAAATACCGGAATAAATTTTGTTTACCCGTTATACAGAGCAAGAAAGTTTGTTAGCTAAACTTAATTCTTGATTTGTTATTATATGTAATACAAGAAAAAAACAGAATTGTGTCAAGTGACATACGAGCGATACCTAAGTAAGGTAGAAAAATATATGAAAAATTCATTTTTATATCTACCACCGTTTCATATAATTTTGCCATTATGCTTTTATGAAAATCATAAATGTCTTACGGCAACGCTATACAACTTGTTTTAGCAGCGAAGGGCTGTTACCAGGCTATTTCTTTTTATATTATTTAAAACATATTTTTATATCTATTAAATAAATAAAAACGTTATAGTTTGGCAAGGTCGACCATCAAGTCTCCTACACGACTTCACCTAACACAATATTCTTCACTAATTTTCTTCGAAAAATACCAAAAAGTGTACGTTACCGTTCCTTTATATATAGGGGAGTTCAGAACGCGATTCGATCATGTTCAAATTTAATATAGTTGTAATATTTCTTTTTATTAAGAATATGTGATTGTACTCTATACCAAATGTCGTACAGGGGATCTTAAGTTTATGCGGATGTATGCAAAAAGAAATGCATTGTTGCCATGACTTTACCACGCCTTCTTTTATAGTGCGTTTATTTTCTCTCTAAACCGATTAACTTAATTGATTAGCGCTCTGTCCCTGGTTTCGTTATGTTCTCAAGATATAGCACACAATCAGCTGGTCTGCAGTAATGAGCAAAGGATATTCGACTTTATCGATTATTTGAATCGTTTCTCTGGCTTTTTGCGCTTAATAATCTTGAATACGTTAGTGGAAATATATAGAAGTAAAACATTGTCTGTAAGATTCATAAATTTTTCTTAAATGGCTCTCAAATATCCTGCTCACATGTTGCAACATTTGTTAGTTTTTTCATACTCCATAGCGCTTGTTGTGTAAAATATATTAAGTTTGCGCGGATTTATGTAACATCCAGAAAAATGGCTTAAGATGAGCTAACTTTTTATTGCGCGAATCAATTCAGAATCATTTTTCGAATTGATTGAAGCTTGTCTGTTCGCCTGTTTGTACGATATTTTTCCATGTATTCTAAGATCATAAGGTCGTAACTTTTGAGAGATTATTACGAAATTTAGTATACCAACTTAGCTGCAATTAATTCAAAAAATGATTTTGCACGAATTGATATAACAAAGGTAGGTGCGTTTTAAATTCTTCTACGCGCTACGTACCTCCGTACAAAGTTAAAATGTAATTATAAAAAATATACAATAAGAGTTCATGTGGCATCAGCGTTGAACAAAGTTGGATGTAATAAAAATAAGTTAAAAAACATTGGATCACATGTTAAGAATGCTAAATTTCAGTATTCAATTTAAAAAAAAAAAAAAAAAATGCATCTAATATATAGGGTTTTCCAATGTGTGTGGCGTTACTTTAAAACAATCGCACAATAAAGCCAGTGTTTTACGAGTGGTGTGCCAAGTGGCGTGATTCTGTTGAAAGTGAACGTCGCCTATACTTATAGTGTCAACTTTATTTCAAAGGATAGTCAATAGCAATAGTTCGACAACGCATCAATTCGCTGCAACACCTCTAGCATAAAAATCGCATCAAGCTGTCACTTGTTGAGACTGGAAGCCTCAGATGTGAAAATACCAAGTCAGATCTTGTTCACACAGCACTCAGTCAGTGGATTTATAGTGAATATATTTGAAAATCCCCTATTTATTACTTGTCAAATATTATCGCAATGATAGTTAGACGATGACAGTTAAAGAATGACGCGATATATACAAGCGTCACCTCTTATTGAAGGCCTGTTCACATTTAATTCTCGGAAATGGAGAACAGTAAAAAGACAATTTTTTAGCTTTTGAAGTAACAAAACGTTTATCGTTTTCAATTAAAGACATATATTTTATAAACTTTTATTTATTTTCTTAAATAGAAAGCTCTCGTCATATGACAATTTTTCATATTAATATTAAAGTAATATCCTGTGTGGAAATGTATGCACACACATATTTTTCTAGGTTTTCTTTTATGCTTTTTTTCCGGTCGAAATTTTTTCTTCACTAAAAAAGTTTTCGACCGCATTGTACAGCCATTAAAGGTTTGTTTCGAACTTTTTTTCTTTTTTTTCATTTGAAAAAGTATTCTTCCATCACATGAACAAACTCATCAGTCTCCATTAAGTATACATATATACATACAACTTTGTGTAAGTGTGTGAAAGGACTTGAATTTTTGAGGTTGCTTTTATCATTAATCTAAGTCATAACTGCGATGGAAGGAGAAGAATAAATTTCCTGCTCTTTTTTTTTTTTCATTTTTTTCAAAGAATATCTTGAGCAGTTTTTCTTGAAATTTCAAATTTTTTTTGGGTTAATAAAAAAAAAGGCAAAAAAAAAAAACAAACAAACAAAGTAAAAATAAAATAGAAATTTTTTCAAGCCACACATAAAAAGAGCAAAGTGTCAGAATCCATTCATGGATATCAGCGGCCCTTGTTAAACATAACAAATGCTTATAAAAGACTTAAGTCCAGCCCCCCGACAATTATTGTTATCATTATTGTCATCATTGCTTTCATTACTTAAGACTCAATCTTTTAACTGCTAGAAAACTTTTATATATGAAACTTTATGTCTACCGACAATCGCCTCTCCTGCCAGCAACTTTCAGCCATATTGTACAATATGTCTCTGCATAGATAAAATATGGTGATTATAAGTTGCTCAGCATTATCGTCATATTCGTTGGCCTGTATAATGGTTAAATCAAATTATCTCCTAATTGTATAAAAGAGCAATATATCTCCCTTCCCTTTGCTTGTTCGTTGGTTGGTTAATGCTGGCGAGAACAACCGAGAAAATCATCGATATAAGTATGTTTAGTAAAATGAACTTAAGTTAAATGTTTATTGAATGGAAAACTGATTTTATGGTTTAATAGTCAATACTATTGAAATGAACTGACAATAATGCCACCACGGTAGTGGTGTAGTGCAGTAAAGATATATATATATATATATATATATGTGTGTGTATAGAAATGAATGAAACTAACGTCAACCATAGGCATTTATTATTATTCTTATTATTATACAATTGGATAACTCTCTCTCTCTCTCTCTCGGCAAATTTCGTTGTACTATGTATATATATATATATATATATATAAATATATATATACACTTTTTAAGTGTTTCATATTAAATGACTTGAGTTTCCTTTCATCTGTAACAGTCAATACAAAAAAATTGAGTTAATTTTTTTTTGCAGAGAATTTGATATTTTTTTTTAACTGTTTCCTACAACTGCACTTCATATAAAAATTCATTTCTCTTCACAGATTGTTCCTTATGCTTTTCTTTCAAAATGTGGTTTCGTTTATTTTTGCTTTAACTACTTTTTACTAAAGTTATTGTTTTATATTTCTTTCAATTAATTTCTCGGTGTTTATATAAAAAATTCAAAAGAAAGAATTAAGGTTTTTGTTTTTTTTTTTTTTGTAAATGAAAGGAAGGAAAAAAAGTAAAGAATGTCTCACTTTTCGAAATTAAAAGAAAATTTACTCTTGTTTGGCTTATATGAAATCAAAAGGAATTTCTTTCCCCTTGTTGTCGGCTGTTCCTTCAATGAACTCTTTTTGCCGATTAAAGTCGAACTATTGGGCAATTCATTACATGAATTAATCCATCTGTTTTCAGAAGAATTTTTTTATATTTTCTATATAAAGCCATCAAAATTTACACACCCATCGCCCATATATATATATATATATATATATATGTATACATATATATCATATATTTTCAGTTTCCGTATCGGAAAGAACATTTCGTTAGCGTTTAAAATATATCTTCAATAGTTAGTCGACAAATTGTTTACTTGTCCAGTCTCTGTCTCTCTTTCTCTCTCTCTTTCTCTCTCATACATCTATCCCGTGTAATATTCTTCTCGGTAGTAAAATTTGTATATAAAGTTATAGTTTTATAATTTATATATGGTTAAAAAATCTTGGTTGGAATTTAACAAAGAAAAAAAGAGCGCAAAATTTATTTAAATTTCGACGGAATGCTCGAAGGTTTCTCTCGGTAATCCGAGTAAATAAGAATCCTGGAAAAAGTTATATTTGACTTGAGTTATACTTTGTAATGTCGGCTAACAAATGGATGACTATATTTGATGGCATCATAAAGGTATTATCTATTTATATTAAATCCAACAAATTACGTATTAAGTACCGTGGGTGATATAAAGTTTATTAATTTTGTATGAACGCAGAAGACAGGTCCACCTGTTACGATATTCTGATCGTTTCAAAATCATTTTCTAAATTGATTTCAGCTTTTCTATTTGTTCGTGTGTCTGTTGGTCTGATGTCTTTCGATGTACATTTATGTTAAACTTGCAAGTCGAAATTTTGGGAATATTTTGACGAAATTTGGTACTTTGACCTTCGAGTAGTTTATGAGTAGTTAATAAAGAAAGCAATTTTTGTTTTTGAATACAAAGGTGTTCTCAGTTTTCATTTTGGATTTATCCTTTGTCCTAATATTGCTTGTTTTCATTAAAAATCTACGTGAAAAAACTTTCGATGCATTTGCCAAATTCCAAGCCAATATGTTCATTTTTGCTTGGTCTGTTGAACAAGTATTGCGAGCATTATACAGACGGATAGACGGACATGCTTAAATCACTTCAAAATTTGATAACGAGGAAGAGTACGTTTTTTCAAAATGAATACTGTTACTGTCCTTAGGTAGTCGATTCAAAACGATTGAGTATTTCGGATACTTTATAAATATATATTTAAATAAGATTTTGGTATTTTTACAATCTTTTTTCTTCTTCTGATGCAATATTCCTTTTTTTTTGACAATTTTTGTTCTGTTTTTGTCATACTACGTCCGTTTTACAAATGTTTTTTATTATCTAAACTATATAAGAGAGTAAGCGGAAGCTTACAAACTATCAAGTATGGTATATGTCATTAACGAATATTTACTTACGTGATATTGTATTTTAAATAAGCAACAGTTAAGAGGTATTTCACTACACATTCATACAAATAAAAGATTTAATTTTATTTATAAAAATACGCAAAGGAAGAGAATTTTTGACTGTAATGTTAAATAACAGTGTATGTTAACTTTGAGCGCTTCTCCCATATTTTCTCTTTTAACTAAATTCTATACCGTTTATTATCCTTAAGGAAGAAATGTGACAAGTGACTTTGTTTAGTTGAATTTCAGTAGCGTTCGTGAAAGGTTACTAAAGCAAAATGTTGAGAAAATATTATTGAATAGTTGCTATAGGGGCGTATAATTAAAATGAAGATTTTTTTATAAAAAAAAGAAAAAAGAAGTCATAATGTACACTTTGTGTCGTCTTAGAGAATTATACAAGTGTTAAGAGTAAAAATCGAAACAACAATTTGAAAAATAAAAAAAAAAAAAAGAAGAAATACAACTGATTGTTTGTAACAATAAACTTGATAAGACATTTAGAGGCATTGATTTAAATAAGAATATTAAAATTTATGATAAATAAATTAATTTATTATAAACATGATCACTATAAATAAAAAATATTAATTAACAATTTTCGAACCAAAAAAAAAAAAAAAAAAAAAGATTATAAATGAAATGCAACAAATAAAATTAAATAATATTCAATTAAATTTAAATATATAGCTTCTTTTGTGTGTGTCTCTAGATCTAACTCAACTAGATCTAACTATATTGCCGCATAAATGTTTATATATTTAAACTTATTTTCCTTTTCAAATAATTATTTACTCACCATTTAAGGTAAATATGTATAAAAATCATAAAATTTTCTTTTAAAGTTGAAGTAAAAATACGAGACAATTTTTACGTCCTACTTTTATGGGATATAGTAAATATTTACAATAAATTTTATGTCAACATCTATACAAAAATGGAAAATATTGAAAAAAATTTTGTGCTACGTTTTCTAAAGTTTAATATTTATGGGAGCGACTTTTCTAACGTTTCAAGCGTTAAAATTTGAATTTAAATTAATTTAATTAAATTAAGAATTTGTAAGATGACATAACTTCACTTCTTTATATTATAATGCAGGCTTGCTTAGATCAATATTAAGTCGATGTTGAAGCATGTGAGCGGTATGTGAGTTCATTTTTTTAGAGAAGCATTTACAGTTGCTTTTCCAGTTTCCGTAAGGAAATTATTATATTTCATCAAATACATTTATAATATTAAGATTATTTTTGTCCATGTTTTCTCCTTTACTTTGTTGTAATAGATGAAGAATAAGATCAGATATAACTAAAATTGATGACGTAGTTGCTACCTAACATATGTAAGCAATTTTAAATCCTCTCAAATTTTTATTTTGCATGTATTGCTTACAGCTGACATTCGTATTAAACGAAAACAAGAACGAAGTTATATTGTTCTTGAATCGAATTATGTTATAATACTCATCATTAAATAGAATATCGTATTTGTTAAAAAAAAAGAGATCGACTCATTCGATGTATCATTTGTATATCGTATCGTGTTGTTGTATATCGTAAATATTTCAAATCACATTTTTGTACGATTTGGAGGCTTTTTATAGGTACGAATTAAAAATCATGTATAGTGCTAATTTTCTTTAGTCAAAAAATTTACTTCAGTTGATTTGAACAGATTATAATAATAATAATAATAATTTTAAAAAATCACGTATTTACGGATAAAGAATGTTCTATGTTGGGGTCGGGTAGTGTTTTCAAGTTGCAGTGCTGCCAAATTGCACAATGTTGCCAAGTTACACAGTGGTGCCAAGTTGGATAGTGATACCAAGTTGCACAATGGTGCCAAGTTACACACTGGCACCAAGTTACACAGTGGTGCCAAGTTGCACAGTGGTGCCAAGTTGCACAGTGGTGCCAAGTTGAGCAGTGCTGTCAAGTTGCGCAGTTGCTGTCAAGTTGCACAGTGCTGCCAAGTTGCAACTTGCAAAGCTGGAGGTGTATTATTTCTTAAAAATTTTTTATTATTATAATTTTAATTTTTTTACTTTTTGTCCAACTACAAGCACACCATTCATGTGATGGATAATAATAATAACTCTTTTATTTTTATTATTTATATAAAAAGGCATGATTTAGTTTCTCATTAATGTTTGTATTTTCTATTTTGGTTTAGTTTTTGTAAGCATTTTGTTTATTTTTCCATGCCGCTTTGTTATCAATTATCTTAGCAAAGACACATATACACTGTGAAGCTAGTCCACATTTTAGCAAAGACAAAAAAGAGGGCCAGACAAGTGTGGACTAACTTCACACCAGTACATTTTTCCACTATTATAGTGTGCTCGTTAAAATTTTTATTGTGTATTTCTTCCAGCTTATGAGAAATAAGTGAAAAACCCTAGAAACCAAACCTGTTGTTTATGTTTCATTGTAGACGTTTCCTTTCACCGATTCTAATCATTTTCAATATCGATCTACGTGCGGCAACTTTCGATATTTTTTCTCTTAATTTCAATTTAATTTTTAATTTTTGTGGTTAGGTGGATGTTGAATGCAGACAGACGGACATTCTTAAATCGATTCAAAATTAGATATATAAACCAACCTAATATTATATTCTTATTGCATAAATTCTTTACGAAAACTTTATTTATATTATGAACGTAATAAACTAATTGCAACCCGGTTCTAAAAAGATTTTTTCTTATTTTAATTAATTTCATTTTTTTTTCTCTACCACGATGAGTCCCTTACAGTACTGAATATTTGAGCTCCATAAACATTTACTAAGTCATTGCTGATTTCTTTGGAAAACCGTATAGTTGTGCTTGTCCATTCATATCTATATCATATGAAATCCTATAATACAATTTCTAAAATAATCCTTATTGTCATGGAGGGTTTGTAATATTCGTTCATCTTTAAAAATATCTTATTTTCTAGATCCTAATGATATGCTAATGTATATCTTAGGGCTTCGAGCTGGTACATAATACTTTTCTCATTGCTTTTATTTATTTGTTAAATTCTTGCCTTAAGGAAATTTACATTCCATTGTTATGAAAAGAATATTTTATAATTCCACTTTATAAAAGTGAGGTGAGGATTAACGTTGAAAATTATAGGGGAATCACTAAATTTTATACACTTTTCAACAAATTAAAATGAGAGCAAAATTAAAATAAACTGTAATCTTCTAAATGAAGTTTAAGTTATAAAAGCGTTCCAAATAAGTAAAAGTATTATATTGAAACCATGAAGCCCAACTAATAATAAACTAAGTTAGTTTGCAATATTCCATAGCGTTAGTAGAGTCGTAAAAAAAGCTCTCTAAATAGGGAACATATTTTTTTATGATCATTTATATTTAGAAAACTTAAAATCAAATTTTGTCTAACATTCTGAAAAAAAATATATATAAGAAAAAAAAAAAAACAACAACAGACGGACAGAAGAATATAATTAAATCGATGCTTCATATTATTACAGATAGTGAGTGTTTCTTGTTCAATTGCTCTGTTAGGTCAATTATTGAGAGAATTAGTACTCTAGAGATTAACATGCATTTTCGATCAAATTTACAAAAGGTTGCGACAATGCATAAAATAAAAAATAAATTTTTATTATTAATAATTTGCAGTATGTAGCAGATACTTAAAATTTATAGCTTTAAGTTCGATGCAAATATGTAAGAGTTCCGATCATCTCATCGGCATGCGAAGAATGAATAGAAAAGCTAATGGAAAGAATTCGTCCTAGAGCGTATGTAACTTTATTATTTGTTGTTGGATGTTTTTTAAGAGAATTTTTTGTGTATAGTTAAAGTAAACTTAAAAGATTTACGAGAAAAACCTCTTAATGGTAACAGGAAATGGAATTTAGTTTTATTCACACTGAAAATTATTGTTCTCAAGACCAAGATTTTTGAAGAAATAACAATAATGTAGATGAGAGAATACATATGCATACATATATGTACAAATACATACTTACATATATATATATATATATATATATATATATATTTATATACGTATTGTTCATGCTTTATATCAATAACTAGAGAGAGTTCAATTAATTTAAACTATTTCTTTTATTAGTGAGATGAGAAAAAAATTTCATTATTAAAACTAAGACGATAAGAACAAACAGTATCACACTAATAATTGTTTTCTTAAAAGTTTTCGACAACAGTGTAAACAAGTTTGAGATATGAAATTGATTTTAATGACAAGAGAGGATATTTCCAAACATTTTAAAGCGCCAGAAGCATATAAAGGAATTTCATTTCAATTAAGTGAAAATTGTGTTCTTGTAAATTTCATCATAACTTTATTGAATTGCTATAATTTTAATGAAAATCCTATAATGTTAAGTAATTGAATTAATTTTTATTGTTTATTTCAATAAAAGTTTTAATTTTCTTAATAATTTTAATCGATATATAATGTTCATTAATGTTTATAAATTTTTTTTTATCTTTCGAGCACAAAAGTTTTATTCTTTGATGGAGTAAATGGCTTGTTTCGATTATTATTATTTTGAAAATTAAACATTTTCTACGAGTGAATTACACTATATAGATCAAAATAAACGATAGTCAGATGCAATAATATTTAGATAATAGCAGGCATAGCATAGGGTCATTCATTTCCTATTTCGGATTTGGCAATCTCGCTTCAGTAACATATGTAAAACAGAATTATTATGCGTGGTATTGTATGTTTAGTGTAATGTTTGCCATTTTACAATATGGATTGTTTAATAAGTAATGAACCTGTCAAAACAGTAAAAAAGTAGTATAAAAATGCTGTTTGTGTAGTAGCTACTTTTTATGTATTACGAGCAGATTATGGTCCACATAATCGTTCATCTGAGCGCACTGTAGGCAGAGAAGTTGTAGAAGTTTAAAAAAAATTGTATTTTGTAAATGATTTGTTAAGGCCCACACATCATCGAAATGCCCGCTCGACCATAAATATTCGTGTTTTTTTTGGTAATAGTGAAAGTATCGAAGAAGATTCAAATTTATCCAAAACACGTCACGCAAAGCTTTTGGGCCTATCTTGCGGTACATTATGATATATCTTGCTTTTGAATTTGCATTTACATCTTTAAAACATTCAGCTAATTCAAGAACTGAAGCCGTAAAACCAAGGAATGTGAAGAAGATATGCTGATTGGGCGCTCGAACAATACCGTTTGGCTGACGATCATTGATCAGCCTAATTTTTTCTCCTGTTGGATATGTCAACAGACAAAATTTTTCTATCTGGGGCAGTGAAAATCCACAAGTAACTGTCGAAAAACTGTCGATGCATTCCCAAAAAGTCACTTTATGCTATGGAATTTTGTCGGGAGGTGTGACAGGCCCGTACTTTTTTTGAAAATTATGAGGGTATAGACTAAACCGTCAATTTTCAGCGCTACAATCATATGATTACCAATTTTTTTTAGGCGTGAAATAAAAGTTATGGATGTTCAAGATATGTGGTTTCAACAGCACGATACCATGAGTTACACAATACACTCCGCTTTAGCATTGTTGCTTGATGAATTTCCTGGACGTGTCACGTTCACGTTTCGTTGATGTGAATTGATCACCAAGATCGTGCGATTTCTTACAGCTGTACTTTTTTTTTTGTGAGGTTATGATAAGAATCGAGTTTATGCGAACAATTCTTTAATTCTTGATGCTTTGAAAATGAACAAAGTTATGGACGAGTTATTGCCGAAAATTATCTTAAAAGCATCCATTTCTATAAGATGTGCCATGAAGTATATTTGAATGATGTTATATTCCAGATCGGTTTCGAAGTTTAATTTACAATGTGTGATTACTAAATAGATCAATTGTCTACAATTTGTGAAACATATTTTTATGAACATTGATCTCCAAAGACATTAAACTCTTCAATGTTTCTCCTTGTATTTCATTATTTAAATATATTATCTCTTTTCCAAACATCATTATATAATCTAAGCAAAGTAATCGTTTACATTTTCCACTTGCATTTGCAACTCATTTTATTCATAAGTAGATTTAAGAATTTCTTACTAAAACTTTTGTTTATTATGTCTCATGTGTGTCTTCCTATTTTCTACATAACTCTAGTAAATAAACAATGTGCATTACGTTACATAATTATATTATAAAAATAAGGAGTAACGTTTATATTATTATTATATTCCATTCAGCACATAGGTATCAGGTGTTCCTAAACGCACCCTTATGCTGCCCCCTATGCGTTCTAGTTGCAGATACACACATCCTTAGATAATTATAATACTTTTTTTTCTTCTCTTTATACTAAGTGTTGATGATTAAATAAATGAGAAAAAGTTTAGCGTGTCAAAAAAGAAAAACAAAAAACTCAAATTTTATTATTAAAAATGTATGCATGCGGTTCATGGTCACGGTGTTTTCTATGTAACATTTTTCCAATGCAGAAAACACGCAGGGACCTGCATGCATTCAGACAATTTAAAAAAAAAAACAAAAAAAAAAAGAGAAGAGAAGAGAAGAAAGTTTCTATTCACCATCGATGAGAACTTTTGGCAGCTCTTTGTCGTTTCGATTTTAACTAATCGTCAATGTGCACTGCTCTCAATCGATTGTTTTTTTTTTTTTTTTAAATAGTTTTCAAAAAAAATTTCATGTCAAATAAGTACTTAAGTCCATTGATAAATAAGCACTTATTAGTTATCTTTTAATCTTTCAATCCTTGCAATTGCAGCCAGTAAAAAGACTGTAAGAGAAAATTTTGCTGTGTATTGAAAATTTTATTTTTGAGAATTAATTGAGTTTCAATACAACTTTTGCAATCGTTCAATTTTAAACTCTATCGTCATCGTTCTAGTTATAAGAACTCGTAAGGATTGATAGAATATTCTCGTTATAGATTTAAAACTTATCTATATATATAGAGTAATTTAATTTAATTTAGCTTTAAGTCCATATTACCAGATATTATGGATGGAATATATACTTCAACTCTCTTCAATCAAATTCAATATATTTGCAATCTTATAAAAAATAAAAAAATAAAAAAAGCGGAGATATAAAGATATCAATATTCTTAATAACAACAAGCTAAGGCAAATAAAAAATGTAATTATTTTTATGAAAAATTCAAATGCTTGTATCTTGTT
>KK351208.1:249827-267269 GCA_000671755.1 Glossina brevipalpis
TGAAAATCGACTACTAGAGTTTTTTGCAAATAGAGACCAGGACTTCTATGAGAGAGGCATTTTGAAGTTACCTTTAAAATGGCAACAAATCGAACAACAAAACGGTGCATATTTGACCCAAATCGGACAATCCGAAGCATGTTAAATAAAGTCCTGAAGTTCATATAAAAATAATGTATTTTTTTTTCGCCAACCTAATATAATATAATGGGTTTTAGTCTGAAATATACATTAAGAATATTTTCAGAGTAAACTTTCTTATATATATTATATAAATCATTGAATCCAGCGACTGTTTTGGGAAGAATTTGTTTTCCATATATTTCTCAGTTCCAGTATTTCTATATTGATTTCGGGATTTCATATGTTGGAAAACGTAACGAAAATCTTTTCACGCGATTGTTTATCATACATCGTTCACATCGTTTATCGTTAAATACTTCATATTATACTTTTGTACGATTTGATGGATGCTTTTAGGTAAATATGCGAACTTAAAAATTAATTCCCTATACTCCATCATCTGTAGATATGTACATAAAAATGCAATGATGAAAGTTCTTTTTAAAAAGATGTAATTTCTGTTATAGATACTTGTATACGATTTAAGATAAGCGAGAAACAAAAAAAAACAATTGAAATTAAATTTCTTTGCAGTTGTTTTGAAGATTTATCTGCAAAGCGAGAAACAAAAAAAAACAATTGAAATTAAATTTCTTTGCAGTTGTTTTGAAGATTTATCTGCAATAATCCAAAACTACTAAGCTCACTAATTTAATCCAAACATCGAATTTAATCTAAGCATCAATTAAAAAAATTTTGTAGTAGAAAAAAAATTTGAACAACCTGAAGATAGTCGTTTAGAAAGATATATGAATACGATTTTAGTTATTTGCATTTTGTTGCAAAAATTGTTTGCTTTTCTACTTTAAATACAAGCAAAGATAATTTCTAATTTGAAATGTTAAATCTATTTTGTTAAATAGTTTTCATGTTTTCCTTATAATACCATAATAGGATTTTTTTGTTTTTTTTTTTGTATTTTTTTTCTTTGTCATACAGAGTTGAAACTTTTTCATATTCATTTGAAAAAGTTATTAACTTGTCTAACATATTTGTTCATAGAATTTCCGTTACATGAATTCTGGCGAATGCAAAAACACAGAGTGTCATACATAAACGCTTATTCTAATATGAATCTATTTTACTATGTAAGCCTTAAATATTTAGTTAAGACAAATTTGTAGACAAGCCTGTAAAAAATGTGCAGCCATCATGGGGGCCTTATATGGGGGCACATACACATCATAGTAGTGCCTTTTATGCAAATACCTTACTTATGCAAACACTTAGTTAAATGTGTTTGTTTGAAACGAATAGCGCCCTCTGCATATATATATACATGTAGGATAATATTTTTGTGTCTAAGAGCTTGTGTGCGAGAGAGAGAGTTAAGAATTGAGTTGTGTGCATTTACTTTGGGAATACCGGAAAATATTTGTTACTTGACGTCGTGAATATTTTTACTCGTAGATAAGGAAGTCATACTAATTTTTCACTTCGCTTTGTAACACCAGGCAACATAAGCATTACTGATCCTATATATATATATATAGAGTATATATAATATATTTTTGATTACAATAAAATTCAAAGCCTGGTTTGTTGTGTCTAAGTAGTCATGTGTTTCTCTATTCTCTATTCTTGTGTGTGTCCACAATCCATTTTATTTTGTTCTATTCATCTATGTTTCTGTTTGCTATAGAAATTTTTAAGTTAAACTATTGAAATTTTACATTTAAAGCATAAATTTTGATTAAGTGGCATTAATTTATTTCAAAAGTTACAACAAACCTCGAAAAAAATAAAAATTCGAAAGTATTTATACAATTAAATCATTTACTAATTTATAATGGATGTCAAAATGAAATTCAACTTAATATCTAAGAGTTATTCCTTTTCGTGAAAATATTTAAAATCGATTTTAATTGATTGATCTTTATACATTTTATTATAATAAAAACTACATTTTTCTTAAATATGTTCATATTTAATATTAAGGAAATTTCAATTCTCTCATTTCGAAAACACAATCAAATGTGTATGAATTTAGAATTTTAATAATAGGCATTACAAAATTCGACTTTAATTTATTTTCTGGATTAAAAATTAAAAAATAATTCAGGTCATGTTAAGCAAATTTTGTGCTTTTAAAATTTTTTACCATAATTTTCTTTGGATATTGGGTAAGTGAGTGTAGTCTGCATTCCTTACTTTACCTACTTAGTGATCCAAATAATATGGAGAATGAATGAATGATATGTTTTAGTTAAAACTATAAATTAAGTTTTTTTTTTTTTATTGATAGAAAGCGTATCTTGGATATTTATTCCTTCAAGTCAATGTAAAACTATTGTTAAGCGTTTTGTCAAATGGTGAGAGCAACTTCGGCAATGAGCCTTTTGTGCTCTGGCGTATTGTAAGTGAAACTTTTTTTTTTTTTTACTTTATAAAGGATTATTCATGTTGTGTTTCCGAAAGTAAGCGTAAGCAAAATATTCTTCTAATTGAGATTTGAATCAAATTTTTCCTTTAATATATTGTTTGTATTCTGCCATTATTTCCGGAATATAACTTGATTCAAATGTCGACTACGGG
Source organism: Glossina brevipalpis (assembly GCA_000671755.1). Taxonomy (NCBI): domain Eukaryota; kingdom Metazoa; phylum Arthropoda; class Insecta; order Diptera; family Glossinidae; genus Glossina; species Glossina brevipalpis. Next base: position 252,486 of record KK351208.1, read on the forward strand.
ACATTTTTCACAAGTCTAGATACTTTTGAGGTCGTTTTCGTTGTCTTGTCTGGCATAGCGAGTAATAGCTCGAGCAGAATTTGAGGGATGTGTACGGTCGTGAATATTATAGATATATATATATATTTCCAAATATTATTTATAATGGAGGATGTTATGGATAAACTTTTAATACCTTTCAGTTTCTGAAGCTTCTTTCTTAATGTTACAGACGTTTTCACAAAAAAAGAAAACTCTAATACTCTATTATAGCCAGTGGGCGTAATCCATTCTTTCCATTTTGGTACGGATACTAGAGGATAGCAAACTCATTAAAAATGGTTTATAAGTAATAAGCAAAGAACCGAACTTTTTTTTTTCTTAAAAGCAGAGTGATTTCCACTTTGCGCAGTGCTTTGGGCATACTCTTCGACCAATTTAACTTATTTTCTATATGACCTGCGTAGAAGAGCATCCAATGTTTTTGGCAAATTGGAAGCTGACATCTTCATTTTTGCAATCAGGTGACTGTATATCACAATCTTACATAGAGGGACAGACGGATAGACGGATAGACGGCTAGACCGACTAGTGGACATGCTAAAATCGGTTGATACTGATCGAGAATATATATACTTTGTGGGCTCTCTGAAGCTTCCTCCTGGCCGTTACGAATAAGATGAAAAAATATATAATAACAGATATACTCCAATCGTTTGGTGGTGGGAATAAAAACTGGAGATCCTTCTTTTTTCTTTCACGCACAAAATTTAGAAACTCCTAAATTCCGTTAAGAATTCGCCCGCAATTAAGAGAGAACTACACATATGATGAAGAAAGTGGAATATATCAATATTGCTTTGAGTTTTGAGTTTTTATTTTACTATATAATGCAAGCATAATTTCCATTCTTCTGGACGATACCACGACCAAAATTTCTAACAATTGTATCTTCGCTCTGGCTTGTAATCAAAGATCGCAAACACGCAAGTTGTTGGTGAATAATAATTCTGTTGGTTTTAAAATGTTCTACATATTTTTTTTAAACTCCTATGAAACAATATAAAAAAATTTATTAAAAAGTTTTATAATTTAAGAAAAAAGAAAAAGTTTTAAGCAAGTTTCGCTAACATTTTTTTGACAATCATTAATGTGTTCTTTCTCGGTTTTTTAATAAATGCATTTCAAAGCTGCGAAAAACAATGAAAGTAATATAAACGCATATAAAAGCAGCTTGCTATACAAGTACAAGCGTTTTAATGTATAACTATACAACATAATATATATGAAGACATTATTTATAAAAAACATGCCGTCATATATAATCTATTGTTATAAGTTATTATTGTATTTTAACATATTTTAGTAAGATATTTAACATAATGATTACAGGGCAAAGATGCAAGGCTGCCAACTGGCTTAGATGATTCTTAATCATAATTTCATAAGACTCAAAAATAAGCATTTAAAACCAAGTATGTCGTCGTGGATTTTTTGCGATTTTTAGACCTTCAACCATAGTTACCTCCAGCCACAGTTTCTTCTTCTTTAATAGGGAGTACGTATATTTTAATTGGTTGTCTGTCGTATGTTTCTGAGTACTACAAATGCTACAAATGAATCATAATGAATGGTGTGATACAGAAAAATATACAAAAGATATACGAGAGCTATCCTACACCGCTTGTGGTACAGCGTATTATAAGTCTGTGCTGATTTACCTAATACTCAGAAAGGCCCCGATGTCTGTCCACATAAATTGTGTTTAATCTACAACTCACAATTCTTGAAATATTTGTTATATTGAAGGGCTTTGGCAAGAGAGGAACGCTATTAAAAATTAATTTGATCGCACCATTTTTGCGACCACTTCCCATATAATGCCCAATTTGAAAAGAGCCATATAAAGAAACAATTTCTAATATTTTTCGTCAAAATCCGGCGGAAAATAGTATTTTGGTATGTAAAGAGCAAATGTGGAAAAGTTGAATTGGGTGGAACCGAAAGGAAGTCTTTATATATTACAAAAAAATAAATATAATTTTTAATATTTTATTATGCAAATAAATCCTTAATAGTAATTCGACATGAAAATTAAGTGTTACAAATTTAGACTACGTAAATCTATTTTTTGGACTTCATTTCAAAGAAGTGTTCTCGCTAATACATATAAACTTTTATATGACAAAAAGTACTGATCTTAAATATTTGATGATAAAAACTGTTCCGTAAGAATTTGACGTAAAAATTAGCTGCAGCAAATTTGGGTCTCGAAGATCTATTGTTTGAAGTTCGCCTCATATGAAGGTACACATGATAAATAAGTTATTATATAGCAACAAAGTCTAATTTTTAGTAATTTATGGCAGAAATAGTTGAACATTAAGATGTCTGATAGGAAAGTTAAAATTGGACTATGTTAGTTCAAGTTTTACACCCTATCTTCCCTTTTAGCGGTACCGTCGGAAGGGTGTCTTAACATGGAAACCAAATATAAACATTTGATATTTTATCACAAATGCAAATTATAAAGTGCATTAGCCAATATAGCGCAGGGTGTTTAATGTTCGGACTTGCCCGACTATAATGTTTTTACTTGTTTTCTTTTTTAAGTTTTAATAATTTTTATAGAAAATTAAGAAAAACCTCTAATGTGCTTAGACAATGACTGGATTAATGCAATTGACGTGTAATCTTAGCGTAGTCCACCGTACTATCTATTAAATAATAAAATAATTTCTTTTAGATATTACTTAAAAGCAATATTAAAATATTATTAAAATATCAAAGCTTACTTCATTCTTCCTTTAATGAAGGATACAGTTTAAATATTTAGGTTAACATTCCTGTTGAAGAATTGTGAGAATTATGTAGGTTTTTTTTCATATGATTTACTGTCATCACGTTTGTACAATATAATGGAAAGTAGTGAGAATAAATTTATTAACCTACTTGCTAGGCACTTGTTTTATAAAAAAATCTTTCACGATATATACATAAACTGAATAAAGAATTTTCAGGTAAAGCTTTGTGTATTTTAATTTGAATTTTAATGCTATAATGTAATTATATCCTACATCACTTATGGTAAAGGGTATTGTATGCTTATGCGGTTGTACGTAACACTCAGAAGGGTTTAATAGAGACTCATTTCTTTTTATTATACCAAGCGAATTAGAATCATTTTTTGCATCGATCTAAGTCTGTCTGTCTGTGTATCTGTCCGTTCAATGCTTGACCATGTATTTTTGTGTTCAAACTATAGGCTATAATTTTTGAGATATAATGACGAAATTTGGTATACTGGCATGTTTTGGCTTAAGGGCCAAATTTGCAATTTTCAATATTTTTCGATAAAAATTTGGTTTCTTATAGCATTTGGACGGATCCGATGAGATGTTTTTTTGAATTACCTTCCATATAATCTTGCTTATGAACATAAATGAAAAAAGTTTCTAATTTTCAATATTTTATAATGAAAGTGACTCCCTAATAATGATTTGACCTAAAATTTTAAATGTACTAGATTTGCATAACGTAGTTGGGTTTTTTAAATCCATGCCATATATAAGAATTCTCACATGAAAAGTGTTTATCTGACAAAAAGCACTGATTTTTAATACCTTAGGTTGAAAATTGGTTCATAAGAGTAATTCGATATACAAATTTACTGCTCTAAACTTTGATTACTTAGATCTATGTTATGGACTCTCCCTTTCAGGGCTTTCATGGGAACCAAGCTTTTATATGATAAAAGAGTCCGATCTTTAATATTTTATGAAGAAAATTGGTTCGTAACGGTCGTATACCATTAGAATTAAATGCATTGTATTTGGATCACATAGATCCGTTCTTTTTGAAGTCACTTCACATAAGCGTTCTCATCAAAAGAAACTCTTTATATGGAGAGTATGGCTAATATGTTAAGAAATAAGAAATTCAATGCCTAATATTAATTTGGCATAGAAATTAATCATACCGAGTTGGGAGCATGTAGATCTATTTTTTGGACAAAACCATTAATATATTTCTAATTTTTCTTGTTTTCTTATGAAAGTAACTGAAGAATTATATTAAACAAAGTGGTGTAGGATATTTAATGATCGGACTTACCCGATTATAATTTTTTTTACTTGTTTCTTATTTGAAAAATTATTAAAATTATAAAAGAAAATTTAATTGAGTAGTAAAATTTTTTATAAAATTTATTTAAAATTTCCACTTTAATATAAAATAATTTAAATAAGTAATTTTAAGAATTGCAAGTGACAGAAGACTTAAGTTAAACTATTATTTACATTTTGATGAATTATGGTGAATATATTTATTAGAAAATACAACTAAATATAGAAATAGAAAAAGTGAAGAAAAATTTTTATACATTCAAGTTCAATTTAACTACAAAAGTTACAAGTGAATTTGACAATTTGTTTTCATAATTAATGACAAAATTTCGTAAGCCTTTACAGGATATTCTAAAATTTAGTCAAGATTGGAATTTGCCACCATTTGTGCGGTAAAGTCTTGATAACCAAAAAAACAAAAGTAGTTCGACAACCAGCAGTATAGGGTTAGTAAAAATAGAGCATTATACGAAAAAGCAACACGTTTTCATTGTTGAACGGTATATCGAAAATAATGAAAGTTTGGCGGCCATAGTTTGCAAATTTCGTACAAAATATGTTTGGAATATTGATTTAACGTTGTCAACTGTGAATCGTCAAAATTATCATGTTTGCGAACTTACATGTGAAACGCTTATCACTGCTTGATGTGGATTTTGAGCTGGAAGCATCGTAGGACTATACTGATCAAACAAAGTGATTATGGAAAATGTCGATAGAAAAGAATGTATGTGCCAGCAAAGCCATAAAGACCACTGTGCCTGATGTGCTATTCCGCACATAAACTTATCCGATATATATTATGATTTAATAAAAAAATCACAATAAAAAAGAGAAGTAATCGTGGTTTCTATTTAATTTAAATCTTTCGTTAGTTTTGGGACACTCTCTATATAACGAGTCACTTAATCTTACAAAATTATATCTAGATATAGAAACTTTGTAAGAAGTACAATATGGACTAGGACTTAGTTTATAATACATCACTTCAAGTTTGAGGCAGTTCTTAGTTTAGTTTGATACTATGTTCCCTACGTTAGGTGAGGTTAGTTTAGATCACATCCTACATCTCATTAAATGTTTGATTAGTAAAGTTGATTTGAGTTAAGTGAGAAATAGAGATCTCATTGCATACATTATTTATATCTTTAATAAGAATCCTAAGTGGATTAATTAATTGAATAATTGAATCTGCATCTGATATCCGCTTATGGGACGAACTGGAACAATCTTTGCGTCTCAATAACTTCGTTAATCAATTTTACTAAAAATGAAATTCCTAAAATAACCCGACGCTTCTCTAATGGGGGCAGTACTATGTAAGTGACTAGTATTCCATAAATATTTTCTTTATTCTTTTTTTTTTTTTGTAAACAAATTCCTTTAACATTTTTATCGAATATTTTAAATAACATTTGAAGATATTTGAGTTAACAAACATTATTAGAGTCCCCTAACAAAATACAGAATAAATTGTATATATGTGCGGTTTTAGTCAATACAGAAGTACTTGACGATGCTGTAGACACAGTTCTCTAAACGATGCACTGATTGCATTTTTACATTTTCGTACTTCTATTATTAGAAGATTGTTAAGCTTATTATCTTTCATACACGATACATAGAACGTGTGATGATTTTCATGTACATTTAACCGTTTATTTATATAACAAATAAATATAATCATTGATATAGCATTACCAAAAAAAAGAAAAATATAAATAAATTATAGCAAGAAAATTGAAAAAGAACACATGTATGTTTGTAAGCTTAGATACAATCCCATAGCTCGTACCTAGTCTTTCTGTTGCATGCCATTGTTTACATACATATGCATGCATTCATGTCTATACATGTTCAAGCATTTGTTTCGCTCTTGTATAACTTACTCCTTTCACTTGAAGCTTTCAATAAATCTAAAGTGTAGAAAAGAAAAAAATATTTAATCTGAGATGTCTTGTTAATCATACATTCATGCATGCGTACATCTCCGTTTGTATGATACCGTGTGTGGTTATTCGATGTCTGGTAATAATATAAAAGAAGAAACTTTAAGAATAACTATTGGATCTCTTATATGAATATTCATTTTCTTAGATCTATTTTATATAAGCCCGTCAGATGCTACTAAAGATTGTAAATAGATAATTGTAGATTTATAAAATCAGCACTTCTCGAATTAGACACAGAACCCGAGATTTTTTTGAGGAAACAATTTATGATTGAACGTAAAGCTCTAAACCAAAAATTTCACAATTTTGTTATGGTATTTCAGGAGCAACGAGAAAATTTGGTATTTTGAACTGATTCTATTAATTTTCGAATTTTGACGAGAGAGATAAGAACAAATTTTTGAGAGATGAAAATTGTTCTATTAGATGAAGCAAGCATTGAGAATGTATAAGATATGTGATATGAAGAGGCTGAGAGGCAGTTAGGCAATCATGTTCGAATAACTACGCTGTACACATTGGGAACATATATAAATTTTCCGGTTGTTATTTACTAGCATAATAAAAATATAGAAATCTTGTATTTGGGCTCATGGATTACCCGAAAACTTTGGTGATTGTTAGGGAAAGTATCGACGAAGAACCAAATTTATTCATTAAACGGATTTGTTCTCTACAGTTACATGATTATCAATTTTTCTTTGGCGAGAAATTGCAAATATAAATGTTGAAGATATGTGGTTTCAGCACGACGGTAACACATGCCACATAACACGCTCCAAGACGAGTAATTTCACATGTTGGTGATGCGAACTGACTACCATGATCGTGCCATTTCTCACCGTTGGACAGAGTTTATGCGAATAATCCTTAAATTATTGGCGCTTTGGAAACGAACATCGGTTCAGATATGACCGAGCTATTGCCCGCTATATGAACACAAATTATCGAAAACTATCTCAAAAGGATTCAGAGAATTTCAATAATGTTGTATTCCCCAGTTAATGACAAGATCCAAACAATAAATAAGAAAAAGAATTTGATCCAAGTCTCAATGAAATGTGTATGTTATTTACGTTTATTACAAAATTATAAAATGGATGACCCTCTACTAACGAGGCATATTTACTTTAATTTCGTGAAGTGATTGTTAAAAACCAACAAAAAAGATAGAAAGAAAACTAAAGAAAGCAAGTATCGTCGGAGTATTCCTTTCTATTTCTTTTCTACTTCGTTGTTATATTGTTTTTTTTTTTTTCAATATGTCAAAAATCGTTAACACATAGTTCATCGCAGATGTTATTACGTTTTCTTTATTTTATCATTGGAGTTTATACATACATAGTAAGCCAGATGGATGTGGGAATAAGCTTAAATTCGCGCAAAAAATTATTTATATTTTTTTGACGTAAACGTTCTTAGTAATTTCAAGGCTTCCTAAAAAGTTAATATAGCGTGAAATAATATAAGACTTATTGAGGGAGATAGAATTTGTGTGTTTCGGGACCAAAACGAAAGTAGATGTGAAGTAAATCATATGACTGATATGAATTGATGAATGATTACTAATTATGTAATATCACGAAATTTTACAGTGTCTCTGTTAAGTCTATCAATCTGTGATTATCAAGCTTGGCGACCTCAAAGTAGAAAACTTGAACATTTCTTACTGTTTCAATTCTAAGAGATCACAAAAATTTAAAAATGCATCGCATACATCGTACAGCCCATTCAGAACGGCGAAAATATTTAAACAAAATGAGAACAAAGAAAACAAAATTATTTTCTATTTAAAAAATAATATTTAACAATTTATTTTCTATTAACACTACGATGTATTGCTTTTCTGTCCTTTTTATTTTTTTATTTTCTGAAGGAAATAAAACTTTTACTATAAAAGATATATCAATATAAAGGATTAATTTTTGCAAATAATTGAAGCTTACGAAAAATAGCTCTGACTAGAGAGATAACCAGATAAATGAAGGTATATTAATTGCCTCGCTACGTAGATTATGAATAGTAGAATCACTTTGGCCAAATTTAATTGAAAAAAAGTATTTCTAGAATATATAGTTTCCCTTTCGAATTCAGATATCAGATAATTAAATTCTTTTGATTTATATGTCGCAGTGTTCACTTCATGAATTGCAGCTTCCTAAAGTCTATATATAGTAATAATATATAGTAATAAAGGAATAATATAGAATTCCCACACACACACGCAACAATTCTTGTAGCAAATTAATCATATTCACTTATAATCACAACGATTTTAGTCTTGCTAAAACTAATTTATGTTATAACAATTCTGACAAGAGAGAACTCTGTATGCATGTTATGCAAAAATTTGTATCAATTATTGAGTCTGTAAGAGAGAAGAAGTAAAGAGAATATTATGATTGCATGCGAGAGTGCAGGCGAAGATGTAGCAAATATGACTTGGAAATGCTGTACATTTCAGCATTATTTTGACAAGGTATTAAAAGAGAGTTTTGAGAGGAATCAGCTGAGTGAGCGACATTTTGGTTCGTTTCCGGCATCGTGAAAGAAATTTGTGTTTTGTGCTGATGTGATTTTATCTGCCTAAATAATAAATAAAATTGTAATGGACAATAGAGATCATTGTGGAAAAATATCTTCAAGTAAAATAATTTTCCACAAATTCGTTGCAAAAAGTTTCTTATTATAAATGTCTACTGTATGAAGAGAAAGATCTGTTGTCTTTGATAATGTTATTTTTATTTAGGTGATTTTTTATTTTTGTTTTGCTGTGATTTTGACTTTTATAGCTTGGTGTTGTGACTTTATTTTTATGACATGTTAAAACTTATAAAAAGCGGTGGAAAGTCGAACGGCAACTAGCTGCAACAGTGATGACATTACTTAAATTAATTAATTTCATAGAGTGACTGTGTATGTATAATAAATGTCTCAAGTTTCATTATTTATGGCCAATGCTTTACATACGGTAGCATACATAGATCATAGCCTTGTGAATACGTCAAATTTCTCTTAAATAAATGGAAAAGAGTTATTTTGAATTATTATTATATTGGTACAATCTTTCAAATATTCGTCATATATAAAGAAATACTGATACGATTAATGTAAGTACAATGTTCTTCTATTAATAATGAAAACCACAGAAAAGTGTATATATCCTAAATGCGTTTATAACCTATAACCTGTATTTTAAACACTGACAATACACGACCACTGAGCAGAGGTCATCAATCAATAAGTAATTTGGAAATATGGAAATTGCTAAAGAAAAATGAAAGCTGTTGTATTTCTGTGTATGTAGAGTTAGTTGAAGGAGTTTGGTTTTCGAATATAGTGATACGAATACTATTATTATTCATGGTTGTGAAATTAATTTGTTAGGTAAGGTACGGTAGCATAGATTGAATATTTCTTATAATATAATTATTTGTTAAAAAAAATATAATGGTCTGTCTTGTGTCTTAATTTATATAGTTTTTATTATATTAAAACGGAATAAAAATATTTAATTATTTTATTCAGATAAATTGAATTGATTAATAACATTAAACATGGCACATATTATTTAATAAAACAATAAAAGAAAACCAATAAAAAACAAAAATAAAAATAAAAAATAATTTGTTAACTAAATTTCTCACATACAATTCCTGTAACTTAGGAAACTATTAAAACAGTATTGGTAAATTGTAATAAAATTAAATAAAGGATTTTTTTTTTTATTTGTTTGAATAGTTATACACAAGATGTTAAGATCTTCCCTACATTGAATGACTAAATAAAAAAAAATTATTTTCTTTTATATTACTAAACCCAGCAAAATTCATATTTTCATTCTTTTGTTTATTTTTGGTTGATAATGGATTGCTGAATATAGCAGGGTAGGCATGACGGGTAATAATTAGATAAGGGGGCAAATAGGGAGATTTCCATTATAAAATTTTAAGGTTGGGTGGGCTAGGAGGTGATACACTAACACAAGGCAATCCGATAGGCAGCATGCAAATTATTTTGGTACGATCACGTTACTCCCAACGCAGTAATTAAGAACCCGCAAATCTGACGAGCAGAGGTCGTAATCAGATCTGCTGCCTCAAACAGTTCCTTTTTTGTTAGTATCAGCAAGACACTTATATTCTGCCGTCTATTTATTCCAATATGCGATTGAATGAAAAATAAAACGCAAGACAGTAAACAAAATTATTCGATAGCTTAGGTCTCGTTACAATGAATTACGTTTCATTCTTAGAAAGTGGACGTCTTAGGCAATTCTAGCAGTCTATTTACCTGTACCTAATATAAGTAAAACGGCATAATAAAACCTTTCAACAAAAGAATTGATTTAGAGACTTTTTATAATTTGTTTCAGCTGTCATATGTTTTGGGACCTTTTACACTAAATGAACCTAAATTTATGTGAACTTAGAACATCACTGCATGACGGATAGGTACTGTTTTATATGTTACGCGATGTAGTTAAGCAATAGGGAATACTCGCTAACATTTAGAGCCTTTTATATTTTGCACAACATCACATTGTCATATTTATAATGCTGTTAAAACCGTCAATTTTAAAGAATCGCGCAAGCCGCTTAAAACATTTTTGAAATTGAAATTTTCAAATTTCATTTTTATGTCTTTATTGTGTTTCATTCACTCACGATTTCCTCAATCAATTCAATTAAAAAGCATGTTGTAGGAATGAATTGCTCCTGGCATTTCCGTAGACAATGTCGAAAATGACAGCACATACATACATAGTTGTTTATGCGTAAGTGCGACAAGGAAATGGTAGCGGAAATAAATGCTACCTTATATGTATAGATATATGTACATATATATATATATACATATATATATAAGCAATTTATGTGTATTTGGGACGTGCACTCATTTATTGAGGTTTGCAGAAATCAATTTGAAGATTCACGATTAATGGATTTGAGCAATTGGTTGAATTTTCTAATTAATTGCTTAGCTCTCAATGAAAATTTAATTAAAATATTGACCGAATTCTTAAATTACTTAATATTACTTAATATTCCAATAGAAAGTAAGTCCCTCAAAATATGATTTTTATATAAAAGTATGACGATAATGAATAACTTGTGTATACCACTAACATAAGTTAAAACTAAATATTTTTGAATACAAACTCGTTAATTTGTTGAGAATTTTCGTTTTTATTTATTGTAAATGAATTTTCTCTCTAATTTCAAATATTTTATTATATGCTTTTTCTTAAATATTCAATTGCGGGGCTTTCAGAATATTTTATTATTAAACGCGTTCAAGTTTTACTTCTTCTTTATGGGCGCAGAATTTTTCAAAAATTTGCTTTAAGTTTGGAAAGCGCTGTTTGTTTGACTATTTTTTTAAAATTTTTTTTTTTTTAAATAGAATGAAACGAAATAAAATCATAATATTTTAAGAGATTGTTAAGCTTGAAAATTATCTCTGAAAAATATTTAAAAAAAAGGCAAAACCGAAGCCATTCTTACGAAGCATGTTCAAGTTAAAGGTCTCTGCGACACGTAGCGTAACTGGTCTACATTTTTTTTAATTTTCTAAAAAAATTATTTATTATTTATCTGAACAAATGGTAATCAAAAAACACTATATCTGAAGAGTACGCGAAGTGTGACAATTACTTCCCATTCGAGTTGCATCAATGCATCCTTGATAGTTTTTTTCACGTATAGCCGAGCGTTGTCATGGAAAAGGATGAATTTGTATCTGTTAACCCTTATTGCTGGTCCTTGTTGCAACAATACATCGTTCAGTTCATTCAATTGACATCGGCAGACGTACTGCAGTAACAGATTCATTCGGTTTTAGCAGCTCGTAATACACTACACCTTTCTGAACCCACAGGAAAACGTACCCTGATTAGTGTCTGTAAATACATACAAAAATATTTTTTTTTTACTCGGTCCCTGGAATTGTTGAATGAATGAAAGTTGATTGCAAAATTTTATTATCGCATTAATTTGATGATTAATAACAAAACGAATTAACATAAAAATCAAATGCGGCTTGATTTCTGGTTATCATCGTATATTATGTAAAACAAGCTTTTATATATAAACTCGATATATTGTATAAGATACGTAATATGATTAATCTATAACAAAACAATATTTATGAATATAATAATTTTAGCATATATCAACAAAACTATATTATAAAATAAATCGAACTTTGGCGCAAAATTATCTGATATGAAATACATATCATCAGACTAATGCTGAGGGATTGTAAATAAAAATAACGAATATTTTATAGATATTTAATATTGTTAAAGTTAATTCCCACCTAGTTGCTCGTATTTTAGAACTTATGTTAGAAGCTTAACGTTAAATTTATTGGAGAGATTATATGAATTTTCTCTTAAGGGCAGCACATTTCCCTTATCGTTTAAATTAAAAAAAAAAAAGAAAAGAATAATACCAGGTAGGCTGAAAAGTTCATAGGCTAACATAGAAAAATTCCTTTTCTTGATAAAATTTGATTTTATTATTCAATATAGTTGCCTTTGAGGGCGATACAACGATTATAGCGGTCATACAATTTTTGGATATCATTTTTATAGTACGATTTGCCTTTAGCCTCAAAATAGACGAGCAGTCCATTCGGGTGACTGTCGATCGAACTCCGGTGTGATATGACGGAGCCATATTTCATCCATTGTCACATATCGATACAAACATTCGGATTTATTACGATTGGACAGCTTCAAACACTGCTTAGAATCATCAATTCATTGTTGTTTTTAATCGATTGTGAGCTCGCGTGGCACTCACTTTAAACAGAGCTTTCGCATATCCAAATATTCATTCACAACACGTTCCTTTGATATCTTTAGGGTCTCAGTTATCTTAATCAACTTCACTTTACGGTTATCCGAAATTATTTTATAGACTTTTTTGATCTCTTCGTCTGTAACAGCCTGTTTGGAGCGTCCACTGCGTGCATGGCCCTGGTGCTCATTTCGCCTCGTTTAAATTTAGAAAACCACTTCTCTACGATTGATTTTCCTGATGCAAAGCCTGAATAATGTTTATCAAGACCAAGTCTGGGTTTCAATAGTATTTTTTTCGCCAAAAAGCAATGCTTTTCTAACACTCGAAATTCTTTTTTATCCATTTTTTTAAACTAACAAAAATTGCTTCACTAAAAATGCTATAACTCACATACTAATAGTGCAACAGCTGTCAAATTTAAACACGTGTCTTTTGACTAACTAAAAAATCATATAGATTTAATACTACCAGCACCATCTATGTGTCAGCCTACGAACTTTTCAGCTCACCTGTTATTATTACACCTATGCCCGTGTAGCATAACCGAAGCCATAGATCAAGTCGGCTGGCAAAACACTGCTTTGGGATTTGAATCAATTTTTATACACGTAACGATGTACCAATTTTGTCATGTCGCTTTGAAGTTTGACATTATGCCCTTGTTTGGTTTATTTGTTGTTAGAATTTTCAAAATTTCAAAATCAAAGTTATATCTATTGTTACTTAATTCTTAGTCAATATCAATGTTATGATAAACAGTTGAATCTATGCAACAGAAAGAAGAAAAATTGAAATAAAATTGATGATAAGAATTGAAAATTTTGTAAATTTTTGTGAACACGCCTGCATGCATATATTTCATATGTATTATATATGTATATGGAAAAATGTGAATTATTCAAGGTTCACCTTGAATAATAAGAAATGAGATTTCCTTCTTTATAAATATCACCATAGAAACAATAGGTAGAGTTATAAGTGTTAAAAAATTCGATTTAAGCCGAATGGTTACTTTCTTTAGTTTTTGAAACGGTCATGCTTATATCAGTTCATTTATCAAAAGATTTATATACATGTATATATCTGTATATATATATATATATATATATATATATATATCTTGAATTGTTTTTTTTTTTTTGTTCTTTACATTGCAATAAGCATTCAAGTTGTGCTAACGATATTATATATGTATATATTAGGAGGACTTTTAAATTGTTGCTCAAAGTTTAGTCAGCTGCATAATTTACTCAGAGTGGAGTCTTCTTTATTGGTTTTTTAACATTCTCGAAGAGATTGGTAAAGATAAGTTATTTAATGCACAACGAAAGGCATGCTAAGAAAAATAGAAACAAAATTGAAATTCGTAACAAATACATTCAAGTGAAACATAATCGAGTCATTTATTTAAGTGATAAGCTCAGAGAGAACAGCAAAATAAATAAATAATAAACAAGAAGAACAAAAAAAAAAATGAAAAAAGAAACTAAAAATTTTAAAATTAAAGAAATTTTAATTTTAATTTTTGACTAAAATAAAACTATTTTTAAAATATTGACATCGAAGTTTTCGATACAATCAACCTAATGGCTACTAATGCTTTGTGTGTGAGTACTTTTCTAATATGATTTTATTTCTGATTAGAAATATACTCAAAACTGCTTTTACTTTCGGCAGATGATCGATGAGCGACTCGGTTTTAAACTATATAGATTATATAAGAATTTTTCAGATCCGAATAATATTAGATGTGCATTCACTAACTGATTCGTAAGCATCTTCGAATGCTTTGAATTCAATCAATTCAATCAATGATGTACAGTCATGGATCGCATACAGCTTGAATTAATGAATTAAATGATGAAGAGTGCATAGTTAATTTTGAACTACTTAAACAGTATATAAATGTATAACTTATTT
>KK351208.1:267527-321922 GCA_000671755.1 Glossina brevipalpis
TTCTTATCATATTTTTAAGTATTAAAAAAGACAAAAAAAAAGAAACAAAATTTTTTCTTCTTTTAAAAATACCGGAACTTGCAGATCGATGATGTATTATTAAGTACTTCTCTTGTGTCTCTCTAATGAAAGTTCTTTTAAGCGAATATTTCTCATTTCTTTACACGGTTTAATGAAAAGAATAGAAGTGTTTTTGAATTATATTCTGGCTTTTAGTTTATGGTTTCTGCTCCATTACTTTTAATTACATGCATTAAATAATATCTTTGATGCTATTGCAATTCTTTTGTGTTCACGTTTCAAAGTTGATTAATAATCTTTTTAATTTTTTTTTTTTTTTTTTTTTTTTTTTAAATGTTCACTTTACGTTTTTGATTACCGGTGTCTTATCACTAATCATTAAATATTGAAAATGTTTACATGTTTACACACACATGTTATATAAATATAACACATCACTCAATAAGTTCGTAGGATCAGGAATATTTTTTTGTTCTTTTACCCACATTTTGTCATTGCTCTATAATCCACTTGCGACACGATCATTGCTTTGGTATTGTATACTGTCATGTACTATTATAATATTATGTATTGTATATGTATACTATTGATCCGCTATTGGTCCTTTTCAAGATAGTCGAATATTATATCATATGTGTATCCCAAAATACGCGCGGACAGCATAAGCTTCTTAGTCGACTTTTGCGTTTTTGGTGGTACTTTGAACGACTTTCGTTGCTCGGTGGACTGGCTAGTTTCACTCTGGAGTATAGTGATAAATTCATGTTTCATCCATTGTCATATGAAAAAATCCTTTTTAGTTCTTTATTATATTTATATATATATGTATATGTATGTGTATGTATGTACAAATATCTTTATTCATATATTGTGTGTTTGCCTGTGTGCGTGCGTGTGCGTGAGCACGTATATCTATAGACAGATACGTATAATCACTTCGGTACGAATCGTGGATACCCATCATTTCATGCCAATAATTTCTAATAAGAGTTTTTTTTTCCAGTAAATTTTCACTCCGCGTTCGTTCATAATATTCAAAAAAAAAAAAAAATTCCAAATTGATAGTTGTTTTAAATCAAAACATATTAATCTTTAGGCGATTTCTAATTATGCACAATTCTGGATCTCACAAATTCGAAAGCAAACTCAGTTTATCACCCTTCTATCTAGATAGTGGGTATAAAAAAAAGAAGCTTTTTTTTTTTTTTTTTTTTTTTTTTTTTTTTTTTTTTTTTTTAAGAATATATAATAAATTCAGTTATAATTGGATTTTTTATGTAATGTAATGACAACGTAATTTGTGTTTTTTCTCTTCTGCATTTCACTATTTTGTTTCGCATTCGTAGCACTTAGTCAGTCAGTAAGTTAGTGAGTAATGTTTGCGGTAAACGTTATTACCATTTCTATCTGTGACATAAACATATTTATTCACAATACAATACATTGTATCGTATGCCTGCCTACACATATAAGGAGATAATTTCATTTGTATATATATATATATTTATATATATATATGTGTATATATATCTTATATGTATATATATATCTTATATGTATATATATACACAAGATATGTGAGTTTGTGTTTACGCTTATATTTAGATGCATATACTATAATACGCACATTTCTTCGATATGCTAAAAGGGTAATTCAATTACTACATGCACGCATACACTTGCGCGTACACACATTGATTGTTCATTTAAATATTCTTATGATGTAATTTAAAAAAATACAAACTAAATACTATCTCATGTTTATGCCCATGTAAAGTAAAGTATTTTAGTAGTTGCTATCAATTGAATTTTTATAGCTGGAAGAATGGATTGTCAGTTATAGTGAAAGAGCAAAGCAACGAACCATACAACTAACCAATGAACAAACCGCTAGTTTATGTGTCTATGAATCTGTGACACAAAAACCATCAAATCGTTTTTTTTTTTTCTTTTTTTTTTTGTGTTTTCCTTTGTAAGTAGAACATTTTATCCATGAAATTATATGCCATCAACTTTTGATGTTATCTGGTTAGTTGTTTTCTATGTTTGTATAAATGTGTCCGTAGCAAGTTATTCAAATGGTACATTATTTTAAAAATTGGGTCAATTTCATGGCACAATTGCATCGAATTGCATCCGCAATCACTATACATAAACAAGTGAATTAATTGAAATTAAACAACTGTGAGAATGTTATGTTCGCCTTAAGACGAATCTTTGACACCTACTTTCTCAAATCATTTCAGTTATGAAATTGTTTTTTTTTTTGCATATGAGCATGATGATGATATAATTCATCAAGTTCCATATCTCTTGTATATCTGTGGTTATCGTTTATTGGTTTACTTTCTTAATTTTTACGATTTTAAATATTCTATTAATGGATAACGGACAATTTGGGTTAAATATAAAATAAAAGGAATTATTGGTTACGCGATTTCTTCAATTCTTTATGAATCGTGATTAATCGTCTACAAAAAATTTTCTTTGTTAACAAAAAAATGTTTCTTATTATCTATTAAAATTTGTAGGTTATTGAAGAAGAGTTCATTCAATTTTGTTCGGGCTGCTTTTCTTTTCTTTTTTAATTTTTTTGCTTTTTAATTAATCTTAGAAAATAAAATAAGACTCTTTAAATTTAGTCTCATTTTCTGTAGGTAACTTCGATAAATTTCTCAAAATCAGCGAATAAAAAATATGAATCGATCAGTGTATACCACTAGATGTGTACGGGCCTTATGGAATTAGGTAAACACAATAACATCTTTAGCATATACTACTACCCATTGTCACGATGAGAATTTTTGCAATAAATTTTTTGTTCAAAATGAAACTTTATTTATGCAAAATTTGTATACAAACGGTTCTGTTGAAATTGTTGAAAATTTGGTATAATATGTAAAATCAAAAACAAGCATTAAAATGTTCAACGGGATGCGAATAGTGTAATAAATTGTTTTTGTGGGACAATCGCTTCTCTTAATTAAATTTTACATCACATTTTCCATAAAGTTGAATAAAGTTCAAGTTCATAACTTGTCTACTTGCGTTGCTCTATTGACTATAAAGTTTTTACGATTGTTTTTCCGATTTCTAGAATATTAGTTCGGCTAGGAGGGAGATATATATATATATATATCTGCTGAAATGAAAGTTCATTTTACAAATACTTTCATTAAACTATAATTAATAATTGCGGATGTCATATTGTTTCTATTCTTAATTCCGCAGTAATTGATAATTTTGATAAAGACATTTTACTTACGTGCGTGAACTGGAGGAATTCATATTTAAAAAATTTAATTTGTTTGTTAAAGATCTGCTTATTATTTTAGTATTTCTGCTGTAAAGTACTGAGAATTAGAACTTTTTGAAAGGATTGAGTGGGTGCGTGGGGGTAGGGAGGGGGTTACAGCGTATGTTGCTCAAATCTAGTACACTTCATTTTTAGCTTAAGTTACTATTAGAGATGAATTTATAATAGAAAATATTACATAGTCCACCATTTTACCACATAAAGGTTTACTTTTTATAGAGGCAGTTCTATGAGAGGCGGTATTCAAAACAAAAAAAAAATGATTTCATTTGATCCAAAATTCTCTCTTTATTTTTCCTTAATATATCAAACAAAATATTAGTATCCACTGATTTTTATCGAAAAATTTTAGAAATTTCAAATGGGTAATGATCGTATAAAAAGTCCAATCGAATCCTTTTGCAATAACCTTAATTCTTGGATCAAGACATGTCTGTATATAGTTTTGTCAAAATAACTTAAATCTGTAGGTTGAACACAAAAATATATGGACAGATATTAGATAGACGGACTAACAAATTTAAATCGATTCACAAAATAATTCTCAATCGATCGATATATTAAAGGATAAGTCTATTTTAAGCCCTTCTGTGTTTTACGTACATACCAATAAACTTAATGTACCCTACAGCCTATTACAATAAGTAAGTAAAGTATTTGAAAGATATATAAAAAAATTTTATTAGACTTAGAGACAGTTTTCACTCCTGTATATTTCCATTAACGTATTCAAAATTACAAAAGCTTTTGTCGAAAAGCCAGATAAGCATATATAGACTAATAATCCATTGTGGATTCATTTCTGCATATCAGCTGAGTCTGATAAGCTCTTCTAAAACAATGATTAGCTGAACATTATAAAGAAAACGGACGCAATTTAAGAGATGGTGTTGACTGTCGAATGATGATAACAGTGCTCTTCTTATTGCTTACATCCGCACAAATTTAATTTAACTCGTATCAATGGTAGTATAGGGTATAATTATTATATTAAACGTCAACATCAATTGCAATAGTAGTTTTATTCAAAGCTTTTAAATGTTTCAGTAACAAGATCTTAACTTATGTGATGGCTTGCTCTTACTAATTAACTTTAATAAAATTTCGAAATATTCCCTAGAGAAAATTAGTGAATTTTATGAAACTTTCTTTCATTTCTCTTAACAACGTTAGACGTTAGTCTGTACAAGTTTTTATTGCCTTGAAAACTATTTCTAGTAGTAGTCAAGTGATTGTATTGTTATCAACTCAACTTTGGTTTCGTATAAAACGAGCACTTTTCAGACTAATAGAGCTGATTTATGCCCTCCAAAAAAAAAAAAAAAAAACTCCTCCTTTTATTGAAAAAAAATTCCAATAAAGTTAAACTGAGATAAAAAGAGTGAAAATCGGTTGTTTTTTTCTTTTGTTTTTTTTTTTTGAGATCTTTTCCTTTGCATGGGAATAAAACTTCAGCTGTTATAATATTTTCAACGATTTACACACAGAGCAATGCAATTTTTTTTGTAGTAATTAACCATGAAAAACTTAACCAAATGAATGATTTATTTTTGCCTTCAGGAAAGCCATAGAAAATGCTTAATAAACTATTGCAAGGATGTGCGTGCTAAAGGATATATGTTCAGCTAGTAAATATGTGGTAATGAACTCATTTTTGCGTGGTTTAATTTATTTTATTTCAAAGAGCGCGAGAAGTATGAATGGTTCTTGAGTACGTCAAAGTTTTCTCTGTATACATACAAAAGTGTATATGTATGTATGTATGTAATATGATTTTAATGACGATGAAGTTATAAAGCGATTAAAAACATGCACATTGTAAAGTATAAAAGAGTTTTTATAAAATAGAAACATTTTTTCAAATCAGGTTATGTTAAATCAGAATTAAAATATTTGCGAAATAATAGTAAAGAATCCATCAAGTAATACTTAATGAATGAATGTGTACCGGCAAATAAAATCATTTTCATGTTCGTATAAAATAATGTCACGCCACAGGATAAGCAATGAATTAAATATTAATGATACATATAAAATGTATTACATCCGATAAGAGAAAGAGTTCTGATTTTCTTATGAAAACGATTATGCACAGCTTGGACCGATATTTTTTTTTTTTTTTTTTTAATTTCATTAGTCACCTTCTTTGATTGTGTAAGCATGTTAATATATAATTTTAAAAAAAAAAAAAAATAAATGTAAATGTATTTACTTAAATGTTTAAATTGTGTTTGAGTCGTACTTCAATCAATTTCGCTAAAGTTCGAACGATGACTGTAAAAACAATATTCGTGTACACGATCATGTAATCATTTACTCTCATATCTGACTGTATTTTAGTCACCCATACACATATCATTCACTTCTTTATCGTTTTGCTCTAGATTTTANTAAGAGAAAGAGTTCTGATTTTCTTATGAAAACGATTATGCACAGCTTGGACCGATATTTTTTTTTTTTTTTTTTTAATTTCATTAGTGAACTAAAGAATATATTCCCAAAAAAAAAAAAAAAAAATAAATGTAAATAAGATATATTTCTGTATTAAGATTTGCGCAAAAATTTCTTTTAGTATATTGCTTGGAGCTTGGAGCCATAATTTATGGAATACAAAACCAGTCAAATATCAAGCTACGATATATTTTACAAGATTGGATCTTTTTAAGGTAATTAGATGATGGACTTGTCTATACATAATGGACAATAGCTCGATCGTAACTTGCCGCATGTTCGTTATGCGTTGTTAAACGATCCATAATATAAAATGGAAAATATTTACACTAAACATTTGATATCCTGGATAATAGTTCTGTTTTGCCTGTGGTACTGAAACAAAGTTGGCAAATCCGGACCAAGAAATGGCTATGCATGTTCAATATACGTTAAGATGGAATTTTCAAACATATGTACCATTTATGATTATACGATACAATATTTTATCAATTATAAATCATGTTTTCTTTTTGTTCGGTCTCATTTACTTACGGTTTTTTAGTTACACAGACCATTGTAAGATGAGTTTTATGTTTTCATATTTTCAGGATATTATTTAAATAAAATTTTTTAAATATTTATTCGTTAAGATTCATCTAACAACACCCAAGGCAGAGCCCAGCCTTCTCTTTCAATTTAATGGACTCTGAAATTTTCGGCAACTAAATCGTCTTAAAAGCCAACTTGATTTCCTATATATATACAACTTAGAGCATCTTTAGTATGCATTTCTAAAT
This sequence comes from Glossina brevipalpis, assembly GCA_000671755.1. Classification (NCBI taxonomy): domain Eukaryota; kingdom Metazoa; phylum Arthropoda; class Insecta; order Diptera; family Glossinidae; genus Glossina; species Glossina brevipalpis. Next base: position 274,095 of record KK351208.1, read on the forward strand.
AAAGTCCGTAAACTCCGGTGTTGTTGTGTATAAAAACTATACATAGAAAAAAGAAACACTTGCATATAAATGCGTGATTTTTTTTTTTATGAAAAGTAACCGCACAAATATTATATATATATAGTTTCCCTAACAATGCATTGTGGAAACATTCATTGCTTCTGCAGTTACTATGAAAGAAAAAAAAAAAAGAAAGAAAAAAAAAGGATGTTAACTATTTCCAAATGCAAAGGAAACAAAACATGTTTTAAAATTTATCGTTTACGTGCTTTGAGGAAATATTTGCAATTTTTCACCATTTCAATAGAAATCGAGCCAACGTACCCGGTGGTTTAAAGCGTATATAAAAAGAACGAGAAAATTATTCATTCAAAAACGTAAAGGCAAACACACACGATGCTTTACGTTGTTAACAAAACGAAAATAAATCAAAAACTTATACAGAAATATTGATTTAATAGAGATAAAAAAAAATTTGTTTTTTTTTTTTATGGTTATAACATCTACGCTTAGGATTTAATTTCTATTTGAAAAGGAAAAAAATTTAAATTAAAAAAAAAAAAAAAACTGGAAAACATAACAGATAACTACTATGTTGGTATCAATATTGATAGTTTGTATTTGATTAAGACTCAGTTATATTTGTGTGTGATTTTCATTCTTTCTTTAAATTAAGTGAGGAATAATGAAAATTGACTTTAAATCTTCGCATGTTTCACTTCATCGTAGAGATGAAATATAATTTGTAGTTTCGTGCCTCATTGCATGTACTGACATCACTTTCATCGCGTAAGTGAAGAATTCTAATGAATTAAGTGTCAGACCTAAAATTTACAGTTAATTAAAGTTACTCAATCAGATAGAATAAGCCTGCAAAAGTGGTTTTTAAACTATTTTAACTTCAAAGAAAACATTCACGGCATTGTATAGGATTTGTAAAAGATTGATTTTGAAATTCTCTACAAAGGAAATCGTGAAATGTATGAATTGTATCTTATACTTTATTATTAAAATTCTTTCAATCTTTCTACCTTTTTCTTTTTTTTNTTTTTTTTTTTTTTTCAGTTCATATCCGGAAATATGCAACAGATGGATTAGCTTAATAAAAAAGAAATAAAAATCTTACTTAATGCACATTTTTAATATTTTCCACATCTCAAGCAAACACATAAAAAATTCTAAATTAACTTTTTAGATAATCCTTGGAAATTTCTCGTAAAGTCTTAAACTCGACATCTGCCAATTTTCTGTTTATTGTTCTTGTAGTTGTAAGCTGATCGTATGCATTTTTCAAACTAAAGTTTAATTTTACAAATTTCTACTCAATAAATTGTCATTTAATTTAATTTATAGTATCATAAGAAACTGTTAGTTCTTGCAAAACAATATCTAATTGATTAGTCTCGATTTTTATTCACAATTTAGTTCATAGTATCGATATTTCAAAGCGCGCGTGCGGGTTGTATTATTGTATATGTATGAGGAAAATGGATAAGTATTGAGGAAAATACCCGGAAAACAGGGATGTTTTCGGCTTATTTTATACTGTAGGCGTGCTCTTCGATCAATTTGTCTCATTTTCAATACCAACTTGTGTGCAAGAAGAAGAAAATATCTTCATGTTTACCACAGACATTACATAGAGGGACAAACGAACAGTCTTAAATCGATTCTAAATTTGATGCTGATCAAGAATATATATACATTGTGGGGTCTCTGAAGTTTCGTTCTGGGCTTTACAAACGAAATGACAAAATGAATATATCCCCAATACATAGTACTAATATTATAAACACCCTATATTTACCTCATTTTTGATCAATGTTTAATGTGTGAGTTCATTTCTTCCTAGAGATAACGTTCCTACGGTGACTTATGTATTTATTTTAAATTATCCAATTATATCCCAAATATTAAGAACTTTCTGCTTTTGATTTTCAGTTTTTTTCAATCTGGAACACACTCGTTCAGAAGTGTCAGACAGACAGATAGGCAGCAAAAAAAAAACATTTCTATTACGTAAACAGTACGTACGTGGTACGTAACTAGTACGTACATTCCCTAGTGACATTCTATTAGAAGAAGAGGAGCTTTTTAATCAAAACTAGTACGGTCTGACGTTTGATAAATTATCAGACTTTTCTGCTCTAAACATATCCAGGCGTAGCCGCTCTTTTTTATAGTTAATTTTTTCTTGGCTTTTGAAGATATTGCATTATGCTATGTGTTTTGGTTTGGTCGGTGATTTTTTTAACGTGAGAAAGAAAAAATTGAACAAATGTGCATTACATTTTTTTTTCTTTTTTTCTTTTTTTGAACAAGTTGTATACAAATGGTGAATGCTGTTCTTGACTATTCTTTTAAAATTTATTCTTTTCGTTTACGTGTAATATAAACTTTTTCTCGAGAGCTTTGAAAACGTTCAAAGTGAGAAGTGCCCTGAACGTGCCATGACATTAACAGTTGGTGACAGTTGAAAAATATTGAAGGAAATAATTTTGGTCAATTGCCGCATCATTATCCGGTACGTTGTTGGTAAGAAATATTTTTTTTTTCGACTTTTTAAGAATTAAGAAATGCATCAATAAAATATTGTACGAAAATTATTGAATGTCAAGCGGAATAAAAAACAATTTTTTGAAAAAGCTTTATATGCAACGGACGTGGCTTTTTATGAAAGGAAGTGTTAAGGGAAAAGGCGTTCTTAATACAAAAGCATATGGGTTCTTCTCAAAATTAGAAAAGTATCCAATGTGGTAACTAATTTAAAGAAAACAAATAAATATCTGCAACATCAAAGGAAAATTGGGAAACGAGAAAAGCGCGGGGTGAGTGGATCACATTACAAAATTTTCTCAGTTGTTATTGCAAACTAGAAAAATACAATCATAATTATTGGAATAGAATAAACTTCAAAATAAATTTGAATATATGTACAGTTATACATAGAAACTTAGCTTTAAATATTAGTTTTGTTTTTTGAAGAAGGAAAAGCCGCATCAATAGGACCATAACATTCTTTAGTAATTGTAGGTAAAGTGTCACGCAAAGTTTGTATTTAAACCGAACTCTCGTTTTCTATGGTTTCATTTTTGTTGTGATGCTTTTTCATTTTAGAATCTGTCACCAAAAATGATTATGATGAAGAATTCTTTTAGAGGCACTTTAGTACGAATTTTCATTAGTAACGCGTTTGCTAGTAACAGCAAATCAAATTTTTGTTTTAGTTGAATATTCTCTAAAATTTTGTTTGCGAATCATCGCTACACAATTCATCACTTTAAAATTTATTGGAAGGGAACAGGAAGAACTCTTTTTAAAAAATTATTAAGAGTTTTATTACAAAACCGCCTGCCAATCCTGATAGTGAAGAGGATCCAAAGAGAAAATTAGTTTCACTACGGAAAAAGAGGTGTTAATAATATCACATGATACGTCCGTGAACAATGTCATCTGAGGATTATACAAAAGATCTTGTCAGCTGACAGACAGTAGGACTAATGACTTATAGCTTTCTATATGGCAGAGGTTTGAGAGATGAAATTATAATGTTGTATAATCCGCAAAGGCATATTTTAACATGCGTGGACGCATGTTTCACCATTGGACAAGAAAGTTTATCTAACGGTTTGATCAAGTTCGGACAGGTCAATAGTATTGACAACTAGTGAGAAGAGATCGGCAGAATGCGGAAGATTTAAAGGATCCAAGCTTTGCTTTGGAAGCAATAACTTCCGAACTAAAGGCGTTATCTAAGTACAACTTGCTTGAATAGACGATAATTTCGGAAGCGATATCTTTAGGATTTGAGGTGGCCATTCCAGACGAAATCACGTAAAAAAAAAATTGGTAATCATATGGCTGTAGCGATTAGAATTGAAGGTTCATGTCACACCCTCGCCGGTTTCAAAAAAGTCCGATCCTACTACACCTCCAGATCAAATTTTACACCATACAATGATTATTTAGGAATGCAATGGTTTTTCGAAAGTTACTTGTGTATTTTCCCTGCCACAAATGCGTTATTTGTTGACATATCCATTAATCGAAAAATGAGCCTCATCACAGAAGAAAAAAGAATGCGAAAAATCATCATTCAAATACTGTTCTTCGATCAACCAATCAGCGTATCTTCTACACATTACATGATCGGCCGGCTTCAGTCCTTGTGTTAGTTGTATTTCATAAGACCAGATATGCAGATGTAAGTGTAGACTATGCCATAATGTACCCGTAAGATAAGTCCAAATTCTGTGCACGTCGTAGAAAAAATAAATTTGGATCTTCACCGATATTTTCTCTAACAGCACCAAAATTTTCGATCGAGCGTACGTTTCAATGATATGTGGGCCTTAACAAATCTGTTACATATCCAGGTTCTTCAAACTTCTTCAGAGTTTTTTCTATAGTTCGCTTAGATGGACGATTATATTGACCATGATCTGCTCGTAATGCCCGAAACGTACCCACTACAGAATCAATATTTTTGGTTTTTTGATTCTGAACTGTTGATATGAACAACAAATAGTATGCATTTGCTTTTAAGTTAACAAAGAAGAAGTAGAGAAATGAAAATGACTGATTTGGATTGAAATCCTATGCTCATAAAAAATATCGTATTATTTAATCGAATCTTTGGTATGTATTACAAATAGAATGAAAAAATTAGTACACATTCGTATTTTGATGATGGTGGTAAAAATGTAAATATTTGACTGCAAGGCGCATCTAAATATTTTTTTATGAGCCACATGATGATGATTATACGAAAAATTCTATAACATAGACGACGTTTAATAAAAAACTTATACGAAGTATTATTTAACATATGTAAACTAAGTGTATTAATATAACATAGAAATGCTACAATAACAGCTTAAGAGAGTTTAAGATATTAACAGTGCAATGGCGTGTACATAGCAGTGTTATGTCTTCTAAATAATATAACCGGCTGTTCGTAGAATTCAGTATTAAGTTAGAGTTCTCGTAAAAAGGATATTAAGTGCGACAGCACATAAAAAAAGTAAGATGTTGAAAAAAAAAAAAAAATGAAACGAATGAAATAATTAAACATTTATAAATAAAGTAAAAAAAAAAAAAAAGAATTTCTTATAAATTGTCTCAGTTTTCTTACAAAGAAATTTGAAGAAAATTTTTTAACGTACATAGTGTTTGAATTGCTATTTGTGTATTGGTGTATGTTGTTTAATGACATATATTATTGAAACAACAGATATCTATTATTTTGAGCATGTATATGAAAGCGAGTGTGCAGTTAACAGGCTATTTCGAAAAGTGCAGGAAATTTAATATGAACGTAAATATTTAATGCAACCTACAGATACTACCGGCAGATAAAATTGTTATATTTTTAATGAAAAACACCCATATTATGTATTGACTTCAATAATAATAAAATTGTGCTGAAATCTTAAAGCGCAAAACAAAAACAAAATTTTTTAACTATCACTAAAGGTAATACAGTTAAGATTGTTGAGAGTTTAGATCACTTTATATCCGTCGTTAAACCATAAAGATATGGTAACTTCACTACTCCGTTCAGAAATAGGCAAGCATTTGTTTTATAAAGAAATATTTGTGTTAATGATTAGTGTGATATTTTGAATTGATTTATATGTCAATATTAGTACGTTTCTGCGACCGTTGTCAGATCTTTCACTCAGACGCAAATTGAATATCTTAGTTAAAGTTTGATCGACATTTTGTTAGCATAACTTTAAAAATTAATTTGAAAAATAACCATCTTATGCAGATCAATGCTCTTAAAATAAAATCTAAAAATAAAAATCTAATTAGACTATTAAGTTTTTCACAAATAACATAAGAAATCCTTTTAAAAAATTGATATGAAAACATTTTAAAATATCTTTTAGAATTATCTAGAAATTTTGATATCTGTGCTTAACGTCCATCTATGATGATGTGTAATAAGAATATGGTTTAAAGCTTATTTATAAATAAAAGGTTAAACCATTTCTTGTATATTTTCTTATCACACTGAACAAACTAAATGAAGTAATCACAGTTTTCTTATAAGAATATTATATTTTGCTCTTTATGTGTTTATCCTTTTACCTATTTGCCAACGAAAGAAAAATAAAAGTAGAAATTTTTATATTATCTTTGTTTAAATTTATATAATAGTTTCCCTTTTTAAAATTTGTTCACAGATATGATGATAGCAAGACAAAGAAGATATGTCTGCAATATATGGAATACCAACATCATCATACTATCATCAACATTTGATTTTACGATCTTTTGTCATATTTTTTATAATATGAAAAAAATGCTCTTTTATTTTCAAATAATGTATATTGATTTTTGAAATTCGTTCGTAGCGCATAGAACTAAGTCCTGTATTCTTTTTAAATATGATATGCAGGTTAGGTACTTAAATAAATTATTAGTAATAGAACGAGGCACATTTAATACTACATAACATATCAGAACATTTTAATGAATTAAATGGATGGATGGATGGATGGATGGAACATTAATTTAAATTTTCTTATCAATCAATCTCTAAAGTAAATATATATATAACCATATTGACTGATCTTACTCGGCTCACTTTTGTTCTACTTGATTGTGATGAAAATGTGAACATCATTTCCATTGATATTCGCAGATCGGCTTATTCACGGATGGATTCTTTGATGGCATTAACACCTCTTTTCCCGTAATGTGTGTGCGAAACTGACTTCAATTTCTCTCTACCAAACTATAAGCCAACATCGCTCGCCAGACAGAATTGGCATCTTTTACGTAGAACTGGTTGCTGTCATATCAGTTTTACAATATGCCTCAGATCTGTCAAGACGAACTGTGATGTGTAATGACAGCCTTAGTATCATCAAGGCAATACGATTAAATCGCAAAAGCATTTTTGATTAACCAACGTTACCGTACCAACGTTAAAATTCTTTGTATTTCCTCCCATATTGGGACTAAAGGTAACAAGCGGGCGGACAAGATTACCAGGTGCAGACTGTAGCTGTCCCATATTTCTAATCCGCCATTACTTTCAAGCGTAATTACTTCGCCGTATAAATCGATTAGCGAAGATTTTAAAATTTTCGACCATTGGAATAATTCTGAATTGTTCCTGCGGTCAATCAATCAGATTACAATAACCTTCCCTCTCGAGACGACTGCATTTGTAAGACTCTTCTTAGAGTTAATACCAAACAATACATATAACAATATTCAACACCAAACATTACTATGAACATTGCCAGATGAGATTTTTCTTGCCATGATTTCTTTTCCGAATGTCTCTTTTCGAAAATTAACGAACCTATTGCGATGATTTTTGATTATTCGAGGAATTTACCTCTCTTTCCAATAACGTCAGAACCTTTTACCTTTTATGCCTTTCAAATTATTATATCAACTGAAGCATATGATCGGCTTGTCTATTTGGCGCCTTTTAGATAATATTTTGTAAATAATTTTACACATCCATATGGATAATAAATAATTAAATATTTTTTGTTATGTCGTTAAGAAAAAAAAAATCATATTTAGATACGGGGTTATACAGTAATTGAAGCAAAGATTTCATTATAATTTCATAGGATCGACACGTTTTATTCTTCACTTCAGTTTCTCTCAAACTTTTTCATAGTACTCATAGAGAATAATTTGCTTACAACACAACTCCATTATTATCGATATCATTATCTTAGTATTTTATTCTTAGAAATACGAATACCTATTGAAAGTCGAAGTTATGCGTGAAGGGAATAGTGCAACATTTATTCATTTTGACTTCACTTTACTTTGGCGATAAAAAATTGTTTTTTGCGGAATGTATAACAGTTAGCATACCTATCGATTCATCTGATTTTTCAACTTAATAGTCGCATAAGATTATTAAAAAAACTAACATTTCTTTTAGTTATTTTCAATGCTTCAACCTATTTAACTTTACGATCTTTAGAATTTTGTAGCAATTTCATTAAGTTGCAGCTATTATTATCTCATAAAATCCTAAGTTTTCGTATGTCTTGACATTAAAATACGTATAGAAGTATCAAATAATTTTAATGTCTAAGATAAAATCAGTCAATGTTTGCAATAGTTATTATATCAGATTTGTTTGAAGGACAACTATTAGCTGCTGGAATATACATATATAAAATATGTTATACATGTGAACCATGTGCGTAAATTAAATGATTGATATGGAATTGCTTCATGCAACTAATAAATTAAGGCAATATTTATATATGTTAATAAATGAAATTGACATAATTTGATGCAATTATAAAGTTAAGTCCTCTTTCCATATAAATGTTTGCATAATTGCAAATTAAAAACACACATATCATTTAAATATGTAAATGTTTGTGAACTGTTTACGAGCTTACAGCTGTTAGTTTATTTAAACTTAGAGTTACAGAGAGAGAGAGAGTTACACTTGTAAAAGTTCCTTCGTTATTGCTCAAGCAATGGATAGTGATTACAATTGAATGTATTTGAACATAACATTGACTTATAAGTTAATGGTAAATTATTGTCGAATATATATAAATATTTAGATCTAATTAATTGATTTTATGAAATGCTTTAGCGTATTTGCTTGCAATGGATGTGCGAATATTGAAAATTTCATTTATACCTCATTTTCCGTTATTTCAGAATAAATTATTAATTGACGTTAAATTAAAAAAAAAAAAAAGAAATCCTTTTTTTTTTTTGCTATATTTCGCATTTCTTTTTTAAATTATCTTTTATAGAAATTGTTGTTGTATTTTGAAACTTTAATTGAATTCACTTTTAAAACTTTAATATATCAGAAATATATTCTGATATAAATAAAGTTCTAAGGAAAATCGTGGTTTAATACATAGTAGCGTGCGTAGACTCTGATGTTTAGCTCGCAATGAGTCATAATAATAGCATTCCAGACTAAACGGAAAATGAGACACAACGGTATCAAAATGGCTCGTCAATTTATAGTTTTAGCTTAGCATTATTGTAAAGGCTCAATGTTGTAGGATTATTAAGAAGATATATTTTCAAAGTAGGACGACCAGAAAACAATAAAAATGTAATGCGCAATTGATATACATTTAACTCACTAAAGTCAATATTAAGCGTATAATTTGCACCACAACACTATGAGTGAAATATTATTCTATATTGTTCGTAATTCTGTAAATGTAATTCGCAATAATATAAGGATAATAATACTAACAATAATAGTAATAATAATAATAATAATAGAAATAATAATAATAAAAATAGTAGTAATATTAATTAATTAATAATAATAATAAAAATATTAAAATAATAATATTAAGAATAATAACAATAATAATAACAATAATTATAAAATTATTAATAATAGTTCTTCAAGAGCTAAATTGATTACTTTACTCAGCAACAAATATGCAATATTTCTTCATTAAATTTTTTTTTTTTTAATTAGCTCCTCTTGTCTTGTAGCATATCGGAAATAACGTTATAGTCTAAGAGTAAACCTTTCAAGAGAGAGAGTAACGCATGTGATACCGACAGTGTAGGCGTATAAAGTAAAATGTTTAGCATTTTACAGGAGCTGACATGAGAAATCAACATTTGAAAGAGAAAAGTGTTTGGTTTTGATAACCGATGCGTAGAAACCAGAAAGATGGAATTTCCCTCTTTTCCTTTATTGATATAGAATCATGTATTAGTAAACGAGATTCTGTATGTTTTCTTTGTTTAAATTTAAAAAAAAAATTCTTGTGACGATAACACTAGTACTGTGTTATATGTACAAGAAATTTGTACACATGATCTTTCGATGGCTACAATTGAAAAATGAAATGAATTTGTAGCGAATCTGCTCACAATCATTATAATTTCTGGTCGATAATCTTTAAGGGACTTATTCATTTTTCAAATATTCGACATATAATTTTGGACATTGAGACACGGTGAACGTTGATCTAGATCTGTGCCCATTTGAGTTAAAAATTGAAAAAAAAAAAAAAATCTGTTTTATTATTGGAAAATCGTGAGATTGCAATTTCAGAATACAGGGGCATCCATTTTGTGGTCCGAATTTGGCAACGTCATTTCAACAATAGATGTAAAACACAACTATCACTAAGGGTATCATATGGTTAACGTGATGTTCGCCATTTTACAATATGTATCATTTAATAACCACTCAATATGCTAAAATACTAGAAATTTACTACGAATGATTTGTACTGATACTGTAATAGGTACGTTTCGTGCATTACGAACATATTAAGGGTGAGATAATCGTCCATCTGAGCCCACTATAGGAACAACTGTGAAGAAGTTTAAAGAAACTGCATCTTTATCCTTACAATATTCAGTTGACACTCAGGATTGAAGCCGGTCCACCACGCAATTCATAGAAGATACGTTGATGAAGTGCTCGAACAACAGCGTTTGGGTGACGATTTTTCTTCAAGCATCAAATTCATTTTTCGCTTAGGTGGATATACTAACAAACAAAATTGTCACATCTGTGGCAGTGAAAATTACCAAGTAACTGTTCAAGAACCGTCACATACCTAAAAAATAGTTGAACGGTATAGCATTTCGTCTGGAGGTGTGATAGACTCGTCCTTTTTTGAGAATGATTGGTGTATAAACAAACCCGTCAATTTTGATCGCTACAGCCATATGCTCACTAAATTTTTTGGCGTAAAATTTAAGGTATATGGATGTTGAAAATATGTGGTTTCAAAGGACATTGATATAGACTACACAATACGTTGCGCGAGAAATTTCCCAGACGTGTAATTCTACGTTTCGGTGATGTGAATTGACCACCAACATGGTGAGATTTCTCCCTCGTTGTTACACAAAAGATTGAGTTGATGTTCGCAAGTGTCAAACTCTTGACGCTTTGAAAACGAACATCCGTCAAATTATAGACGAGCTATTGCTCTCTATATACAGATAAGTCATCAAAAATAATATCAAAAGGATTCAGTCCTGTAGGTTAGGTATTCCATGGAACACATTTAAAATATATTGTATTCGATAAATAAAAAAAATATTTCATTCAAATCTCAATCAGAAGTGTATTTTACTTACGTTTATTACAAAACTACAAAATGGATGAAACTATATTTTCGACAAATTAATCATACCGTTAGGGGTTCGTAGAAGTCATAACAAAATGTGTGAAGTATTCTGTTATGTGACTGCTGCACAATAAAAACAACGGGACAAGAGGAATTTTTGGACAAATTCAGATGACAATTAATTAAGAAATTGATGCAAAACGTGCACATGGTTGTTTGTAAATAATTCTAAGATTTCCAACGAACTCTGTAACAAAGTTGTTAAATTCAATCGAAAAAACGAAAAACGAGGTGTAGTCTGGAATTAATATTCCCAAAAATTTCCATAAACATGAGCAGTTAAGCATAAAACTAAAACATAAACTTTTTTACAAAAAACAGATAAAAGTTTCTTTTTATAACGTTCACAAAATTTGAGATACAGGACATACGCTGACTTTGTTGTTATATTTGTATACCAATAAATATCAAGGTTGAAAATTTTTGTTGCTTTTAAACTAGTCGTTAGCAGCTGTTTTACGTTATAAAAAAAAAAAAAAAACAAAATTAAAAATTTTATATTTACAAAGCGAGAAATAATAAAACAACACAAACACAAGTTCAGTGATTGGTAAATAACACCAATTGAAAACTTTGCGATTCCTTCATTTGCTAGTTGAAAAATTGCATTTATTATATTATTTTAAAATATTTTGTAAAGTTTTTAATTAATTTCAAAACCAAACAAGCTTCGTTATATACATAAATAATGTGTTTGCAGCAAATTGATGCAAATTAGATTTTCTATATATTTTAGTAGCACACATGAAACATTATAGAGGCATTCAACGTATTCGTGTTCGTTCGTAAGGATTCCCGTTTACATTTTCACATGTTCCACCGGAAATGGAAGGTTTGTCATTCCGTGTTTGCCCTATCAATATATTTCTCTATCAAATATTTCCAAGTCTTAATGGAATTTTGGATCTTAAACACCAGTTTGTTCGATTTGGAACAAAAACATTTGAAACATGAAACAACATGAAACGTTTTGCACAAAGAATGTATTAAAAAATCATATGTGCTTCTAAAATGAAAAGTGATCATAAGCTAGTCTAAAGGATATAAAGTTCTTTTTTTTTATGGTAGGTGGGAAGCTTGTCAGCCTAATGTACGGGACTCTGATCCGGTACAACCACTGTTATAAGTATTCCTTCACGGATGAGTAAGCTGCCGTTGAATTGGACTCTATCTTATATTGCCAACGCCTATCTGCAGCAACGAGTAGAGTAACGCATATTACACCTAATGACCATCGATGGATTTCTTGGATCGGTACCTTTCCTGGCTCCCTAGAATCTGATGGATGCTTGGTACGTAGCTCTCGATTGCAGGCCATCTCTCTTTTGTCACTAGCGGGTGCCACATAAGCTTTTCTGTATTCTGCGGCTTCTGCTACTCCATATCATAAACATTGTGGGTCGTCCTAGGTTTTTTAATGGTGATGAAAGTAGGTTTCGAAGCAGCCGAGCTCCATAAGCAGCTGCCTTACTTAGAAATGAACTTCTTCATGTTTCCGCGAGAACCAATCTTTAATTATTGGCATTAGAAGGTGCGTTCATTTTCCATTTCGCTATTCGGCTAATATCCTGTCTCCTGGAAAGAAGGCGCTTCTCCCTTGGTTTGAAGTCTTGTTCATACAACTTCGTTTTAGCTAATAGATCAATCAGTAACATCCTAGCTATGACCAGTGTAATATCCCCGGACATTGTACGAAAGGATATAAAGGTAGCCAAGCGATATTGTAAGCCATTACTGTAGAACCTCTAGATTTTGTGGCACAAAAGCTGAAGCGAACGAGTTTCACTCGGCCGCGTATGAACTCTCAGTTTTACATTCTTAACAGTGTTCTGTAGAAATTGAAATAAATGGTAATCGGACTCGGTAAGAATCGTAATATAACGTGAATATCTCATAATTTTCCAGCCAAGCATTGTGATTTGGCTTTGTTGTAATGGAAAACAACACTTTTCTTATAGTTCAATTTCGGATGCTTAATTGCAAACTTTAATGCTATTAGTTATTGGCAATAGAAAGTAGAATGAATCGTGTACCTGGCGTGAACGACCGTTTTTCAATTCTTTGCTAAAAGCTGTACCACTTCATTCATATTGGATTGCGATATTTTTCGCATATTATTTTCATATGTGAGTTACTTTTTATCGCCCTCTCAATCAATCTCTTCATGAATGGTCCGATTGCGTTTTGTGTCAGCAGCGATTCGATCGAAATTTTGTTCATTAAATTTTTCACTACCAGTTCAGGTGATAATCAAATATTAAGGTTCTTTTTGTATCTTTTGTCTTTCAAAGATGATTAAAATCTGTTTTCTAATCCATGTACATAATATTGCAACAACAAAATGTTAAAAAATTTCATATAATTTATGAACGATTGATCAAATTTAGCGCAGCGCACTTTTAACCCCGAAATGTTTTACATAAAATAAAATTGTGCATAAAAGTCTTTGTAAAGCTTATATTTTCCAACGAAATGCGAAATTTGTCCTAATGTGTATAATAGATACGTGTTTATTTAAATTAAATTGTGTGTTTGAGTTTTATTTGTGTGTTCATCTCTTTATTGTTAGCGTAAGTTCTCTTGTTGTTTCCGCAAGGTAAGAAAAATAATTTTTAGTAGAAAGTCTTCTCTAAATAATTAAAAAAATATTGAAAATAATTGATTGTGCTTATAATGCACAAGAAGATAAGTCTTTGGTTCTGGTTACGCGATTCTGATAAAATCACGAAAATGATTCTCAATTTTGCATATAATATCTTTGGTTTTATTTATTTCTACTTTTATTTTATATTTTTTTTTTGTTAAATATTATAAGTTGTTGCAAATAATTTGTAAAAGAATTAATTTTAAAATTTATTTACAAATTTTTATATATATTTTATTTTAACGTAAAGAAGTAAAAAAGTATTTGAATTGTGTGAACTGAATGAGTGTTTTTTAATAAAGATAACGCCATTAAAACAAGTGGCTCTTAGCGTGTGTTCTTGAGAACCCTTCAAAAGATTAATAGTTATTTTGTTTTTTTTTTTTTATTTTTTTTTATTTTTTGCAATAAAAAATTTTCATACTACAAAAATCAGAAAAAACTTAAATAAATGAGAAGAAAAAGAAACTCACAATTTGTTTAAGACTAAAAATAAATTCTAGTTCAAATAATTTTTCTTTATTTTCGTTATCTCTCTTAATTTCATTGACAAACAACGCTTTATGAAATATTTATGCCCACGATATTACCCATGTTCGTATAAATCATGCACAGAGTGTGATCACGAGAAAAACAATTTATGTATTTGCGTTTCGTCCCCTAAGCATAAGCATGAGCATACTCTATGTAAATTGATTTTCTCTCGGTAACATTTTTCTATATTTTAATTTGCATAAATTTGTTTTTTCTATATTTTGTATTTGTAGAAAACTCTGTATGCACTGTATGTTCTCGGTGCATTTGTGCATAGATTCGAGAGTTTGGTGCTGTATTGTCTAGGGAGAGTAAAAGAGAAATGCAAGAATAATAATACTCTGACCGAAACGAACAGCATTCTATGCTCTTACACAAGCGACTGTTCCATTTCGCATAAATTGAATGTAAAAGTAGACGGTCGATTGCAAATAATTGAGAGTTAGTGTCACCTTAGAGCTGCTTTTTTTTTATTTTCTTTCTTTCCCTAAGGAATCTTGACTTGGACATTTTTATTTTCCGCAAAAACATTTGTGTAAAAAACAACAAATGTTTTGTATACGGGTATTACATTTAAATAAAGAATTGAATAAAAAAATAAAATGACAAGTGAGTGTGCACCAATGAAAAATCTTTTTAAAAAAATCATGTAAATAATAAATAAAAACGTAAGAAAGTAAAGTAATGCGTTGGGACGAACTTTTGACAAACACAAACTGAAGCCATTATGTAAATATACAAAATCCATAACCAATATTAGCTATGGATTGAAAGTTACAGTCCTTTGACTATCACACACACACAGGCACATTACATCTACTTTCGTAGTAAGAGTTCAGCAGAAGTCATCTTAATCGAATACGCGTACATTTTATGGGACATTTAACGCATACTTTTTGTTGTTACACAAACAGCAAAAGGCGTAAGATCTTGATTGTAAGTGGTACTGCTTCACACATCAGTTGTCAATAAAAACGTGTTCTCTTAGATTGCTTTCATTTACATAAAAGCATAGTCAATTAGAGAAAGAATATCGTTATACCAACACAAGAGAGATATAAGTTGAGATTTTAAATTTCGGTTTAGCTGCTCAGCAGGAACTTGGGAACGAAACAGTTTAGTATTATTATTCTCAAAATCCCTAAGAATACTAGCAATGACATATTTACGATATCTTTGTGATATCCTCGAAGTAGGCAACGTTAGATGTATTAATTTGTGATAAGCACTTGATGATTTCTCTAAATGGTCTAGCAAGAGCAAAGGTTCTTAAAGACTCTAGGTCGGTAATTAAGATATCAAAGTCGACGCAGAAGCGAGTTGTAGAAACTCTATAATCTATTTATATACATGTGAGCAGAACAAATCCGGAATCCACCTAGTTATATCTGTCCGTCCGTCTATTCATCTGCTCGCCTTATTATTTGCATAATGTTCGTGATTAAGATTCTTCCGGTTGCAAAAACTAAGATGTCAGATTGAAAATTGTCGAAAAAATTGGAGGTTCTTGCACGCAGATTGGTATTGAAAATGTACTAGATTGGTTAAAGAGTACGCCTATGATACGATATAAATAATATTTCTTCTTTCGGGTTTCTTTGCTCATTACACTTAAACAGAGAACCAAAAAAAAAAATAAATACAAAAAAAAAATAAAGACAAAATCAGTCATGCCCACTCGATGTTATAGAATCTCGAAATTTAGTTCCTCACGAGTTTCTTTTTAAAGATGAACGTTGGAGGTATAAAATTTATTATTTTCTTTCTTTCTTGGTAACTTTTCACATATCATTATAACAGAAAATATTTTTCTGATTTTAATAAATATATTAGGTGTACCGACAAGTTCTACGCATTGAAATTGGTTGTTTTATACAAATACACCGTGAAAGTGTTCATTTCTTCCGCCATTTTTGCTTCGCTCTATAATTTATATAATAATTAAATAATGTACGTAAGTGAGTATTCAAAAATTCGACGCAAGATGAATAGAGAATTTCTTTTTTTTTTTTTTTCTTTTGTAATCAGCTGTAAATTAAATGAATTTTAAACTTCATCTAAGGAAAATTAATTTTTTTATTTAAATTCGATTAATTGTTGTGTGTGTTGTGCTTTGAGGTGAGAGGATCAAAGTGAATAAAATTTCCTCCCACTTGTTCTTTTTTTCCATTTTACAAAAATGTGAACGATTTGACAGGCGACATAAAATTTGATATTTAACATGAATATTATTCAGTTTTTATACTTACTACCAAAGGGTAGAGTTATATTAAATTTGTCAGTTTGTTTGCAATATTCAGAAGAAAGCTTCAGAGACTGGACAAAGTATATATATATTTTTGATTAATGTTAAAATTAGAATCGATTTAAGTATATCCGTCTTTCCATCCGTCCGTTTATGCAATTTCTGTGGTAAACATTGCTTTGGCTTCAAAAATGAAGTCAGCTTCAAATTTGATAGAAACATTTTAGGCTTTTGCACATAGATGCTATTGAAATCGGTAAGAAAGCACGCCCACATCATACAGTAAACTGAGAACACATCTACTTTAAAGAAAAAAAAAATGTTGGGTTTTTTGCTTTTCTTTTTCTCTTTCTCTTAAGCCATAGCAGACAATTCAATAAAAATTTTCACATTGATTAAGCTATGTATCCTTTAGTATCGATAAAAAATAGAAAGGATCAATCACGCCCCTCGATATAACAATGTATTGATATTTAATTTTTTTTTTTGTGAAAACGTTAAACAAACGTAAGAACATTAGGAAAGAATCTTCAGAAACCCTATAAAGTGTATGTACTCTTGATTAGTATGAGATTCGGATTCAACCTAGATATATCCGTCCGCCCGCCTGTCTGCTTATTCGTTTGTGAAAAACATTTTCCCGATAGCAAAAATTAAGATATCTGGATGAAATTTGTCAAAAATATTGAAAGTTCTTCCACATGCTTCGGTATTGAAAATGGGGCACGCCTGCCGTATAAATTAAGTTGAAAAACTTTTAAAAACGTTTTACTCGTAAACTACTCATAGACTAGGCAATAAAAGCTTTCATAAAAATCTGCCGCGCCCATCTATTAAAATTTAGTTTTTTTTTTACTTTTTTTTTTTTTTTTTTGATAAAGATAACGGGTATAACAGATTCGACGCAACCGAAGGTAACGTTTTTACTTATTTTTCTTTTTTTTTTTTTTGTTGCTTCATCTCATGTCATTAGCATTTGTCATAATAAGAACACATTATGCACTTAAAAATTAGTATAAACGTTATAGTTGTAACTCAGTGGAGTATTTGCTAAATAGATGTCATTCTAAATATTGAAATAAATGCGGAAAATAATCATTTGATATAAAAAAAAGTTTATTTATTTATTATTTTGAAGTGAAATCTGCCATACAAGCAAACTTGAACAGGTTTCAATTGGTTGTGTAAAGCATTTGAGTAAAACACGTAAATTTAAGTTAAAAAAAACAAAAATCTATTTCATAAATGTACGATTAAGAAATACAACTAATGGATGGCTCGATGTGCTTCATAGTAAAAAAAAAAAAAAAACTACATTTTACAGAATTTTTTAAATATCTTATATAATAGTTTTTTTTTTTGTTTGTTTATGGTTCTGATATTTCTGCTATTTCTGCTAGTGTTGTTTTAAGCACTCATTCATAAGGCTATTATGTGTGGTTGACATTTGCTGTCGCATACAACCATTTTGCCCCAGCACTTGCAGTATAATGTAGTCTTGACAATCAATGATACCATCTTGATTACAGTCCCTGGAGTATCTTTGCATATAACTGCTTATAGTCTGCTCTGAACAGATACGATTGCCAGTACAAGCCACATATTCTAGAAAAAAAAAAAAGAAAACAATATTAATAAGAAGAAATTTACAGAAAAAAAAAAGGAAAAATAATACAAGAAGTCATTATCATCATTAGCTTGGGCGTGATATTTGACGAACGGCCTATCACTCGATATATTGTGTGTGACTATGCATCGTGATCATATCATATGTAAAGTATATTTATTTTTTATATATTATTTTTCTTTTCTTTCTTTTTTGTTTTTTTTTTTTTTTTATAATTGTGGAAGAATATTTGACGCCAGATATGTAAACTTGAGAGCAAGCAGATTTAAGGATAAATTTAAGGCCAAATCTAAAGTAACTTACAATTTTGAAATAATAATTTAAAATAGAAGAAGAAAATATATATATATATAAATATATATATAAATTATATTATTAGAGGACTTAGAAATCAATTCGATTGGATTTTGAAATTAATTTGATCAAAATGATAAGAAGATATTTGAGAGAAATTTTGATTTTCTAAGTGAATTTTTTAAAGTTAGAATCGTGCTTTGAATAAATAAATGAATAATTAAAAAGACCAATAAACATGACAAATTCAATTCCGCTATTTATATTGATCAAAAATATTTACACTTTATTGGAATCTCTTTATGGAAAATCTTTATATCTCCATTAAATACCTGTATGGGTACTTGTAATGCAGATTAAATAAACGTATATGCATTGAAATCGTTCAACAATTGATTTATTACCTATAAGGTCGAAACACTGATAGCATGAAATGTAAACAAATATTTGTGCAGATTTTCATTTTTAGGGTGAAGTAGTTTAAGTTTGTCTTGTGTTATGTTATCTTGTTGGATTCAGTCATTTAACTATCGATTTAGACCTTAAAGTCTGCTCTGTGCTCCTCATTTACGCTAAGGGAGATATAGAAAAGATATATAAATATGGTTGTGATTCGATTTCAAATTAACGTATACTATATATAGATGCGGATTATATGTCTATATAAAAATATATACTAGAAAAGTAATCTTAATCTCTCAATTTAAAAAATTTAAAAGAACTTTCTAGTTTAAAATCCCAAGTGCAAGAGTTGATTCATTTGATTATCTTTCTATGATGGCACCTAAACATATGCGTTACGTATTCAAAGGAAAATCTCTAACGATATCTATATTCTTAATAATCATAAGCTGTCGAGTTGTTTTAGCTAAGCCTGAAAAAATTACCTAAAATAGCTAACAGTTTGCGTATATGCTTCTTGAATCATACTTGATCTGCTTTAAAATATATCTTAGCGATTGAAAAAATTCGAAAAACGAAAAGTTCAAGAAATTTTCCTAAAACTATTAGAGATAGGGATCTCAAGTTTAATATACTTGCAAAGGTACTTAAAACTTTTGTGTGAAAGAGAAATACAAGATAACACATACTTCCGGCTTGAGATGACTCTTGCATATTCAGCACTTCAAGCTGGTACATAGCATGTGATATATTCTTTTCGCTTTATTGTGAAGTGAGTGCACATGTAAGCCGGCCGATCAATACAAGTTTTATGCTATTATTTTTAGATGAATCTATTAGATAAATTTCCATCATATTTGCGAATAATACCGGCTTGTAATTTATTAAGACTTATGTGTGATTGAATTTTTGTTTTAATTTTATTTTCGCTTTTTCAGCTATTATTGCTATTAAGCGAACCATGTCCAATCTTGATTTACTATCTATTTTTTATTTCAATTTTCCCGGCTTTAATCGCTTTCTCTTAGTAGTTGTCGTGTCGGTTTACAGATCAAGATCATTTTTGTGCTATGATCTAAACTAAAAGTATATAAGCCAGGTTACAGATTTATGCGTACATTTCTGTCACAATAATAAAATTTCCAAGAGTGGGGAAAATAGATGAACATAATTGAAGCGAATCAGCATATCTGAAACTTGACAAGATTATATATAGTTTCTTTTTAGACATCACATTTATGCACTGTCATCCCTAATTGATAGTAAACTAAACTTGTATTAGGTCACCCAATAAGTTTGCAACATAACATGTAGAGATCGTCTCTATTAGCGAATCCATATCATTTTTAGATAATATCATCTTTCAGAGGAAACATGTTAAAATTTCATGATATTCCTATCATTAGTTTACAAGTTATCGTTATTTTAGTGACACTACATTTGTAATTATATTAAAACAATTTAAGATCATGTGTTGAATAAACATTGCATTCAAATGGGAAGAGATACCGTTGAAAGCAAGAATGGTTTTGAAAATTATTAAAGTAAATCTCGTCCGTTGAAAACAACAATTTGTTGGCGATTTTCTAACTACAAAATAGTTCTTACGGACATGTACGGTATTGATAGCTTTGATGGCTCGAATTCGGCAATTGTTTCGGAAAACATACAAAAAGTGCATGAAATCTTTTCGGAAGATCAGAAAATGAAGTTGTGTGGGATATCACATATCCGAATGGTATCAAAAATCGGTGAATTTACTATTTCGCATAAGTATTTGTTTAGGAGAAAGCTCTTTTCAAAGTGGGTGCCGCTATTCATGATGATTCAAAGTCTTGAAGTTGGTTAGACGAAATCAAAAAAGTGTGTTTGTAAAGCATGGATTTATCACTACACTCACGAATCAAATCGCCGAAAATCACATTACGAAGGGTTGGACTAAAATAGCTGTAACTAGTAAACTAATGGTCGGTATATTAAAATATATTACGCAAAAATTTCGTTTGAAAAATGACAGTATTTAAAAATGATATGAATTGACCAGTGAATGAGGACAACTACATATCATGCTGCGAATTTATTGAGTGACATGTTGTACTTTAAGAGCCTTGAAATTCTTTTCATGTTTACTTAAGTTAAAATATGCCTATCAATCAATATTGTCTTCCATTGATAATAGAGTAAATCAAGTACCCTTTACAACAAGAATTTAATGTCATAAAGGAAAGCTATAAAAGTTTTGTCTTATGCGGAATACAACTATTTGCTCTTTTCGTACCATTTATGTTTTTGTCAGTTTCATCATAATCATTATAATATTTGTTGTGATTTCGATCATTAAGTTGCGGTCGTCCAGCCTCGTTCCAATACAATTCTGATATTTGATATAAATTACATGGTAACTCGGTACCACAACCGTCTGCTTGACAACCTGTTGTCATTGCACATAAACAATGTAAACATTGCCGTGTTAGTAGTTGATAATGTTGTCGATCAATATTTGTGATTGTTGTCGCTGCCTTATAAAGTTTCGTCTCTTGAGGATCATTTAAACTTAAGGATTCTGAAAAATGAATAGAAATCTTAATAAATTTAATACGAATGAATGTAACTAACTTTACATACATACCAACATTATGGTTGGTCATGGGATGGCCGCTACCATGTCGCATTCGACCCAAATGAGGTTTTTGCCGTATATGCATGTATATGGATGCCGTGATTAAAAATAGTGACATTATCGTCGCCGATATAACTATTAAACGATGTTTTTGTTGCTTTGTTAAAGACATCGTTTTTTGTTTTGTTTTTGTTTTTGTTTTTGTTTTTTATTTTAATTTTATATCGAACGTAAATTAATTTAAATATAAATTAATTCAAAGTGTTGTTTGTTTCTAATTTTAAAATATTAAAAAAAAAAAAGAATATCTAAAGAAACACACATGCACGCACAATATTACTATCTATACGCTGCGCGCTAAAGTAAACTAAAAGTGTTTTGACTATTTCTATAAGAAAAATATTTTTTCTGTGTTTAAATTAGTTTCGTTCGTGTGAGTGAGTGAGTGCTTTGTTTGGTTTACTGATAACCTCTTTGTAAATTTTAAACATGTGTATATGTATATACACATAAACAGCGTAGAACGATGTGCTTCAACGTGCCTCTCTCCACATCTCTTTATTGTTTGTTTCTCTGACGCGTTCGATGAGCGCTAATTTTACACTTAACGTTTGAAAAGAGTTTTTTTTTTTTTGAAAATTATACGCAAAAAAAAAAACAAGTATCTTATCTACCAACTGAAAGTACTCTTAAAAATTGTTTTTTTTAAATTTGTTTGTTGTGGCTCTCATATTGCTCTTAAATTCTTATCTCAACTGGTAATGTTTTAAGTTTGTCAAACCTTTTGTAACATTAAGGTAAATATTAAACAAACAGTACATACTATGTATGCATGTGTACACATATAGCACACATATGGATACTACATCGTTTAATAATGGCCATGACTGAGACGTAAGTGTCGCATCCAACAAAAAATTCATATTATTATTACAAATCAAGCAACGATTGTCACAACATCACTTTATTTCGATAATTTTTATTACAAGTTACAGTAGTTTAAGTGACACTACTTTACTCATGTTTAAAGCAACGACAATATCCGAATTCCGTGCGTTGAGTAAACATTGCTTTGCTGAAAAAGGAAGCATTCAAACTCAGCGTTGCCTTGAAAAACATTATAGTAACTCTTCTCTGACGAAAGCAACGATTTGTCTATGGTTTACTAAACGACAAAGAACTCAGAAAAATAAATGATTTTTAGTGTAAACACATCAAGAAAAAACTGAAAATTACTTTTTAAAAATCAAAAATTCAATTTACAACAGAATACTGATATACTGTAGGTATTCAGAGGCCATATATTTATTATTTTGCATCAAAAGTTTGGCATGAAAAATCTGTTTTTTAAATGAATACCTCATTTACCTTCCATGAATTGAAAATCGAATTGAGGATTCCACCCACCTCTGCCCATGCCATGTATAGGCTGTTTGTCTGCCAGCAGATCTTAAAAGAAAACTTCAAGGAAAAAGGTTTGAATCAAGCGCAATTGGATCATTGCAAAAGTTTCTGGAGATTTTGATAAATCATTGTATGTTATATGAACGGCATCGATATGTTAGAGAAGCATGATGGAGCACCATTCTATAAGACTACGTTCATGAATCGGGTCAAATTTTATAAGAAAAAAAAACAAATTTTTTTTCTTATTTACTCCCGAGATTTATTCCAAGATATATAAATTGCTAAAGGGGATTTTAATGTAAGAGTGAACTGTTGCAATATTTTTAGAATTTAATGATCTATTGATGTGCTCTTCAGAAACTTGACTCTTGTACGGTCGAAAATTTGTTGCGTAGTGTTTCGTAAAATTTGAAGTCGTTGAGAACGATGCCAAATTAATGTTTTCCAATTCTCGGTTCTTTCGTTTACAGCAATAATATTTCCAAGAGTTCGGGCGGTACCTCGATGCAAAGGAGAATTATTGTCTATAATCGATCCAGTTTCTTCACATTTTTTGATCACTTTTCGAATTATTGACACATTAGGTGCACTTGCTCGAGCAAAAATTCCGGGAATTTTACGAACGGTCCCACCGTAATAGGTTTCGACAATTATAACGCCGCCTTCTTTTATGCATCGCTCCATTTTAATAATGATAATAATAATTTTAGCTGACAGCTGTCAAATTTCAGAGTTGCCACCTATATAAGAAAAAAAATGATGTAAAATTTAATTAACGCCATCTTACTGAGACACCCCCCATATAACGGCGAGAAATTATATTAAGCATAGTAATAGCACTTCCAAGAAAGAAAAGTATTAAAATACAAATATGTGTTTTGTGAATTCTATTCGGTCTACCAATAAGCAAAGTAAATAATGACAGATTAAACCACAAATGAAAAAATTCTATTATTCTCACATAGAACAAATCTTCCAATGACTGTATGTCAACTTTTGTTGTTCGTTTCACCACGAAAAAGATTGAATTTCTTATGGTGATTAAAAAATGTCATTAAACATATTTTTTTTAAAGATCAAACGTGAAAGTAATTTGAAAATAAGTTCAATAAAAATTATGTTGCAACTATTCCATTATAGTTAGGTTATTTACGTTAAGGGGGGAAGAAACCACGGCAAAATTTTGCGGAAACTGTAAATTTGTGTTTTCTTTAGTAAATGCTTTCAATTTTTTACAACATGCGGAATAGAAAATTCAAACATATAATAAAAAACTAAACCATGTCTTATGTTATAAAAAATACAAAAAAAAAAAGGATAATTTTTCCTATTTATCATGAACATAAAAAAATTTTAAAGAAATAATATATCTCCAGTTTTTTGATATACGTTAAAAGGTTCTAAGAACTACCAGATAAACTTAACATCATGGTCCAAAGTAGGGGACATCATAGACCAAAGTGTCCATACGTACCATTCCCCATATACATGAAACACTTAAATCGATATAAAAAAATTTTCAAGAAATAATACACTTCCAGTTTTTTGATATATTTTGAAGGCTTTGAAAAGCTATCAGAAAAACCAAACATCATGATCCAAAGTAGGGAACATTATAGTGGAAAGTATCAATATGCACCATTTCCTATATGTTTATGTGTTCAACTTAAATGTTAAATGAAAATGTTCAAAAGATTGATAGAACTCCTTCCACATGTGCTTCATATTTGTTCAAAAACATCTGTGACGGGTAACGAAAGAATGTGGGGTGGATAACGTTGGACAATGCTTTAAATAAAATTTATTTTATACAATTTTTGGTTTCTTTTTTTTGTTAACAATCAATTTTTCTGCAAGACCTTTTAAAATTTAAATACAAACGCATTTCAAGATGATTGCTCTATTCACTAAGAAAAAAAAAAATGAATGATAATAATAGATATGCCAATCGACGTCATCTTATCAATCATTACAATCATTGGCGAATTTTATTTCCATTACGCATAATGCTACAAGAACAGATTGCTCGATTGCTCTAGCTTACGAATCCTTTTGTTCTACTCTCGCGCATGGTTTTCTTACGCAAATCAATTTAGCGATAGAGAAATTTATTGATATCTATTTTTATTCTATTCTCTCTAACACCAAACGTGCATGCGCGCGAATCGATCATGCTAGACGTATACCAACTACGCCACCGCAAACACTGTTGCTAAATATATATTTTCGTGTTTTGTAATTCGTTTATTTTTCCATCCTGCTTTATTATCAATTATCTTAGTAAAGACACTTTTAGCAAAGACACAAACCTCAAAAAAATCTTGGGGTTCTAACTTCACATCCGTAAATTATGGGCCAGACAATTGTAAGGCTAAGTTCAGACCAGTTAAGGAAGCTAATATGTGAAGAACTATTAAATGAAAAGAAAATTTTTGACTTCGCAATGGATGTGGCGCGTTATCGTGTTTCTCCATGTTATTCATGTTAAAAATAGGTAGAATGTGCTAAGATCGTTTTTTAACACCAAAGCAGACAAAAAGTTGAAATTCTTTAGATTATTAAATGCTTCGTCTGAATGCTCTAAAAAAAAAAGTATTCAAACGTTAGTTTACGGCTGTCGTTCGATGATTTGTACAAAAAAAAAAGGAAGAAATTGTTTTGCTATTTAATTGAAATCATTAAGGAACTTTGTAGAAAGTATTCCTGGGTATAAGATATTTAGAATTCTGCGCAATTAACTTTTAAGCAAAGTTTGTGACACGTTTAAGCTTTTAGCACTTACATTAATGCTGAATGTGTTCAAGTGTTTGTGTATCAAGCGATGTTCATTTCTTACTTTTTTTATGAAGCAACACTAATAGTAACTAAAGTCTTTGATAAACTGAATAAGTGGTAGAAAAAGGAAATTTCTTAATTTTTTTTTTTTTTTTTTTTGAAAATATTTTAGTAGTTGCCAACAAAAAGTGATTTAATTTTTTTTATAATTCAAATAAGCAGCGTATGCGCTATATTCATAGTTGTTAAAAGAATGCATTCATACTTTGTTTTTATAACGAGCACATATATATGCAACCATCATGGAAGAGCACACATATGAATACGTGATATCGTTGCGATTATATTTTTTAGTTATTTTGTGTTGTTACCGTGGTTGCATATATAGTTCGTTTAATGTTTTTACTGTGTTTACTTTTAATTGCATTAAGCTATTGTTTGAATTTCCGCTAACACAATAAGCAGATATATGGGTTGAGAAAGGAGCTATGCACTGATATGATAAAGAAGTTACTACCTACGTTGTCCATAATGTTCATAATGGGAATAAATGGAAAATTTTAAAAAATAAGTTTCATTTCAAAGAGAATTTTTGATATCACTTACCCCTCTGATGCATGTATACAATGTTCCGAAGAATTTAAGATGGACCCACCTTTTATTATATCGAACGATTCAGAATTATTTTTGTAATAATAATAACTTGATATAGTACGACTACGTAGATCTATTTCTTGTCCTTCACTTCATGTATGGATTCTCCTGAAAAGTAAGTAGTTTTGTAGCAACAAAGTTTAAGCTTTAATTTTATAACGAAAATAGCTAACAAAGAAAATAATTTTGCTATATTTGGAACTATCACATTCCACCTTTCAGATTCCCTCCTATATAAAAGGATATCTTTTTTTTTGATATTGTGTCATAAAAAAATAAACGAAGAATTTTATTAGAAGAAGTGCTTTAGGGCATGCAACGTTCGTCCCTTTGATATTGTAACAGTTTTACTCGTTTTCCAACTACTGGGCTAATCCAAATCATTCCTTTTATGAACCTTTTGATAGTACTGATGAATGCCTGTGATACATTTTGAGATTCATATCTGTTACACATCGCAATGTATATATAAATTATATTTTAAAATTCTAATCGGCGTATGTGCTACGTAATGTAACACATATAATATAAGCTAGAAGAATCACAGTACCGAAAGCAATAGTTCGACTATAAATAGGAGTATGAACGATGATTCGAATTCATCAACTATTCAGAACTTGAGCGTTGTTGGACCCAGCTCATAGTTTTCTTTACTTGAAGAGAAATAAAAAGAAGAAGAATAATTCCTTTCAAATAATTAATTGGTCAAGTTATAATCTCTACATGATTGTTTAATACGGATAGATGGACAGATATATAGATTTTTGCTGTATAATGAAAAACGAACATATCTTGAACTTACCCTACACATACGTAAATTTCGACAAGTTTGAAAGTTGATTTTCTATGCGTACTTCAAGTTGTTACAAAACGGAACAAAGTATTAGGTTACCTTAAGGAACATGTAACAAAACAATTTTAAAGATACATATGCCAGATGATTACGAATTTTGTTGGCATGAAATTGAAGATTAGACTGTTCCATGTAAGTGATTTCAATACGAGTCACACAATATGTTCTGATTTGGCATTGTTGCGGAAGAAATTTCCTTGATATGTAATATCAAGTTTTGGTGATATGAAATGGTCACCAACATCATTTGATTTCTCAATGCTGGAGTTTTTTTTTGGTGGGGCTACACCAAATATCGGGTTTATGCGAACAATCTTTAAATTTTGCCTCCTTTCACAATGAGGCTTCGTAAATTATGGGCAAGCTATTGCCAGTATATATGCAGGCAAGTCACCACAAAAAATTACGATATATTGAGATTTGATCGAATTTGAACCGAAAACTCCGTTTTTTTAACGTTTACTTTCGGAAGCACAAATACGGTAACCCTGTGCATAAATGAGCATATTTGATAAGCAAACTCAACTGTACATTTCCGCCGTTTTGAAATTGAACAATATCATGATTTCAAATGAAATCATTACATTTTAAGGTGATTTCGTTTTGGAGAAAATTTCGAAGAGAGATTTGATTAATAATTTTTAGATGCTTTTAATTTTTAAATCGTAAATATATGTTTTTATAAAGAACTTGTCGAATATTAAGTATTTAATTCGGTAGCATTAATTATTCTCCTTAGAAATCTACACAATTTTCTTTACATTTATTATAAGTTTTTCTTCATTATATTCGTTCTTTGCTTGCAGATTATTGTACTGTCAGTGAATTTCAGTCGATTTTAGGAAATATTCTGGTATTGTAAAAAATAAATGTGAACAATACGTTTCGAATGGGACCATTTTTTGAACCTCTTCCTATATAATCCTTCTTAAGAGAAGTAAGCCTTTATATGGTAAGAAAAAATCTCATTTTTAAGATTTAGTAAATTAATAGTAATTTGATATAAAATTTAAATGTACCCAACTTAGACCACATAGGTCTATTTCTTGTCTGTCTGTGTTGTTCCGTTGCAATCACAATGGCGGTTTTAAAACTTTACTTAGAAGAATAAATTCACTTCGACACCTTTTCGTATCACACTTATAAGATTGAGATTAAGCAGACGCCAAAGGAACATTTATAAATCAGGCAACATATGTAAATGTATTTTTTTTAATTTATAAAATTACTCTGATGAAATTTTACTCAATCATTTAATGTATAGTAATAGTTCATCGAGCCCAAAGGTTATTTGATCTTTTTTGCTTTTTGAATATCATGTATAAACTATTGTTAGATATAGCAAGTTTCGGTACATGTTCTCAAGGAAAGCATGATTTCATAACGAAAACGAGGTATAATTTTTGGTATTTTATCATGAAAGTAAATGAACTTTATTAGAGGTATTTAATGGTCGGCTCTACTCGACTATAATATTTTTACTTGTGTACATGCGTTTTCGAAACACATTAATTGCAAATTATTTCAAAACGATAGCGTAGGTATTAACATGAACAGGTTAATTTTTTAGTTGAAATTCGACTTGACCATTTAATAAACATAAGTATTATAGCTTCCCCCCAAAAAAAGCTTTAGGAAATAAAATCCCGCAGCTCTTCAAAGAAAAAAAATTATGTAAATTTAAACGGTACTTGTGCAAATATATTAAGCTGTAGCTGTAAAATATCTTTATTTAAATGAGAAAATGGAAGCATATTAATATCGCCGTTATGTATGGAACACTGCACGCCCTTAGTTAGAAATTTACTAGATGCAGCTTCTTAATTAATGTCTGGTACATCCAGTTTCAAATTGGATCACTCACTTGTAGTTACTTAAAATAAAAACAATTAAAGCAAAGTTTTGCACTAATAGGATATAAATGGTTAAATATAATCGAAACTACATGACGTCAATATATTATGATAATATGATATGCGGGTATAGTTGGATTTATTTGTCTTAGTGGATTAAACATTTCTTAGATACAATGTAAATCTACTTATAGATGAACAAGTGTTTTTTGAATATATGTTGTTTCACAAGTTCTCGTAAAAATTCCGTAGATATGTTTCTGATGTGAATGAAAACTTCTAAACTATTTAAGATAAGATACGTCCTTACGGCCGTAGCCTTTTCAAGGCTTCGTTTAAGTAGATATTTGTAATTTGACCGATATATATTCTATTGATTTTAGTCCAGATCAAGTTTAAAATGAGTGCAATCCGCTCCTTAGTATAGATTTCCCTATCAAGTTCAATCGTGTCATTTTAAAAGTGTAAAAAAAAATTGTACACGCCCGTTTAACATCATTTTTTTTGTTTTCTTTGGAAATAGAACTGAATAACTCGTTTGCAAAGTGTATCAAACGTTTCGTATTAAGTCATAGAATACTTCTTCTTTGTTCGTTTTTTGTTCAATTTTTTTTGTTGTGAAAATTTTCTGTTAATAAAAAACATTTTTAATTTACTTTTTAGTAATTTAACCTGAAATTCTCGCTAGTAAATGGTAAAAAAAAAAAAAAAACAAAAAGCGAAAGTATATCTCTTTGTTATGTAAAAAGAAGCATAGACGACTATGAAAATATAATATATCGCTTATGAATATGGTATTAATATTTTGATCACTATGAATAGCAATTAAGCTAAGCTTATCGGTGTGTCCCTCCGTTGGAACCGCAAAATTTTTACAAAGTTTTAATTTATCCGATTAACAAGCGTTTAATAGCTAGAAGGACGGAGTGACAGACGAGAATGGCGATTGTCCAAATTCTCACGCTGGTTAGTTAAATATGAAATAATACTCAAAGCCTATTTGCAACGAATTTTATATGTAAACATAAAATCTTTAAGCGTCCACGTCGCGTAAGGCACGCTTATAAACTTCCATTGTGGTTTTTCATGGGCGGTCAGCAAAAGCCATATTTTTGGGCACATAAATTGCGTATAATTGTTTCTTGAACTCATCATTATCATCATCATCATACTCACTGATTGCTTCGTAACTTCGCTAATCTTTCTCACTCTCTCTCACTTTGTCTCGCTTGTCTATATACTGAAATTCTGTAATCTTAATAAGAAAATTGTACTTTAACATTGATCCGATTATTGGAATTTAATTATTGCATTTAATGGAACCTTTGTCCATAAAAACTTTAATTAAACATTAAAATAAATTATTATATATTTACAGTTGGTGCTACCATCAAGAAAAACTTAACGTGCTTCGTTGGGAAGTGATTAATGATAAGTTAAACCCACCAAATTGTAATAAAACCACCTTCAAATAAGGTCCAATTTTAAAACTTCAAAATAATAATAATAATAATTTAAAAAATAAAAGAAGGAAAACAATAAAACAAACAAATGGAGAATAATTTCTTGCTTTCAAGTGCCAAAATCGGCAATTATTTTCACCTCATTACGTATTCATATGGAATACAGGGAATAAAGGTTAAACGTGTTCGTCAAAACAATAACTAAAGGCAGCAAAAGTAAATTCTTAGCTGATTTTATCCTCTTATCGCATAGTAGGTTTCACATCAGAGCTACCTACGAGAAAAAAGTTTGTTTTCCACGAAACTGGTTGATAACAAGCAAGAGCACTTAAAAGGCTTGAAAATGTAAATAAAAAAAAAAAAAAAAACGCAATCTTTTGAAAGGAGGAAAAACTAAAACAATAAAATAAAATACATATACACGGGCAGGCTTTGGCGTTAACGATATTGTGCTGAAAGTAGCATCGATTATATCGAAAAAACGAGAGATTTGTTTAGTAATTGCTGGATGCGGTTTATTGGTTGTACGTTGAATACGCAGATGACGGAGAGGGCGACAGTGCAAACGGTAGTGGAAACCAATATGATACGCTGTAAAAATTGGTTTTGTGCACGCAGCAATAACAATGATTACACCGAGGTTTCAATTGCTGGTAGTGGTAGTGGTAGTGGCACCTCCACCGTCCACCATCAAACAACATCAGATGCTATGACGCGTCAACATCAAGCTGCCAATGGTTCTGCATTGACCGGTCATCAACATACACCAGTTCATGCATCATCAACTGCCAGCACAAACGCTCTCGCTGCTGCTAACAATGCGGTCGCAGCCTCAGGTTGCAATGCGCATGTAGTTACATTTTTAGATGATGTACCCAGTGGTAGTAATGGTGTCGTTAATACCACCACCCGCTTAATGAATAACGCAGACATGCATCATCATCATATGTCTGACTTGGATATGGATACCATTGACTCGGCTGATGACTTGATTGCCGGTCAAATTGTTAGTTCAGCTATGTTATGCGACGATACATTGCCAACATCAAAAAATTGTTATCGTTTAGTTATACTTGGGTAAGTGGAAGTAATGCTTGTGTGTTTCTATGTTTCTATTTTAAAATTAATTATTTATTAAAACACATAAACGTTTATCATATTGTGAATGAATGTGTATAATGAAATAGTTAAAATCATTTCATTTTAATAGTTAAAGTGATACTAGCTTGAAGTTTTTTATTTTGGAAAAAATATTAAGCATCTGCACAACGTTCCATGTCTCTGCTAATATATGTAATTTATAATTACGTGGAATCGAAAAATGAACAAAATAATTTAAAAAAACTGTCTTTGAGTCAAATCATGCCAGTGTACCAAATGTTGTCAAAATACTTAAAAAATTGCAATTTGTAGATTAAATAAAAAAACGGAAGGCAGACATCAGACAGATAGACACACAGGTAGACAGAATTAAATCGATTCAGAACATGACTCTGACACGATCGGTATAGTAAAATGAAAGTCTATCTTCAACTGTTTTGAATGTTAGAACTTATAATACCCTGTACCATAAGTGGTGTAGGATGTAAAGATTAAAGAAACCAACCAAATGAAACTAGAAATAAGGAAAGTAAATAAGAAACTCAATCGACTACCGAATCGTAGTTTGAAACTCACTAATTTAAAAGGCATTTTGTTCTATTAGAGAAAGTTTTAAAGCCATCATTCTACTGACATATATACATACATAACTTCATAGGGTCATCCGTTTCGTCGTTCTGATTTAGTAACTTTGTTTCAGTAACATATGTAAAGCAAAACCGTCAACTAGGGTATCAAGCGTTTAGTGTAATATTTGACACTTTATAATATGGATCGTTTACTAACGACTGAACATGTTAAAGTAGCAAAACCATACTGCAAACGTGCTAACTCTGTACTAAGTACGTTTCATGTCTCACGAACAGATTATGATCAACATTCTAGTTCATCTGAGTCCATTATAGGCAAAATTGTGAAGAAATTTCAAGAAACTGGATCTGCAATAGATTTGGTAAGGCTTGTATATCATTGAAACACATACTTCTTCGAAAATATTGGTGTTGCTAGTAAAAGTGTAAAAGACGATCCAAATATATTCATTACATGGTGCACACAGCAATTGGGATTATTTTAGAGCACATTCTTAGAAAATTTATCTAAAACCAAAACCGAAGCTGGCTGACCATGCAATGCGTAGAAGATACGCTAATTGGGTGCTCAAACAAGAGTGCTTGTATGATGATTTTTCCCATTGAATTTTTTTCAGTGGTGAAGCCTATTTTTCGTTTGGTGGATATGAGTCAACAAACAAAATTTCTGCCAGACATGTGTTTTATTTACGTTTACATTCGGAACCACAAAATGGATAGATCTCTATACACATATATACAAAATATATTTTTAATAGCCTTTTCGATGTTTACTTATATGTTTAAAAGACATCTTACATCTAGTGCGCGCACATAATAAGCCTTCGGAATATAAGCATATAAAAATAATGTGTAATTGTGGAACGCTTTAAAAACTGTACATAGTCAACATAGTCTAAGACGAATATAAATGCTAATCACATTTAATACAATGTACGCTACATTAATACAATGTAGATAAAAAATACATTACAAGAAATTAATTAGTAACAAATGATCCGATGCACTAATTTGGAAGAAAATTATTTGGTATGGAAAACAAATCTCGCTGATATGCTCCTCGTAAAATATGCCATAAACAGTAAAAATTACTAGTACCAACAATGGAAACAGTACGCGAGTGAAAGGAAACAAAATCCTTTTTTAGTTATAAATAAAATGATAAAAATAAGTGAAAAAAAAGCAAAATGCGTTCTTTTTTTTGCACGGAACTGATCCTGACCTTTTTATAAACAAAAAAAAAATAAAGTTTTATATTCAAGCATACCAACGTTTGTTTGGGTTTTAACTTTATTTTAAATTTGTTTAATTTATTTATCTAATTGATTTAATTGGATTAAATTGAATCAATTATTGTTCTTTTTTTTTTTTTTTTTTTTTTTTTTTTTTTAATGAAAAGCTTTTGTTCACTGTTGGTTGTGTTTATTAAATAAATCTAATTATCTGATTATATATATACAAATGCAGGTCATCACGCGTGGGTAAGTCATCAATAGTTGCACGTTTTTTGGGTAATCGTTTCGAAGAGGCTTATACACCTACTATAGAGGATTTTCATCGTAAATTATATCGCATACGTAATGAAGTTTATCAGTTGGATGTTTTAGATACATCCGGTCATCATCCATTCCCAGCAATGCGGCGTTTATCGTTCTTAACGGGTAAATAAAAATGTTTACCGTAAATATTATGATAATTTTAAATTTTTATATTCATATATATTAATTACATTCGCGTTATATACGTAAAGGTATTTCATCATTTTTTCACAAATTACCTTTGTATCGTGGTATTGATCATTTTTATGTTTATTTTTTTCGCAAAATAAACTCATTCTTATCTTATCTTCTTCTTCTAATCATCGTCCTTTATTACTATTGTCTTAATGCTTGATATAATGTTCGTATATAATTTATTTTTATTGCTTTTATATTAGTTGTATTTCTATAATTAATACTAAGGTCAGAGAAAGAAGTATAATAAGTGCTGTCGTTTCATGTGATACAAATAGATGTCAGCATCAAACACAAATGATGTGCAATATAAATGTATCTGTCTTATACAATAGTTTGATCAAAGGGAAAATTTCAAGTTAATTTGGACACATCCGTTCAAATTGTTCTACTTCCATTTGTTATTCGATTTAAATATCGTTAAAATTGCTACGGAGAGCAGAGACGTAGTAGATATATTCAAATTTGTTTCTATTAAAAACACGCTCTCAATAGTCTCAAACTAAAGTCACGTTCTATCTTGTTTCCACGTGAAGGTATGCTTTCCATGCGAACCCCTATAGAGAAGGAAGCTTAAGGGGTAGATTGACATGGTCCGAAATTTTGAAAATTTAATTTTTCTGTCAAAGATATTATTTTGCTATTTTTTCTGCAAAAAACTACTAAAAGTTAGAACTTATTGTCAAGTAAAGATTTACTTTCATGAAAATCTTTATAAGTGGCGGGATCTAAACAATAGACTTACCGGATCCAAATTTGGTGCAGTTTAATTGTTATATCAAATTACTATTACAGACCATGAAACATTAAACATTACAAGGTTTTTGTCATATAAAGCCTCTCTTTTCATAACAACGAATATATTGGAAGTGATTCAATGTGACAATGATCTCATTCTATCCAAATTTTTATACTCTACTCCACATATTGTATTAAGGATGTATTAAGTTTGTAGAAGTGTATATAACATACAAAAGGACTTAAGATGAACTCGACTTTTATTGTAGCGATCTATTCAAAGTCATTTTCTAAATCGATTTAAATCTGTTTATCTTTCTGTCGGTCTGTCTGTTTGTCGGGCATGATCTGTCTACATATTCTTGTTCTCAACCTACAGGTTGCAATTTTTGACATATTTTGAAGAAATTTGGTACAATGACGTGTTTTGATCTAAAGTTGAACGCAATTGAGAGTCGATTTTTGCGATCAATCTTGGTATAACGGCCCATTTGAAAAGAGCCTTTATATGAGAAAAATTGCAATTTCAAATATTTTTCGACAAAAATTCGTATTTCCACTTATAAAATACACGCGAAAAATTGGAATCGGATGGGATCATTTTTTGACCTGCTTTTAAATAATGAAACGAACCGTGGTGGATAATAATATTAAAATCTAAGTTATATATGATTTTTTTTTTTTAAATATCTCCAATAAACTATTAGACGATATGTAAGTGTCCATCGAAAGTTACGTATATAAAGGCTTGTCCTACGGAAACATTCACAATTACGTGGAAACATGTGGAAATTTGTACATATTCACTAGACTTGATGAGTATCGTAAGATTCCATCTAAGCCGCATATAGTGTACTTTTATACCCACCATCGAAGATGGGGGATATATCCATTTTATCATATTGTTTGTAACGCCCAGAAGGAAACTGCGGATACCCTACTAATTATATATATTCTTGATCAACATCAAATTAAGAATCGATTTAAGTTTGTCTGTCTGTCTGTCTGTTCGTTGTGTAATGTATGTGGTACACACATTCCCCTGTCCGCAAGAATGAAGATATCGGCTTCAAATTTGCCAGAAACATTGGAAGTTTTCTCACATAAATTGTTATTGAAAATGGTCCAAATCGATCACTGGCGACGCCTACAGTATAAAACAAGATACAGTATAAAATAAGTCAGAAAACATGCTTGTTTTCTCGATGTTTTGTTCAATGCTCATAGACTGCAAAATAGAAACTTCCACGGGATTTCATAAGAATAGAAAATAATCTGTTTTTCCCCTTTTTTAAAAGAAAGGTGGTGAATATAAAAGAATATAATTTTCTTTCTTATTACTATATTGATTTATATATTAATAAAATTGAGAAATTCCTTCGAAGCTTACTTATGTTGCGTTACATTCTATAAATAAAACACGATTTGAGTATAAAGGTATTAAATGATTTTATTTTGATTTTCACTTTGTAAGATTATAGGGTAACATACGAATGTTTCACTTCCCAAATCGATTAACTAAATTTTTTTAAATTTTAATGTTAAAGCATATGATTAACTCATAATTAAGTAAATTCAAAGCAAATTTCTCTAATGATAAGTATGGTATTAACAATAATAAATGACAAATTGAATAATAAACAATTTATATCAAAAGCCAATCCATATCCTAATGGTAATCGTAATAAAAATTTAGTTTAAATACTTTTTTAAAAAGCAATTCAAAGTTAAGAACATAAGAAAATCGTTTTTCAATGCTATTAAACGCACGGTGTAAAAATGTGTGAACAAACAATTTTATTACACATTTCTCTACTTTTTGTTTTATCGAGGTAATCGATTTAGCAAGTGAGGCGTTTATATGTCAGAGGTTTTTTTTTCCTTTCAACTTTTCAAAATCTATGATGCAATCATGGAGTAGCAAACGCTTTAACAGCGTTCAGGAATACATACATACATACATACGTACCTAAGTATATGTATATATATATAATATATAAAAAATAATATATAATATATAAAATATAACATATAATATATAATATATAATATATAATATATAATATATAATATATAATATATAAAATATAACATATTATATAATATATAATATATAATATATAATATATAATATATAATATATAATATATAATATATAACGCCTAATATATATATAATATATATTATAACATAAAGCTGTTATGTACACAAATTAAAATCGAAAGATTACAAGGCGTGATATAGGTTTAGTATTTTATTAAGAAAAATAATAATTTTCATCCCGTAGTCCTTTTTAATCACAGGACCCGTTTAATTAGCAATGTACGTTTCCACTTATTATAGATGCTTTTAGTGCAAATGGAGTAATAAGTACATTACGTTGTAGTTACTTTACAGTAGGTCCTCTCATAGGTCATGACTTGAATTGAATTTTATTTACGAATTAGAGAATTCCAAACTCTATATTTTGCATTTTTAAGTGTTTCGTTCATTCTAAAGTGTTTAAGTAGTTTAAAGATATTTTAGTTATTTATTTTTTCTTTTTTCCTTGATATTTTTCGAGGTAAGTTTTTTGCACACATCCTCTATATACACGCCAACGAAATTTTCCATTGCTTACTGCGAGTGTGTGCGTATATAAAAGTTTAATGCCAGAATATTTGTGAAGAAATTCCCATTTAAATTACTTTATATGTGTATTTCATTATTTCAACGTATGCTCTTTTCTAACGTATATCAAGTTTCTATCGTAAACTTATTTTCCTCATTAAATACATTTTATCACGCAAATTAGATTTTCGTTCATCTCTTTCTTATGAAGTTTCGTCTTTAGATTTTTACACAAAAACCAAAAACAAAAAGAAAGAAAAAAAATAGAAAGGAATTATTATGTAAGCGTTGAGCTCTTTAATTTTTAATATAATTCATTAAAAAAACTAAAATTTTTTTTGCTTTTTTTTTAGGCGATATTTTCATTTTGGTCTTTAGCATGGATTCGCGTGAATCTTTTGAAGAAGTGGTGCGTTTACGTGAAAACATATTGGAAACCAAATGGGCAGCATTAAATCCGGGTTCGGGTTTCAAAAAGAAAACTTTACCCAAAATACCTATGATCTTGGCGGGTAATAAATGTGATAGAGAGCCACGGTAATTATTTACTTTATTATGCTTCTCATAATATTTTATAAATATATAATGGTTTTCAGAACTGTTCAATTGGATGAAGTTATGGGCTATATAGCCGGTCAGGATAGTTGTTGCGTATTTGTTGAATGTTCGGCTAAGCAAAATTTTCACATCGACGATTTGTTTTATACTTTATTTATGGTTTCGAATTTACCTTTAGAAATGGCACCGAATCATCATCGACGTGTGGTTACCGTATTTGGTGCCCCGTCACCTTTGCCACCGCACTCATCGACTGGGGGTTCGAAAAAGAATGCCCTCTCCATTAAACGACGTTTCAGTGACGCATGTGGCGTAGTTACGCCGAATGCCAGGCGCCCTAGTATACGCACCGATTTGAATTTAATGCGTTCAAAGACAATGGCCCTGAGCGAGGGAGATGGATCGTCGGCTCGAAAAAAATGTATCGTTATGTAAGATTTATAAGGAGAAAAGAAAGTTAAAATAATGGCCGTTTATAAAAAATTTAATAATAAGTCATAATGTGATAATAGTCCCCGATATATCGTACACTTAATATTTTTTTATAATTATAATTATTAGATTTTGTAAGAATATATTCATGAAGTATAACAAATGCAAACACAAATCAAAACATTAAAACCTATAAATATGCAAATATAGTTGAAAGTTTTGTTATTAGTTTACCACACACACACACATATATATATATATATATACATATATAAATGTATATATAAACATGCATACATCCATACATATATATACATATATATATATATATATCTGCATTAAAAATTGAGATTTGTTTGTATTTTTTTGTTTATTCTTTTATAGAATAATTAGATTCCGAGTTGAGCGGAAAACAAAAAACCAAAAACAACAAAAAAGAAAAAAGGAAAACAAGAGACATTGTTTTGCATATTTTGTACAGATTTTCTAATAAGTAATAAATTATAAAATTATATTTTAGTTTCTTGAATAACAAGTAAAAGAGCGATAACCGTTTTAGACCAAACCTCGAAATCCCACCCAACTCGAATGAATGTGTACAAAAGCCGCACAAATCTTAATTAATTATTGACTCATACTGATTACTAGATTCTTATATAAAAGTTTTCTGATTAGTTTTCATAATGTATAATATGTATTCGTTTTTTTTTTTTTGAATTTTAATTTAAATTTTTTTTCATTTTTTTCTCTTTTTCAAGATGACTGTCTAGAGAATTTGTAAGTATGTTTTTTAACATATTACGCTTATTTTGAAACTGCTTTTGTGTACTTTTACAGAAAAGATAACTTTTCATTTTGAGATTGCATTTTTAAAATGGTTGGACAGACGTATAGGACCAAATTGACGAAAAATATTAAATTTTTGATTGTGTATTTAATTATCTTGCAAAACTCATGTTAAAATTAATGCAGTCTTAGGTTTTCCCTTATAAAAAAAAGGTGTTATGAAAGTTGTATTCATATGCTTCAAGGAGGATTGTTCTCAAACATTATTTAGATCCGAACATTTCTTATATGATATCATGTAGTTCGGACATGTTACTTGAACTGAAGCGTAAAATATGTTACCACTATCCCTTAAAGGGAAAATATGTTTATGGGTCTTCTGATATGATTCCATTGAACTTATATCTTTGTAATATATTTCTTTTAAGGAATAATCATTCATTTATTGCGGCATCATCCGCTTTTGTGTACGAGCTTTTTTTTAAAACGTATCTATAAAGACGATACAATTAGATGTCGATATAAATTTTTTATTTTTAAAAATTAAATTTAAAAGCGACACTTTTTTTTGATCTAAAATATAATACTTCTCATCTTCTAGCTTGCTCTTCAATCTTTCCCTAATCGATCTGCAAACAAATTCATGATTCATGATTTTTTTTATAGTCCCCATATGATCAGTAGTCTATTGTTCTCCACTTAAATCCTTCCGGGTTTCGTAAATGGCAAACGATGGTTAAAAAAAAAAAGAAAAAAGAATCGCTTTCTTTTTGTTCAAATCATCTTCTTTAAGTTGATACAATAGATACAGTAGATTATCCCTGTTATCGCAGAGCTGGAGTTTAAAGAATTAAAACAACTTGACATAGATTGCTAGTTTATTGCTTTCGGTTTTTTATTTCATTAAAAATAACAAATTTTATATCAACAATCACACTTCTCGCAAATATGCGTCCATTTTTAACATAACTCTAGTATTTATTTCTTCCAAACAAATAGAGTTAACGTGTTTGCAAAGAATATGTTAACATCATTGAACAACTTTTCGATCGGTCGACAGTATTTTGAATAACCATATTAAAAACATTTTTTGATTTTTTATGAATAAATATACTGGTACTTTTTTTTGCAGGAAGTTTTCAATAAGAGTATTAAAGATATTCCCGTACGGTTAAAAAAAAAACAAGTAAGAAAAGTATATTCGGCGGCGCCAAATTTTTTATACCCACCATTTTTTTTTCTTGAAAAATGGGTCGAAAAAATTCAATTCTAATTCTCTATAATATTGCGTAGGCGTGGCAGATTTTTTCCATTTTTATTTGCTTACCATGGAAATTTTAATTACGTATTTTATGAGCATTAAGCAAAACACACCAAAAACACAAATGTTTTCAGCTTATATATATACTGTAGGAGCATCATTTGATCTATTTGACCCATTTTCTATACCAAAGTACTTGAAATAACTTTCAATGCTTCTGTCAAATTGGATTCACAGATCTTAATATTTACGAAGGGGAAAATGATTACCGCAAATATTCCGCAAATAAGCATACAGAATGATGGACAGACGGACGGACCGACACGCCTAAATGGACTCTAAGCTTTCTTCGTTTGACGCTTTATCAAAACTTAAAGACAATCCATTTCATTTATGGAATGATGTAATAATATATATATGATTCATATTTTTAGCTGCGGCTTATAGGCGATTAATAAAAAATTTTGATATCGATTTGCACGATTATGAAATAGTATCCAGATTTTTTGCTTTATAAAGTAAATGAGGGCTTATTTGAACTTAACGTCTACCAAACGAATAGGCTCATAATAGACATATTATCACATTCTTTTTTGAAACAGATTTGTTGGCTGAGAAAAAGCCGTTATTACATGACTCTTAACATATGTGTAAGAATTTCTGAAGAAACGATTTAAATCCTGCCGTGATCGAATTGACCCTACTATCTGGTTTGCTTTAAACCGGCCTTGGTAAGAAGTCGACGTAGGTTATTTAGTAGAGCTTTTGTGAAAAGCATAAAAGTTATTTTCCGCATAGATGTTCCAAATTCGTTAAAAGTGTTAAGAGAAATGTCTTAAAATTTCTTGCCTTTCACTGTCTTGGCGAACATGTTTCTTCTGCTTAACCTACGTTAAAAAGAGAAAGGCTGTAGACGGTCAAAGAGGAGCGCAAATGCAAAAATGGAAGAAGAAAATTTTGGTTCTCTTCCTTATACTTCGGTAGCGAATATTATAATCAATTATATCAAAAAAAGAGAAAAAAAAAACGCTCAAGTTAATATAAAAAAAGGAAAATAATTTAATCATAAGCAATTTTCTAAGTACATTATTCAATATATACATATACATGCACGTTTAGAACGTAAGCATCCATATTATATAAAGATTATAGAGGTAAAATAATCCTTTTATTTAATAAATAAAAAAAATACATATATATATATTTATATATATATATATATATATATCGTGCATAGTGTACAATATAAACTTCAATTACTATAAATTGAAGTTAATCGTTTACAATCATTAAATATCTCTTTCATCACACACACAAACTAGCTTTCGGTGGAATATTAAGATTCTTTGAAAAAGAAAATTAAATTTTTATTAATTCTTAAAATTCGATGTTTTTTTGGTGATTAGTCATTTGAAAATTTTTGATAATAAAGGAAAATCTCGTAAATTTTTTTATTTACAATGCGTAAACGATTTCTCATATTTTCGAAATAATTATTTAGAAAATTAATATAAAATATGAAAATTCGATTTTCGTATTATTTTCCACTAAGAGTTTATTACTTATTTTGTAACGGATCGTTAATATCGTAAGACTGAGATGCTCTTTGTGATGCCTGACATAATACTTAGGGGCTCACTATGCAGTTTTGCCTGCAATAACTGTTTTGGCCGATTTCTGGACTTTGCAAATAATTTTGCAAATTAATAATATATCCGTAATTCGCTTTATTACTTCGGGGCCAGGGGAAATTTCTAACAGAAAAGCTAACAGGTGTTTCGGAAGAACTTTTTTCTTCATAAGAATATTTCGTTTCTACATAGTCACGCTACTAAGTAGATCCATGATATGAAAAAGCATGTTTAGGTTATGCATAAAAAATCCGAGCATTAGTGTATCTATATACTGCCCGAAGCGTTAAACTTCCACTTTATAGAAATATTATTATATTCCGTGAATATTAATTGCCAATGTAAGTTTTCTTTGTATTATCCTTACTCCATGAGTGGCGATAGCGATAACGTTTCTTATTTATATTTATATCGCGTATAACCACCATGCAGTTAAACATTTTCAAGATAGGCGTATCCATAATCCGACTCAAATGACTTGAAAACTTGCCGTGGAAATTTTCCTAAGGAAAAATTTTATACGAAATTTAAAACTTTAATCTAAAAGCTGAAATAGTCAGTTTCTTGATAGTTTTTGTCAAGTTCTTGGACTGAACTTACTAACTTGCTAACCCGAAAGATAAAATGGAGATTAAATGTAGTAAATGAAGAGAGTTTTTTGAGATGGCAGCCGTGGTTTCAACATTCAGACAGATAGGTAGATAAACATGGTTAAATCGGTTTCATTATTCATGCTAATCTAGAATTATATTGTATTTGATGAGAACTCTGATAAAACTATCAACGTATTACAAGATTTATGAAGCGTACATTTTTCTATAGAAATTCAATTTTGTTATGTTGTAATGAATTCTAACATATCCACCTATATCTTATATATATTCTATCTATGATAAAAATGCTCATTAATAATTGTCAAAACTAAGCCAAAAAAAACTATTAAATAATTGTAAAAGAAGAAATACATATGCACACATATATACAAAAATTATTATACATTCATACATGTTATATACACGCTCTTCAAAATCTATTTTCTATATTAAATTTTGAAAAGAACTCTCTGTCTGCACTTAAACTCACCGATGAAATAAATACAAATTATAAAAGAGGAACAGAACACATCGTATTAATCAAACAACAAATAATCAAAATGACCAAAAGCTAAATAAAATCTTTACATATATACTATATATATACTATACTGACACGTATTATCAAGAGGAACATAATCGTCTGTGTAATTAAAATACATCAATTATTATATTATTATTATTTTTGAAATGATAATTTAATATTATTAAAATATCAAATATTAAGTGAACTAAATGTTCGTGTAAATGAAAGATAATTGTTTTGTCAAGACAATAATTTGTTATTATTAATTAATTAATTGATTTGAATTTTTTTTTTAAATTTTTACATCATCTAAATATTCCATCAGCATTATGCTGTTTAATTTTAAATTTATATATTCTTAATTTAAACTAACTAATTAAGCGATACTGAAGTGTCAAAATTGAGAAATAAAAGCAAAAGATTTTCTTTGCTATTAAATATTCAGATTTCCCTTATTTGGATCTTATTGAGATTTTATTTTCAAATCATATTTTTAAAATACTTTTCTAACAATAAAAAAATAAATGATTAATATAAACTTAACACAATTAATAATACAAAGTCATTTTTTAAAGTTAATAAGTTTTATTCACTTTTCGTATGATATTGTACGCCTATCATCTCTGCATTTTCTTTCTGTTTTCATTTTTGCTCGGGTTTAAACGGTGTTGTACCGGTCCATTTATTCAGATTAATGTCGCTTTTCGTGAAGAGAATTTCAACATATTTTAAATGAATATTTTCTATCTGGCATAAGTTACTCATAAAAATGTTCTCAAACTCTTGGGTAGAGCTTCAAAAACTGAAAATGTAGTCGCGGGCATACCTTGTCCATTTTGTAAATTTTTTAATTGGTTTTACACAAATAACATATACCTTGAAGAGTAATTATGTGTAGCAGTAGACAATCTACGCGACATTCGTCTTGTTTTTCTCTGCTAGATAGCTGACAGTTTACCCAATATCTAATTATGTAACACTATCTTTTAGTTTTCAATTGTGTCCGGGAAATTTTCCAAAATAATGGACTAATAAATGAGATAGGCGTAAAAAATGAGAGATAAATTGACGTTTGTTCGTTTTGATGTAAATGAGAGAGCGTATTTGGAGAT
The DNA here is from genome assembly GCA_000671755.1 of Glossina brevipalpis. Taxonomy (NCBI): domain Eukaryota; kingdom Metazoa; phylum Arthropoda; class Insecta; order Diptera; family Glossinidae; genus Glossina; species Glossina brevipalpis. The sequence continues at coordinate 318,278 of KK351208.1, forward strand.
TTTCAGCATTAAATTTGCTTACATGATTAGATTTTATCGAAGACTTTCACCATCTCCCATTCTCTAGGCAGTCAACTCCCTAGATAATTACTCTCCTGGTTATATTATATTATTGTTGTCCATAGGATTAGTTGCCTCGAATATTAATCTTCTAATAAAGGAAAGGTTTATATAGTCGCAAAGAAGGTGTTCTATTGTACAAATTTGTTCACAATTGCAGATTGGAGAAGAAGATTTGTTAAGTAACTATTGGTGTGTTTCAATTGTATGCCCAAGGTGTGTTCTGATCTTGATTTTGTCCAATATTAGTTGGATATGAAAATGTTTTATTTTCTTTAAGGAGGCAACACCGCTATAAATTATCGGGTCGAATTCGATTGAAACCGTTATTATTATTAATTATGCTTTTTAGAATTGTGCCGAATCGTTGGAAATGTTACAAAAGAGCTGCATGCATCGTGTGAGTCAAAAATATTAAAGCTAGTCTAGAGGTGACACTTGATTTGTATCGTTCTGCTAAACTCTCAAGAGTTGCGAATAAAAAAATAAAAAGCATAATAGAGGAACTGGTCGTTAAAGCTCGCTCTGAGGGCCTTAAGGATTTCACTAGAATAATGAACATATTGTTTAAGTCCACTTATTGAGCTGACCCGCATGCTGTCAAAAGAAGTAGATTTTGTCTGTATTCATATAATAGTTTTTAAACACTTTCCGATTCGAGAGATGTCTTTCCAGCTGAAAATGAAGTTATAAAAGTTCGCTAAGAAAGTTGAATTTAAGGAGCACACAGTTGGTGTATGTGATTAAAAAAAAGGAAAAGACGAAGTATGACAGCTGAAACGACATGAGGATTGAGGTGAGAACAAAAGAAAGAATGGAAAATGTCGCCTTTTGAATGTGGTTGATCCCATGTAACTGTACATAAAGAAAAGTCAACTTATATTGAATGTAGAAATAAAATTGAAATTGGTCTTCATTTGATTATTGATTTTTTTCTTTGAAATTTCAGCCTTTGTCCCAAACTCTTCAAAGAGATTACTTGTGTCAAATAAATCTGTGCTAGAATGTTATAGTGTATCATCTTAACTTTGGATTTCTAACTACTCCAATCCGCTGACATATATCTTTATGAAGTACTTAAGTCTATTTAAACGCATTCCCAAGATGAAATATATTAATGTAGACTCCATTGTATAGCAATGACGTTAAGTTTGATTTGTACGCTTTCAATGATCTTGACAAGAAATTAAAAGTATACAAATGAAGCTTCTAGAGTTGGCTATCAACTCGGCTAGTATGTAATGTATTTTCATTCCGTTTTTTTACAAATTTCTATGTTTTTTTTTACAAATTTTTATATTTTTTTACAAATTTCTGTTTTTTTACAAATTTCTATGTTTTTTTACAAATTTCTGTTTTTTTTACAAATTTCTATGTTTTTTTACATATTTCTATGTTTTTACAAATTTCTATATTTTTACAAATTTCTATGTTTTTACAAATTTCTGTCTTTACAAATTTCTATGTTTTTTTTGCAAATTTCTATGTTTTTACAAATTTCTATGTTTTTTAAATTTCTATGTTTTTACAAATTTCTATGTTTTTACAAATTTCTATGTTTTTACAAATTTCTATGTTTTTACAAATTTCTATATTTTTACAAATTTCTATGTTTTTACAAATTCTTGTCTTTACAAATTTCTATGTTTTTACAAATTTCTATGTTTTTTTACAAGTTTTCATGTTTTTTTTTAAGAAATAGAGCAATCATCTTCTAATGCGTCTGTAATTAAATTTCAAAAGCTCTTGCAGTATTGATCGTCAACAAGAAAGAGAAACCAAAAATTGTATCAAATAAATTTTATTTGAAGCATTGTCCAGCGTTATCCACCGCATTCTTTCGAACAGATGTTTATGATGAAATATGAAGTCCATGTGGTAAGACTTCCATAATCTTTTGAACTCGTCGTTACATTGCATCCTATCCTTGTTTAGCAATAAATAAAAGCGCTGCTTACTTAGAAAGCTTTAACATTTATGCTGAACGCATAAACGTATGGGAAATGGTACATATTGACACATTTCACTGTGATGTCCCCTAGTTTGGATCATGGAATTAGGTTTTTCTGATAGCTTTTCGAACCCTTCAGGATATATCAAAAAACTGGAGGTGCAATATTTCTTCAAAATTTTGTATAATGAGGTTTGTACTTTGTAATTTTTGTCAAACTACAAGCGCACTGTGCATGATGAATATTGTTAAAGAATTATTTTTTATATTTTTTATAACATAAGACTTGATTTAGTTTTCCATTTATGTTTCTATTTTCTATTTTTGTTTAGTTTTTATAAGCATTTTGTTTATTTTTCCAACCTGCTTTATTATCAATTATCTCAGCAAAGACATTTTCAGCAAAGACACAAATCTTAAAAAATTTTATTGGCTAACTTCACACCAGTAAAATTTGAACAATTGTAAAGTTAGTTCACTGTACCTGACCCATATTTTTGTTTCTGCTGAAGGGTGGGCCAACTTTACAGTTGGTTCGTGTCTTTGCTTTTGAAATATTATAGAAGACAAGTAAAATTTTATTCTGAAAATGACCTTGAATCTTGTAGTAAGCATAAACATGAGAAATATTCAATATAAATCGAAACATGAACAGTTTTTCTTTTCCGACGTTACAAATAAAAATTATATTTTCTACGCTTATGCTTACATATAACGCCCTAAGTATACACAAGCCCATGCAAATATTTCAAATATAGTACTAATCTATACACATATTTCCATCGCAGACATACGTTTGGCATGAGTAGTTTACATACACATAAATGTCATACAAAACTCTGCAGCTATGCTCGTTTCTGTTTTTCTCATTGCTTTAGTCTCTTTTATAGCATCTGAAAATACAAAAAGCATTCATCAAGTTCAAAACCTTTTGTTGCGGAAATGTTGCCAGCGGAAAATTCTATCTTACGATATATAATGTTTTTCTGTTGTCTTTTAAAATGTTTGCTACAGAAATTCAACCAGTCTAATGTAAACATAAAGTTTTTGCTGTAAGCCAACTCTTAAACCTTTCGAGGAAACGTTAAAAGTAACAAAATTATACCATAACTATAAAATAAATTGTAATATATTATGGTAACAAACTTCTGCGTTCACAATTCAATAGCGGAAGTACGAATTATATAGACGACGATGACGTCTTTTTAAAATGAAGCATGGGTTGTCGAAATTAATAATGAAGAGCCTTCTTGTGACGAGTGAAGAAGGCTTTGTAGACATATACACATTGAAAACAAATTATCAATTAAAGGATCCTGATATCGACGGTAATATATTAGGTTGGGGAAAAGGTAATCCATCCACTCTTATAAGAACTTCAGGACTTTATTTAACATTTTGAATTGGAAAATAATGGATTACCTTTTCCCCAAACTAATATTTAGAAAAATTCGCTGTCAATATTGACTGGGATGATGAAGCATTCACAACTGAAATGTCTATAGTGAAGCAAGCGGAAGAACAAACACAGAGATGTTTTTTACGATATATTATATATGCAGAATATATAATATATATACATTATATATATATATAATATTTTTTGCTTACTTTTTGGGTTCTTTTCGTACAAA
>KK351208.1:323171-396008 GCA_000671755.1 Glossina brevipalpis
TATATATATATATATATATACGTATGTATGTACATATGTACGTTTACTTTCAGTTTTTATGCAATGAAGTAAATGAACGTTTGTTTAATGGTAGTAAAATATCAAGTAAGTGTACGTGTATGCATAAATGTTTGTATACGTATGGGTAGATATCATTGTACTCTATACTAGGAATACTAATGAATTTACCTGGGGTGTTCCAAAATGAACTGAGATTTAAAAATTTTTTTTAATTCGAAGGCATACGAAAAGCGAATGTTTAAACGATCGTTTGTTAAGATCTTTTATGTCAGTGCCTTCTACAAGACGTAAACTATATTAGTCAATCATTAAATGAGACAGAAGAAAGCCCTTATATTCATTTTCGGGCGCATTTTTTTTAAAACCCATTCCTAATTTGTGTGCGGTACTTAAATCAAAGGTCAAACGAAGATCATTTCATTTGATATATCGTATATATCGCATATTGTGTATATTTCAAATCAAGTGTTTCGGAATAAATCACATTCACACATCCTTTATTATGGAATCAATTATTTTTTTTAAGAATTAGAGATATACCCTTTACTCGATGTGGGTTGTTTTGTTTTTCTTTGTATTTAATACATAAAAGAAAGACAAATTTTACATCAAATTTCGAGTTGTAAACATAAAACTCTAATCTATCATTAGGCAAAACGGTTAAGTGGGCGGACTTGTAAGTTTATTTTATTGACTTTAAAAACTAACGAAAATGATAAACAATTTTAAATTAACGATGCTTTTCTAGATAAACTTTTTAGGTCTTAAGCATGATCTCAACAAAAAGATGAATAAAAATTCGATGAAAATGTGATTTGATATTGAATTGATTTCGGTATATTCACGTTAATCAAGAATATATATATTTTTTAATGTTTCTAATTCGCATTATGAAATGCTTGCATGCCTTTAACAAACTTATTATAATTCCTTTCGGAAGCACGGAAGCATTTTTTGATTTGATTTGACAATGACGATATCAGAGGAAATAACCTTTTTTTTTTTTTTTTTTTTTTTATTTTTTCTTTTTTGTCAGATGAAAAATACTTAAATCGATTTCATTATTCACACGGAACAGAAATATATATATATTTTATGGAATCTCTAATGCATATTTCAAAGCATTACTTATAAACCTTTAAACAAATCTAATATATGTCTTGTGGTTGGTATAAAGTAATAAGTTTTATTAAAAAAAACTTTAAATTTCAGCTGATTAGGGGACACCCTTTAATAAAAAGGAAATTTCCTCAATAATGGACTTATTGAAGAGGGGGAAAAAAAGAGAGAGAAATCAAATTAGAAGTAAAGTGAGATAGAAAATTATATTATTAAATAATAGTTTTTAGAAAACTCTTTTTTTTTAGGTTTTTGTTTTTGTTTTTAAGCAGTATTTCTTTTTCGTTTTTGTTTTTATTATTGATTTCATTTTCTCATATTCCTTGTATCAGTCAATTTCATGTGAATTTTATTTTCTTTAGTTTATTTTTATTGATTTCATGTTTTACTTTTTTAATTTTATTTGTAGTTTAAGAGTTTTGCTTTTTTTCTTTAAATTTTACTTAAAATTCTCTTTTCCGAATTTATTTTGAAAATTTTCAAATTTTTTTTTTTTCTAAGATGTATTGCATTTTTTACACATATCTTTAATTCTTTTAATGTACAATTACTAAGGTTAAGTTTCCCCTTTTTCGTAAAAGGAGGTTTTGAAAAACTCTTCACTTATCTAAGCCTGCCATCTACCATTCCTCTCCGCCCAATTACTCTTAAACTAGATATTACACAACTTTAGTTACGCTTATTTCTTTTCTTTTTTCTTCCATTAGTTTATACTTAAGAGTTTTACTGGTGTGACTAAAACTAAATACTAAAGTAATTTTTCCCTTTTTTACCTTCCGTTTTTCATGGGAATTATCTGCTTAAAATATTTAGTTTTATTTAATAGTTATTGTATCTATATTATTGTATTTATATATATATTTATATATATTTATATATATATATATAAATATATATAAATATATATATAAATATATATAAATATATATATAAATATATATATAAATATATATATAAATATATATATAAATATATATATAAATATATATATAAATATATATAAATATATATATAAATATATATATATATATATATATGTATATTTCTTTTTTTAAATTTTTTTTATTTTTTATTTTATGATAAAAATTTTCAAATATTTTTCGAATACACAAAATTATTATTTCGCTTATTTTTATAGCTATTTATAGCGATTTACTTTTTCCATTACTGACTGAGGGGGAGTTTTGGATACGATATTTTTTTAATTTTTTCGTAGGGTGTTAAGAGTGTTTATATTTTCTAACATTTAATAATGGCTTCTTTTTGTGAAAGCTCGTCTCTCTTACTTACTAAACTTAAAATTTAACAGTTTTTAATGTACAGTTTGGAGATTTTTTTATTTTTTCTCTTCATAATATAATAATCTTTATTCATCATATTTCTACAAAAAGCCAACACTAACAAAAAGAAAAACAAAAGAGAAAAATCAAAAAAAAAAAAAAAGAAAAAAGAATAAAAATGGAAAGAAAACAGAAAATTGAAACAAGAGAATTTATTCGATTCGAACGGAATAGTTTCTGATATCCACCACTCAGTTTAAGACGCCAATCACTTATAGAACACATTGAGCAAAACTGTAATCGCAACAACAACAAATATTTAGTGATATACGATACGATACGTTATACAAATATTTACGATATTTGTAATATAACTTAATGTACTTAACAGACAAAGTTTATATATCTGATTTATTTGCAGGTTATTCATACCTCAGGGATGAATTTTTGAATTTAGTCGGACAAAAGTCGCAAGAAAAAAATTTGGAATCACTTTTAGTTATCTACACCATATTTGATGTGACGATCGTAATCTATTAACGTAATGACCTTTGGCCAAATAGATTTAACTCAACCGATTTGCTATTCACGCTGTTTACGATAACGTATCGGTTCCAGTGCTTCCGTTACATATTTCTATGCATTCGAAGGATCTTCAAATATAATAATATTTTCCGTGCATTAATAATGAAGTAACAATGAAATGTACGATGATTATTTTCATTTGCTTTCGTAATGCGTAAAAATGGAGAAAGCTTTTGTTTCAGTTATTTGTTTTAAGTTGATTTACACAAAAGGCTTGGTTGACGTATAATTACTAAATAGTTAAAAAAAAAAAGAAATTCAAATTTAAAAATTTTATAAGAAGTTACCAAAAGCTTGCTTTACATGAAGACTTTTCAGAATCAATGGATGGAAAAAGTGGATATGAATGTATGAATGTAATGCTAATCGGCGGCGATAGATATAATAATAATAATAACGGTACAAATCTAAAGGTTAAAGTTTGTATATTTGTTTGAAAAGCACGTTGATAGTTTTTTTTTTTTTAATGTCTACAATTAAATATTTTAAATGTTAAAAAAATAATTTCAAAAAAAAATTAAAGTAATATAATATAATGAAAATTATTTATATGGCATTTTTATTTATACTTTATGCATAATGTGAATATAACTTTTTACTTAACCATGTAACGTTACGTAGTGTATAACTATTGCAAATATTAGTTTTGTTAAAAAAACGAAAACAAAACGAACTAAATTAATAGTTTTTTTTTGTTTTTTGTTTTGTTTTTTTTTTTTTTTTTTTTTTTACAAAATAAAGTATTTTATAAATTACAACAAATAAAGTATATATGTGGTTGTTTAAGCAAACGTTTGCTGGATTTCTTTTTTTATTTATATCACAATTTATAAATACATAAAAATTATTCATACGCTTTGTTACTGTGAAAACTAGAAGAGAGCAATAGAAAATCAAAAAAAAAAATTAAAGAAAAAATGCTTGATAATTAAACATAACTAAGTATGAGAAAGTAGGAAAGAGTCAAACAACTGATAGAGCGCTTTAGGGAATACACGTTGAAAACTTTATTCTTAAAAGGTCTGTTCGTTCACATTTTTGAAACTCTCACACGTCTGTAGAAAAATTCTCATTTACATAAATATTCTTCGAAGATACAGTGTATGTTTGGCATAATTAAAAAAAAAAAAAAAAAAAAAATCTAAAAATTAAAAAAAAAAAAACGGAAGAGCCTTATGGAAAATTTTTATATATAGCAACTGAAGGCCGTAGTATACCGATATACTAGATTTGTTCTTACTTGATATCTCCTATACATGTGATATCGTGAGATGACTAATAATTAGGTCCGTTCGCGCAATTTTCTATTATTTGTATTGAAAGTTTTACGAACTCAAAAATTAATATTTCTTCATTAGTTCCCTTCTCTGTGTATTCGTTCGTCCGTTATTGAAACTATATCTTCCACAGAGATTGACATTTATATCTGAAAGTTGCAAATATATATACGAATATCGCCGATGAAGTTCATTTTATATCGTTCTAAAGTGATCCACTAACAATCTTATAATAGGCCAGAAACTCCAACTTACAATCTGTAAAAGCTACTAAACGGAAAATTTATCAATTCTATTTGAAAGGGCGCATGATGTGCTTTGAAAAACTCATATATAAGTCGAAGAAGTGCACTTTAAAAGCTGTAAGAGATCTTGACATATATATATTTTACTGCCATTGACTAAAAGCCTTCGAAAGATTTAGTATAAGAATTTTGTTGATTGGCCAAATCATGCGTACATAATTAGAAAAATATTAACACATATCAATTTAAGGTGATGTCCTCAAGGCGGTTATAATTTTTTTATTTGTTCCGCTTAAAGGAATCGAAATAATTTATAGGAAAAACAACAAAAATTTACGGTCGCTTTAATAATTGTGGACGGATCCAAGCACCGTTTTAAAATGTCTTCAAGCGTAATGTCCGAAAAGTACATTAGTTTACAATAAATCAAAAGACAAAATTCATTTGCTCCAGATGAAGTTCGAGGCCATGATCTGAAAAATAGTGAACAATGTTCATTTCTTTCTTACACATCTAAGTAAATAAATAAAATGATTTTGGACCAGTGAAAAAAATTTTAAAGTCAAGCTTGTTGCTTTAAAGTCAGACATGTATGATTTCGATTAATAGGCAGAATTGATTAAATCGATCTTCTTAAATTATGCTATTTATAAATGTATACGATTGTTTACAGGATCTAATTCTATGCGTAATAAAGAGTTGACAAATCTAAAATTTTTTGTTTGGAACATTAATAAAAGTGTTCAGAAAGGTTTTGCAATAATTTGTTTATTTTGCATATCAAGGCCGGAAAAAAATGTTTGAATTGAAAAGTTTACAATAAGTTTAGAAAGTCGAAAGGTATCTTCTACTAAAACTTTTTGGTTTTTTTAGAAAAATTATTCCATATAATTAAAATAATTTTGAAAAAAAAACTATGAGTGTGTACATCTTCCTATTTTTTTTTTTTTCTTTTTTTTTTTTTGAGGTCTACCCTTCTGATTGGCGAAGTAAAGGGCAATTAATTTTTGCGTTTTTCTTCGATTCCGTTTTTCAAAAATATTTCATTTCGGGGGTCCCTGTGTTTCTACATTTATTTATTTTTCTTGTTGGAATAAAAAGGATTACAAGGATGTACAAGACAAACAGATGTTAAAAAAGAAGTATGGCTGACGAATTTGAAGTACCGTAGTCTTTAAACGAGAACGTTACGTTATCAATATCGTGCAGACCTTAGAAAATGGATTATCGTTGGAAAAAAACTGATTGATTTGTGTGTTTGTGAAAGAATAATATAATAAAATGGAATTAAATATAATAAAAAGTTAGAAAAATATTAAATAGATAATATACTGTTGTCGCGTACATGATATTTTTTAATAGTAATTTTTTTTTTGTTTTTTTTTTTTTTTTTTGCATTCCTCACTTCCTACATATAAATATTAACATATAACTAAAACTGATTATTTTTTCATTTTTTGTGTTTTTATTTTGTTTTGTTTTTCTTTTTTTTTATGTTCTTTTTGCACAAATCTCGCTTTTTAAATTAATATGTCTATAATTTATATATATGTACGCATGTGTCTGTATGTGTGTTTGCTTAATATCAATTACATTTAATTTGTTCTCTTTTATTTACTTATTTTTTTCTTTTTCTAACTTTTGTTTAGCTAATTAATCTCAGTTTTTGTTGTTATTTTGTGTTTTTGTTTCATTTTTTTGTTTTACATAGAAAAAGAATCTCCATCAGTTCCATGTTTCTTATATAATAATAATTTTCATACAAATGCTTGAGATTCGATTATATTACATTTACATGTAAATACTTATATGCGTGTTTTTTTCCTTTCTTTTATTTTTATTTTTATTTTTTATTTGAAAATTTCAATGAGTTTTTGTGTTGGTCTGTATGTCTGTCTGTTCGCATGAGTGTGTTTGTGTGTACATGAAAAGTTTAGAATTGTGTTACATACACATACATATTTATCTATTTTTACTCATTTTTTTTTCTCTTTTATTTAATGTAACTCGATTTCATTTTCTATACAAAACTATAGTGCGCCAGACTCGCTTTTATTTGATGTGTGTGTGTGTATATGTATGTTTTGCTCTATTTTATAATTTATCTATAAAATATAGACAATTTGTCATTAGGTCTAGCAGACAAAAACGTTTTGTTTTGGTTTTTTACATTTTTAAAAAAATTTTTCATTTTGAATAAAATTCAATTTAATTATAATTTAAATTCTATTCAAAAAAATTATGACTTAACCAACCCGTTATAAGGAAATTCCTTGCGGGTTGGTAAGGTGAAAAATTATGGCATATTTGTAATGTAAGACAAATTAGCCATTCTTTTTTGTTTTTTTCGGATTTTGGGACACAAAAAATTTTTTCCTTTATTTATTGATTTAATTAATTTTCTTTGCTTTTTTTTTTTTGTTCTTTTTTGATGTCTTAAGTAAAGAGAGAGGAGGAGAGCGATATAAATTTTAATAATACAAGTCATCTTCGGTTGAGTTGCTGTCAAAGTCTTTCGCTTCATTTTGGAATAATAGTTCACTATCGAAATTTTCATTTGCCTCTTCGTCTTCGGCATCGTACAGTGGTTCGGATTCGGGTTCATTCGCACTGTACAAGTAGTGGTAGTCGCTAATATCGTTGTAGTATTGTTGGTAATCGCTACTGTAGAATTCGGTCTGTGAAACTCACGTTGACATATCTTTTAGTCGTTGTTGGCGTCGTTTGCCCTGTTGCCGATGTTGGTTGCCGGTCTTTCTTCGTTTGCGTTTCGCATCCCTTTGGAAGGCCACGTTACCGGGATCGTCGGCTAATTGAGGATATTTGTAAATGCTGTGTATGTCGACACCAATCCAACCATCAACATCGCCATGGGATACTAATTCTTCTTTTTCTTCTTCCGTCCAATCACCTCGACCTTGAAAACCAGCCGCTACTAGTTGCTTTTCCAATTCCCAAGCCCTCTCTACTGCCCGTTTATGAGCATGTTTCAGAATACGATGTCTCTCCTGTTCGGGATCTACTCCATATTTAATAGTAACCACTGCATCGGGTCCATGCAATCTCAATTCTTTTGCTGCACTGCCACCATGATCAGTTATTTCATGCGTTGATATGTTAAACATTCCACCTAAACGTCGTAACTCTTCATTGTCATCTCGTAATTTTAAAACATTATCTTTGACAAAATAAAACACATCCTGATCGTGTATGCTAAAGTGTACGTCCAAAAAGTAAGAGTTGTTAAATACTGACGAAACTACGTCCTGCACCACGCTATTGGAACCGTCGACGACACTCACCAAGGCACGGCCACCAATGCGTGACAGTAGTACTCCTTCACCAAATACTCCTCTTCGGTAACTTACTCTCGGTAAGAGATTGCGCATTTTCGGTTCCATTTTCAGTAATGGTTTTGGAACAAAGTCAAAATCACTGAATTTCTGATTGGTTTTTTCTATAATACATTCTAGGCCTGATATAACTCCGAAATCAGGAGCTAAAGTGTGCGACTTAATAGATGCTTGAGGATTATATTGTGTCGTTTTGGTATACTTTGAACTTTGCATGTTATTTAAGTCATAACCGAATAGTTGCAACCATGATTCCAATTCAATCATGTAGTTAGGCTGTTTGCTGGGATTGACAGGATCATTGTTGTTATAACGATATATAAATACATCTGTAGGATTTGACATTTCAGTAGCTAAGGTTTCCCACATGGGTGTCATCCACTGACCGACTGTTGAATCATATTGTCGGCCATCAACGTACACCAATTTAGTTAGAGGATCTAACATACCACCGTGAAAGTCCACTGGTACAAAAAAGTCAGGGTTCGTATCTTTAATTATGCGCCCAAATGGAGTACGTTTGATTTCCTTAATGATACTGCCATTTAAATCGAAAAATGCCAAAGGTGAGCCATTCTGATCTGTAGCTACATAGTACCTTTGCTCGCTTGTTTCAATTGCTATTAACATATCACGATCATCGTAGAAAAATCTTACTGTTTTCCCCGTTTTGGGATAATGCATGTGCGTTAAAAGAGCGGGTGTTCTAGGGTTAGCGTAATAATACTGTGTAATATTACCCTTGCTGTCATGCCATGCCATCAAACGACTACGATCGTCATAGTAGTACCAAGTCTGGAAGCGCTCACGTTCAAAGGCATGTATCAGTTGACCGCGATTGTTGTATCTATATTTTTGTTCTCCGCGTCTAACCACAAAGCCTCGAGCGTCATAATTATTGAATTCGATGTCGCCCACTTTAATTACACGATCACCTATATCGTAGCCTAAATTTATTTTTTCTCCTTGGTCTACCACGCTTACCGCGTTGCCATTTTCATCATATAAGTACTTCCAATTGTTGGTGCCCAATACTTCGATTACATGACCATCAGCGTTGTAGTTGATCTTATCGAAAGCCGTTGAACGACCAAAGGTAGTTTTTTGCGACTTAATCCGATTACGTAAATCATAATCCAATTCTAAACGAAAAACATCAAAACTTTTGATATTCATTAAAACACTCTTTACACGGCCATGCTGATCGTAATCGATGATAGTAAAGAATTGCTTGGAAGAATCTTGTATTACGGTACGGTTGAATGCATTGCGAGTTATTTTCAAATCTTGAACAACCTCTAATTGGCCTAGATTCTGACTGTATTTGTAACGCGTCGTAGGCATTTCTTTATCATCAATTGTCATTTCTACACCAGTTAGGCGGGCGTTACCATCATAGGCGTATTTATAATGAGCTGACGCCAAGGAATTTTTCGAGCCAAAGCGAAGTTTTTCGTCTTTTAGGATACCCGCATGATATTTGAATTCGCGTCTTAATTCGAAACCAGGCTCTTGAACATCGACGGATTTTACTAAGCTGGTGGTGTCCTGATATGTGTAATGCGTACTGGAAAGTCCTGCTAAAATAGTTTCCAAACGGCCAGCATTATCGTGAACGAAAGCCACTTTACCCGATTGATGCGGATGTATTTTCGCCAAGATTTGTCCTTCGTCATTATATAGAATCTCGAAAGGATGCCTATTGATTGGTGAAAAATACTGATACTTAAAGAATCCTAGTGAGGTTTGTACGGAAAATGAATGAATGTGACCTCGGGGTGTGGTAAGGCTTTGCAAGGCACCTGCATCATCGTATTGTAGTAAATAGTCTGATCGTCGTGGCGTTGTAACCTTCAAAGGTAACGAGCCGAACATATCTTTAAAAGCGTAAACCATAGACGAGCCATCACCATATTTAATTTCATTTAAACGGCCATTGCGATCGAAGGTGTAAGCTTCCTGAAGATTGCCCCATTTCCAAGTAACTAGACGCCCGAAACGGTCATACTCAAGATCCACATCAGCGTAATCTCCAGACTGGGGACGAAAACTCACGGGTCGAGAGGTACGATCATAAGTAACATTAAGTAACTCTTGTTTGTCATCTACCATTACCACTATAGACTGTGTATCGCGGTCATATTCTAAAGTCAAAACGTTATCACCATTGACACGTAATTTACGGCCCACTTGCGTAAAAGGGCGTGGTCCTTTACTTTGCTTGCCTTGCTGTAAGCGGCGCACAAAGTAACGCCATTCAAAACGATTAGCCAAATCACCGGCAATCTCCGTGCGTTGCTTAGCAGGTACCGGGTAACTTTCACCAATAATTGGACTGACTTCAGCGAGCACTGGATAGGGTACTACTTCCATTTGGAGCATGTGCCCCCAGGCGGTAATACTCGTGGTGGAACCATCCATTTCAACCATGGTTTTAGATTCGGCTTCTCCATTGCGCACAACCACTGAAGAGCCTTGAATCAGCATGGAAATCTCTTTCTGAGCATTTTCAGACACTTTCACCTGTGCACCTTTAACGCTCAAATCGAAAGCTAAATCGATTACACGACCTGTCGGTGTAACAGCTGAAGTAAGGCGACCAAATTCATCATAGTTGTACACGTAAGAACGACCAGTGGAATCTAATTTAGTTTTTAGAAGACCCGTAGGCCCATGATATTCAAAAGTAACGTTATAGTTGTCAGGTGTATTAAGCTCATGCAACATTTTCATCCGGGTCATACGCAAACGGCACTTCTGGCCTTTAGTGTTTTCAATGGAATTCACCTGCGAGGTGTAATCACGTAAAAGGAAAACTTTGTTGCCAGCTGCATCAGTCACTGTGCTTAATTTACCATTTGAAGTGTTAACGTTGTAGGTGAAGACGTAAGTGGTTTCACCCGTAAGAATATTTTTAGTCATGACATGTTGACCAAACCGATTGAAAATGTAAATCTCTTGCATATCGGGAGCATAGATTTCGTATTCACGCGACGAGCTTGCTTCAGGAATACTGGACATGACTGAACGTATGCGATAGTTGGCTTGGTCGGCTATGTGGACATGACCATCCGGAGTTACAGCTAAAGCAGCAATGGTATTAAATTTGGCACTGGTGGCTAAATAATGATCAGCTTCGAAGCAATCGCAACCACGTTCCAAACAATTGCATTTCGATTCAGCTCCAGCAAATGGTGAAATACGCCCATTAGTTCCTATAACTCTTACACGATTGATGCGCTGAGAATCACTTTCTGCAACATATAGCTCACCTAAGGGTCCAAAAGCAATTGATTGAGGCATAACTAAGGTGGCATGAGTGGCTAAATCAGTGTCATAAACAGAAGATGTAGTAGCACAATGCAAAGGACGCCCAGATATTACACGCACTCTGCCATCAGGAGTCATGCGCAAAATCATATGATCATCGATGATATGAAGGGTATTGTCAAGCGGACTAACCGCCAATTCTGTGGGCCATCTTAAATGCATTTCTTCCAACTTAAGAGTGCCCTCGCAGGGTATAGGCTTCCAATGTGATTTGTGCATGTGATTACCAATCAGAGTGCTAACAATGCCATCACGATCTACCATACGAATATTTGTGCCATCAGCAAAATAAAGAATATTATCACTAGAGATGGCTATGCCTTTGGGATAAGCTAGTTTCGCATCTTTGGCCAATGCACCATCACCACAATGAGCCTCATCGCCGGGTAAACAACGTTCGCCAGATCCAACGATAGGTTCCCAGTTTCTCTCGGGTTGTGTGAAATCATTTGTATCTCGAACACGTATGATTTGGTGTGATTCGGGGTCGGAAATGTACAAGGTACCATCCAAAGGACTTAAGGCCATGTGATAACGATATGAGACACGAGTAGCATTTAATTTGACTACTGTGCGTACAGTACCGTCGGTCATAATGCGCCGAATGTAATTGAAATCTCCAACGTAAAAGCTACCATCAGGAGAAGCAGCTAACGCAACTGGTGCTAAAAGCCGTTGCTTTAAAGCTAAACCTTCGCAATCCATGCACTCCAAAGGCCTTTGATGACCATCACCCATTGTGGTGAGAATAACACGAGGTTTATTTTTCAAGTAGATATTGGAACCATCTCCTTTTTGTAGAATACCCTCGTGAAAGTTATAACGATGATGTATGTCTAAATTCCATCCCCCCACTTCAGATATCGACATATCATGACCCGATAATTTTGTCGTTTGTATGTCCCAAATGATGTCTTTGCAATCGGTATATTGGTAACCGACTTTCACGACGGCAGTTGTCACACCGTAAACTCTCTGACGGTAGATGTTTAAGCGATTCCATGCATAAGTAAATTTAATGCCAGGATCTGCTTCAAATACCCGCTCAAACAGTATACCTTCGATAGTAATGCGTAAATGAATAAGATGCAAGGAACTGGGTATGATTTCTGGCGTTAGCTGAAGCTTTATCGTAGACAAATAACCAGCAGCACGAGATGAATGATATACTAAATTCAGTCCGGTGCCTGGTATTTGTAACGATTCTTGAATAACTTGAGATTCCGCCAAAATGGCGCTTCGATCAGGACAGGCTCCTTGAAAGCCGTGCTTCCACGAAGCTAGCACCACCGGTTTCATTAGATCATAATCATGAGAAAAACAGGTGTGAGTGGAGGGTGGTAAACTTTTTTCTTCTGACATAGACATGACCACCATATCGATAATAATCACCTCATTCCAAGGAACTTGTACTATTCGCGATTGAGGTCGGAAAGGAGATCGACCAAACTGTAGAGTAACAGCACCTCCTCCATTCACCATCAGATCAAACCAGCCATCATCTCGAGTTAAGGTGAAACCTTCTAAAAGAGTAGTAGTGGAGACACGAACTCCCACTAAACCCATACCCAGCGAGGTGACTACACGTCCTCGAATAACCGCCGAACGACTATAAAAATAGAGTATCAGTAAAAAAAAGAGAGAGACATAAGATAAGTTAGTTCAACTTTCTAAAATAGGGAGAAAGACAAAGAGTGAGATAGAGAGTACTTTTAGCTAATTCACTAGCAAGCATTAAAGAATAAATTGAAAAACATACTTTTCGAAAATATTTAAAAAAAATTTCACACGCACACGAAACTGAAAACATATAAGGTTTACACAAAAAACAAATATTGATTTAACCCAATTTCCAACCTATTTATAATAAAATTGTTTTATCGTATTTTTAAGTACTTTAAAAACACTGGCGTACTATGGACTTTAAGACCACAGTTTTAAGGTTGCTTGGATGTTTTAAAAACCGTGTTTTTAGGTGACTGAACAAACAAAACAGTAAAAACGTGTAATATGTGTTAACAAATTCTACAGAAATTAAAAAAAAAAAAACTAACTACCATTGTGGATGATGAAAAATAAATTTATAAAAATCTAGAAACGATGTTGTTAGTAGTTAAGGGTGAAGAGAATATAAATAACCAAAAAAAAAAAAAACAATAATGTATATATATACATATATATATGAAAAAAAAAATGAAAAATCGAACTAAAAAGTGGAAAATACCAAACAACCAGCATTTGAGTATAAAATTAGTAGAGATGAACGCTTCCTTACCTTGCATTGAAATAATTCCAAAAAATGCTGTTAGTGTATTTTTGTGATTTTTGTTGTTTTTTTTTTTCAAATTTGTAACGGTTAGTTTAGCGATTTGCAATGGTTACGAGTGTTAAGAACGTTACGTTTCGATTTATTTTTTTGTGGTTTTTGAAAAAATTAGTAATTTTTGTTGATTTATGTTAAGTGTTGGCCGAGAAAACAAACAAAGAAACATATTAGTGGGAGAGAGCAAGTGTGAGAAAGAGAAAAAAGAGAGCAGAGAAAAATTGTTGAATTAGACTTGATTTATGCTGCGTATATATTTTTTTTTTCTTAAACCTAAACCTTAATATTCTTTAAAGCCCGTTAGACCCGCAACAAACAACCTGCTTCCAAGGTTTGATATGATTAAACAATGAAATTAAAAACAGAAAAGATGTGTAAATAGGACCTTTTTAGAGGGTTTTTGCTTTCATAATATTGTACACAACAAAGGACAAAGGTTAAGCTTACAACAAATATTTCGGGTTTACTGGAGTATATATTAAGGGAACAGGATTACCATTAGACAGGGTCACAAAAACTTAAAACAAAAGTTTTACATAATATAATATAAATACATATATAAAATGCAAACTAGTTTCCTTATCTTTTTTTTAATTTTTAATTTTTTTTTTTTTTTTGCTAGAAGGCATTAAATACAATTTTTAGTCTTTTTCGATACCAATTGATTATTTTTGAAACTAAAAGAGAAAAAAGCTACTAAGACTTACCTTTCATTAAAGGTTTCTAGCTTAGCATAGTTTTGTAAGCTGCTTTCATCAATCAAAAATTTCATGCGTTCAAAGAATGATGCGGTAATGGCGGGTGGTTGTTTGCGTAATAGCACATCTATTGGTTTAGGGGCAGAAACACACAATTGTGACGTCTTGCAAACGTGACTAGCACAGCATTCGGGATCTTCGCAATCCACTAAACCGTCTAGATAAATTGCAAAATTAAAATAAATTTCAATAAACTTACAATGAATCTTTTACCTTTGTCGTTGTCTTTGCTGTCGCCGCAATTCAATTCTAAGGCTATACCGCAATCTGGACCGTCCCAACCTTCATAGCATCGGCATTCCCATTGACCTTCACCACTCACACGACATTGGCCATGATTTGAGCAACTGCTGGGACATCCTTCGATGGTACAATGTTTACCATTCCATCCGGTAACGCAAAGGCATGTTCCGTTCTTGCATTGCCCATGTTCGTTACAACGCAAATCGCACAATTTCGTATTGCAATATTCTCCACCCCAGCTGTCGTCGCAGGTACAAGCGTCGCCTATGCATCGACCATGCTGTCCACAATCTAAATCGCATAATTCTTTAGAGCAGTCATCGCCACTCCATTTAGCTTCACAGGTGCAAGTTTGTGAATCTAAATCGAAAGTACCATGGCCGGAGCAATCAGGTAAGCATTGCAAAGCATCTTGGTCCATGATCGCACAATCTGGACCTTTCCAACCTTTTTTACAAATGCAAGTACCATCAGCACAAAAGCCATGACTCGAACAAGTTGGATGGGGACAGTCCACTAAATTAAACAATAATTGAAATTAAACAAAACTCATTTAAAATTCAAAAATATAAAATTTCGAATTAACTTTTCATCAGGTTCAATGAACTTTTGATTGAAACGACAAGACCTCAATATAAATATTTATTATAAAAGAGAAATCAAGAAAGATCTTATATCTAACTTGGGCAGAATCCTTTAATAATGACCATTAGCTTGTTTACAATATTTCTTTCTGAAATAAATCGAAACATTCGAGTCAATATATACATCATATATTATCGCATATTGTGTCATATATAACATTAATAATTAACAGACAGCAGGGAAAACATATAAAATTTATTCATTTTAAAGAGTCTTTTATGCTTATCTCAATCGATCTACAAATAACTGCCAAACCTATGTACAAGCAAACCTATATACAATATGAAAGTCGACGGAAGACGAATTTAGTCTTTTTTCCCTTCTGTAATGCTTAATATACATCCATTCTTCTCAGAAGTTCATTAAAAAATTTTTAAGTTTTTTTTTTTTTTGCGGAATTTTTCATTATAGCATTATCTTTATGATATCTAGATGATATTTCTCTATTAATTATTTCATACAGAATATATGAAAAACAATGACACAACATGAATCGCCTTTTCGCCTCATCAGCTTAAGAATTGTGTTGCAGCTATTGGCAATAGCAGCATGGTGTATCATGTACCACTTTTTTTTTATTTTTTATTTTTTTTTGCGTTTTTCAAGTAAAAATTTCTTTGATGATGTACCTTCTTCACAGAATTTTCCTTTATAACCGCGCATGCATTGACATTTGCCACTCACACAATGACCATGACCTTTGCAATCGGCTATTTCGCATTCATCATGCCGCAAAGAACATTCTTTGCCTTTCCAGCCTGGATTGCATATACATTCGCCGTTATTGTATTCGCCATGCTGAGAACACAAGACAGGGCAAACACTTTCACTGCAATCATCGCCACCAAAACCGGGATTACATTGACAATGACCAAGCAGGCATTGACCATTACCCGAACAACCATTCGGACAATTTTGTGTCATATCCTCGGCGATGGCCGCATAAAACGTGACCTCTTGAACATCACCATCATCATTATATAAAGAAACAAACCAATGTCCAGGTTCCATATAACGGGTCACCTCACGTGTTATCGATAACTGTATGTTATCCCGATTATTTATTTCAATGAGTCATTTTACATGTAAAGTGGTTATTTTATACATGATGATGTAGAGGAATGCCAAAGCGATAGTACAATTTAGGCGGGATATTTGAGGTAAGTTGTTAAGCGGATGATATATAAGAACATAGAACGAAATGAAACGTAGTGTACAATTATAGGTTAATATAAGCTTTTTGAAATGCACCACCCACTTTTAGAAAAGATTAAATAGCGTAATACTTACATGAGCTGCTCGCGTAGTGCGAGTACTGGCACTGAAACCACTTAAAACCTCTTTGAAATGATATTGAGTATGCGTGGGCAATGCATTACGCCGACCGTAGACGCCTATGGAAGCACCTCTTGGTATGGTGTAATCAAATTTCACATAAGCTGGTTCCGATTGGTAAAATTGCATGTTCCAATAACTGTACGGTTGAATTTCCTTAGTTAGCTTTTGACCCAAAGTGATTTGTCCGAATGTAGTGCCATCTGGTGGAAAACTGCGAGCGGGAAATGTACGGGCTCCTGAGTAAGATGTGTGTGTGCGTGTATGTGTGTGGTGAGGGCAAATAACACAAAAAAAAAGAAGAAGACAACAAAGGTACTTTCGTTAGTTAATGAAATGCGTTTTCTGAGATTAAAAAAATGTGTCTAAGAAATGCGCTTATATTTAAATGAGTTTTAGTGTTGAGACTCAAGAGTAGCACGGCTTCTCTCATTGATATGGTAGAAGAATTTTTAAAAAGAATTTCAAACACACAACCCAACCTAGACAATGAAGCAGTGGAAGAGCACACAAAACACTTTAAATTCATTCTTAACTTTATCTTTCCTTTGCCAAATGTTCGCTGTTCATGGATTACCATCATTTTTTTTTTTTTTTTTTGGCAAATAACAGCGGGGAGACTTGTGAAATGATTGTTTTTTTCTTAATGCGAAGATAGTGAAACTAGAAATGCTTTCCATTTATCAACATTATCCAAGTTCCGATATGTTGTGATAAATTTGTAAAAAATTTCATCACTTCGAGACTGATTATGTTAAGGGGGTTTTTTTTATTACTATTTTAATACAGAGATCATTATATTATTGCATAAGAGACAAAACTAAAGACCATTATAATGTCCTCATGTAAGGTTTGAGATGATGAATGATAGTGTTACAGTGTTATAGTGCATTGAGTTCATATGTTTTCTTTGTGCTGACAAATAATTAATTAATTAATTAATAATATTGACTAAGTACGCTAAGTACAACTAAACGAGCTTCATGTTATATTATATTTTCCATGTTAGAAATATTAAATGTTTTTTTTTTTTTTATTATTAAATATTGATTTAATCGTTATTAGTTGGTTAGTAAGTAGTGAATTTTTTGTTAGTTTAATTTGTATTAGCTGAGTTTGAATAGGAAAACAATCACCTTCAAGTATTAAAATAGGCATAACATCAGGACATGCAAACTTTTCACCAATCATCATGCTATCAGTAATACCATCTTCATCAACATTATAAAAAACACCATTTGTAGTAGAAGTTAATACGCTAATAGGTTGGCTAGTAGTAGTAGTAGTAGTAGGCAAGTTGGCATCGTCGTCGTCATCATCATTATTAGATTTATAAGAGATATCGGAATCAAGGCTATTTGCATCGTTATTAAATTTTTTATTAATTTTATTATTAAGACTTATAACGTTTAACGGGTCGTGCATATGGTCGTCAGAGTCATTTAAATCATCAGGGGAGAAAGGCAATGATGGTGACGATGTTTCAAATATATTAACGCAAGGGCAGGGGCATTCTGGTATAGGCGGTGGTGGCTCCGGTATACAGTATGGACTGTTTTTATTCGTTAGAAATTGGTCTCGTTCCCTATTAGGTAAATGATCATGTGTAAGCACTTGTTCTACATTCTTAATCTGTCCATGATTGTCAAAGGCTGGCACGGCTATATGAAGAGAATACATATTTCCTGAGCCATCATTCGTTGCTATAGTTAAATTTACCATTATACGTTTATCAAGAGGAGTTGTTAGTGTGCTTGCCGTAGTTGCAGGCAAACCAGTACTGGTTAAATGTGGCGTTGATGTAAAAGGATGAAAATTTGAAATTTCATTATTTATTAAAAAATGTTTTTCCTCATTAACTTCATCATCTTCCTGAGAATTGTAAACTTCGTTCTTATAATTATTATAGATTATTGTTCTCATTTTTGATGTTTTTGGCAATTTAAAATGCTTAGCATGAGTGCCATCAATAGTTTTATATAATTCATCTTCGGTGGAGTGAGTTTCCTCCAATTTGACAATGTCAATATCATCTAAATGTTGATCATCATTCATTTCTTGAAAACCTTGTTCCTCCTTCATTGGTATTAAACCGTCATTTAGCATAAGATTTTCTAAAGAATTTGTATCTTCTCCCTTTACTTTGATCTCCGGCAACTGATGAAGAAAGTTAACGGTTGTGGCGGTAGTGGTTGGGGTTATGGCTATGATAGGGGTGCTGGCGGTGGTGGTGGTGGTGGTGGTGGTGATGTTGGTGGTGGTGGAGGTGTTAGTTGCGATGATGGCAGCACTGGGAAATGCTTCGTGCATCTCCGTTTTTCCTGTCATTTCCTTTGCGTCTTTATAATTTAATATAAATTTTTCATTATCGACAGCCTGAGTATTTAGTATATGAAGTTTTTTATTTTTTTCTGTTGTTGTTAAATAAATGTCATCATAATAGTCATTTGAATCATGGCTATTAAATGTTATTGAATCCGCAATGTCGGCAAAAGTGACACCATCACTGATTGATTTGATTTGAGAATGATTTTGTTCGAAAAAGCAATCAGCCGCATCACTGAGTGCCATAGTTGTGCCGCCATCATTATCATTCATATTAATTTCAATTTTTTGTAAGTTTTCTTCTATAGTCTCCTTTGGAATTTCAGGAATATTGTCATTTTGATTAACATCATCAATAATAACGGTATCATTTTGTTTTTTTATTTTCGATAGCAACGACAAATCGTCATCATTATCATCATCATCATTTGTATCGTTTTCTTCGTCTCCCATTTCATTTCTATTGTGCTTTTCTTGATTACTGTTTAATGGTTTGTTAAATTTTAATGATTTCTTGTCCTCTATTTCTTTCATTTTTCTATTGATATCATTCAAATTGTTATATTTCTCGAAATTCTCATTAAGTTGAGTTAATGTTTCATTTTTGACAAAATTTTTATAAATATTTTCCTTAATCTTTTCTATATAAACATCTGTTGTTGTTGCTGTTGTTGCTGTTATTTCTTTAAGGTTTGAGGTTTCTATTGTTAAATACTGTTTTTCTTGTTGTTGTTCATTATCGTCGTTAGCTGGTAAAACTTTATAATTTTCAACATCAGTATCAGCATCGATATCATCGTCATTTTCCTTATAGTCAGATTTTTTTATTCTAAATTTATTTTCTTCTTTGTTGTAGTTATTGCTGTTGTTCGCGTTATCATTTTTATTATTATTATTATTATTATTATTATTATTATTATCGTAATGATTACTTTTATTGAGATTTAATATGTTATTGATTTTCAAAGTTTTATCATCGTTATCATTATTGTCGCTTTCATCATAATCATTGTCTACAATCAAGTTATCGCTTGCAATGCTGCTGCTACTACTGTTGTAACCGTTTTCCCTTTTGAAATTAAAATCAGGCAAAAGTTTTTTCGTTGCCGTAATATCTTCAAATTCTCCCTTAACGTCAGCCTTTATATTTATGTTCGCATTTGCGTTGCCATAATTACTTTTCATCATTAAACTAAACTCATCTTCAGCATCATCATCGTCAGCATCAACATAAGCATCAACATCAACTTTAACATCAGCCTTATTTTCATTTTCAGTTTCTTTAGTTTGGTTTTCATTTTCTACAACTTCTGCAATTTTTGCTATTTCCCGGTGCTTTCTCATCATATCTGTACTATTTTCAGAGTATATTGTCGTTGTATTTATTGTGAAATCCTTTTTATTAACGCCAAACTCTTTCATTCGGTCCGTAATTAAGTCGCTAAAACTTTGAGTTGATAAACTTCTGCGTTGACGTTGACGTTCACGTTGACGTTGCTGTTGCTGTTGCCAATGTTCTTGTTGTTGGTGTTGTTGTTGTTGTTGTCGTTGTCTTAGATGTTCCTCGTATAATAACTCTTTGATGTATTTATAATCATACATCATCATCCATCTCATCAATGATTCTGTACTTTCTAAATATTATATATGTTATATACACGTAGAGAGATACACATACATACAAATAAATTATTTGATATTTTGTTTTTTGTTTTTTTTTTCTTTGTACAATTCTTTAAATGTTTTTGTTTATTATTATTAACCGAAACTATTCATTTAAAAAGTCTTTCTATTGTAATTCTTAAGGAGAAATTTAGCATGCATATAAAAAGATAGTGTTGCGAAAAAGAAGGGAGAGGGGACGGCATTGGTTGTTGTACACTTTTCGTGGAAGCAGAGAGGACAAGTTTCAGTTGTTTGAAAGAAGGACGCGGTTTCACGTCCATTTGAATGCTAAATAACTTGGCTTAAGTAGAAGTTTTTAGTTATTTTTGTTTTTTTTTTTTTTTCTATTTTAATTATGCGTAAAATGTGTACTTAATTTAATTTCGCTGCGTGTCGCTGAAAACAAATGCAATTCAGTCACGAAAGGGATGGGATAGTGTGAATAAATAATTATTTCTTTAGCAAAGAATTTATGGCATTTACCGGAATAATTTCAATAAAATTTGAAATACTCTGCACAAAAAAGGATAATTTTCACTATAGACTCCGTACTTATAAAGATTAAATATAATTATTAAATGGCTTCTTACGACGAATAACAAGGATTAAGAATATATTAGATTCTTTTTAGGCGTTTGTAACACCTGAAAATATGTCTTTGAAATGCCTTACGTTATATATATTCATGATTTAAATTTAAAAATCTATTATCCTGCTATTGGAGCTTTTGTCGTTCGAAAAATTGAAATAAAAAATTGAAATTTCTTGTCTATCGTAGTATTAAATGGACTCTTGGTATTGAAAGGTTTGCAAATCTTTTGGTTTTTCTTTTTCGAGATAAACGATATAGAAAACTTGATCAGTAGAGTTTATATGCAATTCTAGTGCATTCATCTGTTATTGAAACATATTTAAGGTCGAAAGGATTGAGGTTAAAAAAATGATTTTTTTGTTCACTTTTATATTATTAGTTAATGAATGGCTTCAGTTCAACTTTGAAACTAGTAATTAACGCACAAACTAAAGCATATCTGGATTTATTCGCATTAAGAGCCACTCATTAGAGTCAATTTATTGTTTAATGTAAAAGTAAGTGTGAGACATATATGAATATGAGCAAACAGAAAAAAAGGAGTGAAAAGAGTACAACAAACCATCTTCTTTTTTTTTTTTTTTTTTTTTTTAATAATTTAAGAATTGTTCTGCGCTTTCTTTTATTCTTTTGACACCACGACTACCTGAAATTTTTTTGTGCTGTGATTTTAAAAAGGACAAAATAAGATTTTAATTAATTTCCTTTATTGTACAGCCAACGATCAGCAGTTATTAATATTATTAAGCCAAACAATACAGTGGATGGCGCGTTCTCTGCTTTTCACTATTTTTTTTTTTTTTTTTTTCATTATTAGATTTTATCGTTTTTAAGGTTAGGGAAAACTTTTATGTTTTCTATTTATTTATTATCATTACTATCTGTGATAATTTAAAGTTTTCAACATCCCTTAGACAAATGCGTTCTTTTTTTTTTTGCTCACCAGATTTTGTAATATACTCCCTTCTCTTTCGTTCACTCTTAGCATTCATTTTTTCATTATTTTAATTTTTTCTATTTGTTTATCCAGAAGAAAAGTCGTTGAAAATGCTTTTTTTTTTGTCTTTAGTTGCGTTCTCTTTCCTTTCTTTGCTTTTTTAATTCTGGAAATTTTTTTTTCTTTTTTTTTTTTTTAAAAAATTCTTGTAATTTTCTTAAGTTTATTGTTGTTGTTCTACTTCTATCCTCATTCAATTCAAGAGTTGGCGAAACTCAATTAAGGAAAAGAAAATAATTAAAAGTTGCGAATAATTACCTGGATTATTGGCATTTGCCAGTGATGATGACAACGACGATGTGGCCGATGAAGTCGCTGCCGCTGCTCCGACTGCAACCGAGGAGGCTGAAGTAGATTGAAAGGCCGACGAGGATGAGGATGCTGCTGCCGAGGCCGAAGATGATGAAGGCAACGATGAGCTTACAGTTGTCACTAAAGTCGTAGATTGTCCGGTTTTTGAGCGTGGCGCGTAATTGTGAAGCTTCGAGAGGTCAGTATTGGTGCTTTTGGCTGCTGTCACTTCAGAGGCCTCATTGCCGACTAGAACTGTACATGGGGCAGAGGGAGACCAATGCAGGACACCAAAGCCTATAAAAGAATCGTGATATTGTATTTATACGCGTAAGCAAACAATGAAATTATTGCATCTACACATAATTCAATAGATGTCGTTGGTAGTTGTTTTTCTATTGGTTTTTTTTTTTTTTTCAAATACATAGAAAAAATTCTGACCCTAGATGTAAATTGATTGATTTTTGATAAACAAAAATAATTTCAAAAGTTCATGATGTAAATTTTCTTCCTAAAGATGTTTCTCTTTATTGATCGATAAAATATTTGAAAACAGTTTACACAAGAATTTTCTCGATATTTGTTACGAATTTATGCATAGACGCAATATTTTATTATTTTTCACGTACCTGTTAAAAATATTAACAAAACACACATGGCCACAAAAATAGTCACCGAGACAATGGCTACACATTTGGCCGAACAACGGGCGGCAAGATCCTTACGAAAGTTCATAGGTGCCGAGTAATGATGCGTAGGTATGCCGCTCATAACACTGCGCGGTGGAAGCACAGGACCCATGCAATTATTCGTGGAACGTTCGTAGCCTTTAAGAGTATCCTTAGTGGGTGTTGAGCAAGCCGAACCGCTTTTATAATCGATGGGTGAACCTTTATTGATATCTGAAAAGTTTAAAAGGCAAAATGTTTGTTTTATTGTTTATCGTCTAAAAGCCATCAAAGAAAATCTAATGAATTGCTGAAAAGGAGACGCGCGCGCGTTTTTGTTATTTTTCAATAAAATGTTCGTACATTTCTTTTTTAGTTTACTTTTCTTCTTAAAGTATTTAGCAAACAATGACAGATGATTTGTTGTTTAAGCTTCAATAAGGTCAGAGTTTCAGTTTTAATTTTTTATTATTTCTTCTACATTTCCTTAAAGGATTTTAGTCGATAAATAACATGATTTGTTGCGTTGATTTTGGGTTTGTCCAATTCGTCGCACTATTGTTTTTTATTTCGTGTTCTTGTGTCTGCTAAGTTTGTTTTCGGAAGGTTCGTATTCGTGTGTTTCGTGAATTTAAAATGAATTTTAATTTTTTCTCTTCTGTTTTTTTTTTCTTTTTTTTTAATTAATGTATTATTTATTTCTTCATTAATATTATATGTATGTGTTGTTTTTTTTATTTTTTTCCAATCTGATTAATTTTTTTTTCATTTATTTATTTATTTTTTTTACACTTATGGGCATAAAGGAATTTATTAAACTATGGGTTGGGTATTGAGATTGACAGTAATAGGATTGTCAGAGTAATAGTGAGAATGATAAGTTAAGTATGCGATGTGTTTTTTATGTGATGTATAATATGTTTACGATACATTTGGTTTACACTTGTGCGTGTCTTTAGGTACCAGATAAGAATAAATTTGCTACATGGTGAGGAAATAGATGTATAGTTTGACTGTGATTCCTCTATATATATTTAGATTGTGTGTGTTGAAAAAAGAAAATATTCCTATATAAGCTGTCAGACTTTGAGAGCGAAATATATACCGATTAGACTGGGCTTATCAAGGTTACAATGGATACATTAAGGAGCATAGATTGGCGAGTACGTACATTAAGATTCGGACAAACAGAAAGAAGATGTTCAGGAGATTGTAATGCAAGCCCAAGTGCATAATGAACTGTCAATTATTTTAATTTTATACAGATGATCACTATACCTAATGTGGTTGGCCATTAATCTGTTAATGAGGCAGACGATATCACGGTTAAGGTTATAATGACAGTATGATGTTTTCATAATATTAATGAGGCATTCCATCGCTGCTGCCAAGTGCATACCGTTTGTTGTTTGACGAATGATTTTAGATAAGTGAAGGTTAGAAAAGAGAGGGATTTGCTTGATTCCGTTCCGGAAATTTTGATGTTAAAGACATACCTCGCTCGGGTCGGCCAATGGCTGAAAAAATCGATAAAATCTTGCAACTCGTGGGACAAGATCGGCAAGCAAGCTGTCAGGAAATAGCGGAGGTACTAAACATTCACCATATGATAGTTTGGAATCATTTGAAAAGAGTAGGTTACAAAAGAAACTCAAAAATATACCAAATAAACTGCAGAGATATAACATATCACCCAATACCGAGATATAATACATATGGAGTCCGATACATTCGTCATTTGAAAGCATAATTTGATGACGATACCAATATGAGGTGCGGAAGAGAGTTTTTTGTGTAGTGTAAAGCTTAAAAAGTTAAAAGTTTCTACGTATTATTTATTGGAGTTGTTGAAGTAAAGTAGTATGCGAAAATAAACAGCTTGCACTTTTTGGAAAAAACACAAACATTTTACCGTGCGAACAGATAGCGACAACTGACAAGATTTTAAGTTTGATAAAATGATATCTAAAGCTCATTGCACAGCTCGTCTGACTAACTCTTTCTTAGAGTGGGAGTGCATGCGTCAATATCGAAACTTTCCTTGAGAGTCGCACGTAAAGGATCTTCTGTTAACGGTGAAGTCAATGTTTTGGGTTAGAATATTTTTGTAACGAAGGAGTCTGTATAACGGACGGCAGAATCTGATGGGAGTAGAACGAATCTTAGATTACTGATATGGATTGAATCAAAAGTTGCAGATATACACGACAATAAGCGATGAGAGTTCGAAAGAATGCTATGTTAATGAATGAAACCGAATTTTGAAAAAAGAAAAAGTTTTTCCCTACGTAGCTCTGAGAATTATTGACCGATTGGTTCATAACAATAAAATTAATAGCACTGGGAATGTTATTGTCCAGTTTAGCACAACACATGGGAAACCATTAAAATCCCACCTTAAACACAAGGCATGGAAATTAAAAATCGAACTAGGCTTGGGTTGTACCATACATATATATATATAGAAGAAAAAATTAAAACTCACAAAGGACACGCAAAGATTAAAAGACATGTGAAAAATCATAGAAAAAAAGGAAATGGAAAATAAGACAGGAATTGAAAAAGGAATAAATCTGTATATATTTATTTTATATCTACATCTTATGGAAATACACCGTCAGTGTATTATTGAGAATCTACAGGACTTTTGCTTTAGGAGGGATATAACAAAACTTTGACATATAACATAACCTCAAAATTGGAAGCCAACAACGAAGTGAATGGATTAAAAAAATTTGCATTGTCATTTTTTGGGTTCAAGCGCAAACAGTAAGTAGATATGTATACAAATCCTTTCAGAATAAAAAAAGGAAAGATTGAAAAAAAAAGAAAAAAAAACAAATCCAGACTATAGAAAAAGTTCAAGCCACTGGGCTATTATTACATTTGTTGACGCCATGTTTGATGATGGTGATGATGACGATGTTGATGATAATTCGATTAAGTGTGACGTGTAAGTGGCACTGGTTATACAACATTAAAGACTCTTTTCCATAAGGTTTTCTTTTCTTTTCTTTTTTTTTTCATCAGAATTTTAGGGTGTGTTATAAAAAAAAAGAGATTTTTTTGACACATGACTGAAAAGTGCTGTAAACGATAGATGGGTAGGTCTCTCTACCTCCCTTTTTCTCTTTTATTTTTATTTTTTTCTCTTACTCTGTTTCTTTGGTCAGTAATAAAAGATATCGATAACGTTTACCAGCACTTTATTACATTCAGACATAAAATATTTTAGTTATTCTTTTTAAAAAACCTCTTTTGTTAACAAAACAGGAAAAAAAAAATAAAAAAAATATTCTTCCAGTAAGATAGAAAATTTTCTAATTAATGAAGTTTTTAAAGAGTTCGAAAGAACGATAAAAAAGAAAAGAAATTATTTAAAGAAAATTTTCTCAAAGTTTTTTTTTATGAAATCTTTCAATATCAAAATAATTTTTCAATTTCTGTTCGCTTAGCAGACATAGGGCGACTAAAAAGTGATATTATCGGAATTATGTGATAAAAGCGCTGCTTTCGGCATTTTATTGCCTTACGTCATGCTTGACTCTTCAAAATTTACTATGGTTGTTGTCAGTGATCTTATGTAGTAAATGATGCAATTTGTTTTTCTTTGTATCAGAAGGGTCATCTATTATTTGGTGATAAACTTCCACTGTATAAGACGCGAATACGCCAGTCGAAATAAACGAGAAACGTTGGGAGAATAATTATAGTGCCGATGTAAATACGATATACGATATTAAATATCACAAATTTTTTATTCAATTACAATATCTTCATTATCAACAGTTGATTTCTTGTCTTGTTCTTGTTGTAAGGTTGTTTTTAAGATATAAATGAGAAAAAAAAAGAAATATGGTCGAACAAAGACCGATAAATTTATATAACTTTATAGGGCCGCAATATAAATATTGTTCTTCTCTTTGAAATTAATTTGAAAATAAATAAATAGAAAAAATAAATCTGATTTAGTGTGAATCTTCGTCGCTTATAAAACAATATAATCAATAAAAGGGCGCCAACCAATTATATAATTTAAATATTATTTCTTATATTGTATTACTATTAAAAATATCGATTTTAATTTGCATATATTGCTTACTCTTATTTTTATATCTGAGCTAAATATTTCAATATTCTTTTTAATTCGTTAGTAATGGTATGTGCTTCTTCCTTGTTTTTTATATGACCAATCACACCAGAGGATGACTCATATACGTGTACCATAGTGATAGTCAGAAAGCAATGAGATGAGAGAGAGACAGGAATAGGTATCCTCCCCCGATCGGTAATTGTCATGACTTTACAAATCGAGCACTTACCATAGCCACAACAGTCCAGTAATCGTTATTAAATTATGGTTTATCATATGTGGAATTTATCTCGGGTATGCCGACTTGATAATAACGATTCTAAATTATTTCGCTGTGCGGTAGCCCAATGTGACTCGTACTATGCAAATTAATAACTGTATCTAACGTTTTGAAATCGGTTTTATAATCGCTTAACCTCTTATTCTTCTTCTTTCGAGAAGATTACTAACGAAATTATTGAAAATCTCGAAGCCGCATACATTCGGGATCGTTACAAATAGTAGAATCGTTTTATCACAAATATGCTGCACGTTCATATCGTAAACTATATTCAAAGTATAATTTCATTCGAAAATTTTCTTGTCTGAGACATAGAACCTACGCTATCGGTCGTAAATATCGTTCAGAATGATTGATAACGAGCGATGAAAATTGAATCATATACAACAATGAAGTGAAAAAAAAAATTGTGAATGAAGTTGCATAAATAATGGCAAAGCGCAGATTGATGTAAGGTAATGCTTTGTGTATCGTTACATTGGAAAGAAATCGTGCAGAATGTGCTAACTTAACCTGGTCAGAGAATGAATTTTTCATTCACTACTATCAGCTATTAATGCGATTCAAATACATAACTGAGCAAGCGGTGTAACATTTCGAAACTAATAAACACAGGAGAGGTGTTGTCGTCGTCTTCGTTTACGAAAATAACAAACAATATACATCGTTAATGGATCGGAAAAAATCGAAAACTCTATAGTCCGAATCTTTTCGCATCGAACTACCGTTTATTTCATTATCTGCCGACATCTTTTAAAGGTGTCAAGCTGTGATTTCAAAAGAGACTCAATCCTACGCCAAGAAATCTAAAATCTTCCACACCGATGGAATAATGATTTTAACGAGATATTTGTTTAAAAAAAAAATCATTTAAAAAAAAATTGGTAAAAAAAATGCCAAGAATTTGCTTTGTATAATATTTTGATTAAAGGAATTAATTTTTAAAAAATACGATGTAACCTTTTGTCTTTGGCTCGCTCGTAGGCCTTTAGTTAAGCTTAAATTTGTTTTCAGTTCGAATTGTTTAAAATTTTTTCTTTCTTTTTTTCAAAAAATTTTCCTAAAAGTTTCTTTTTTTTTTTTTCTTTAAATTTTTCTATCGCCCTATTCTAATATTCTTATTAACGTTCACTTTAACCAGACAATTTTATGTTTTCGATTTGTTTGAAATAATATCCAGCTGTGTAGAGCTCAGCAGGCTATATATACCTATAGTATATGCGGTCCTTCATTTATTATAATTTGATGCCAACTTTTCGAGATATTGTTCTAGTGTAAAGTAAATGCATATACACAACTGTAGAAAAAAATTCAAAAAAATATAAAAAAAAAATACAAACTAAATAAAATATTGTAGAATTAAAAAATCTATAATTCGTCCATTACTAGAATTGGTTTGTGATTGAAATTAAATTTCAATGGAAAACATTTTTTATTTAGAAATTTATCACAAAAATAAAAAAAAAGAGAGAGAAGAATTAAAAAACACTCTAAACTAAACTTTATTGAAAATTCCATTTTAGTTTTTTGCTGTTTTATGTGCTCGATTTTTTCTTTTTCTTTTTTACTTTTCTATTTTCTCTTTTCTCTTTTAATTTTCCTTTTTTTTTTTTTTCTTTTTTGGTTATTCATTCTGTCAGATTGGTTTGTTTGGTCGGTGTGTTTAACTGCATTTGCTGTTTTTGCCTTTGCGGTAGAGCAAAACAAATGAAATTACCAATCAATTAATATTAATTAATTTTCACTTAATATTGAATTCGGTCTTCTTCGCTCCGGCGCAATCTCTCGATGTATGCAAGTATTTAATATCAATTCCCTCCTCTGCCATTTCTACCTTCTCTCGCATTTATTGTCTTGATAATTAGTAACAAATGTTCACAGTTAAACGTAAAAGTGTTTGAGAATAAACTGAAATTCAGTGGAATTATACATTTTTTTTTCCTTTTTTTTAAATTTTTTTCGCTAAATGAAATTATTGCGAAAGAAGAAAATGAAATAAAAAGATATTAGAAAATGTATTACTTGTGTCGTAAAGTAGTGAATCGTAGACATCCACCACTTGGGATATATATATATATATATATATATATATGTATACTATATTATGTGAATTGGCCGATTTTGATCTCCTATACTCGCAATATTTTTGTATAAATACTTCGCTGAAGGAAATCTTCCGTAACAGGTGAAATCTAAGACATTCATCGAGATTTGTGACTTTTAGAGAAAAAAAAAATTTGTCGTTTTTTTTTTACTTTCAAAAACATTAAAAAAAACCCTATCTCAGAGAAAGATATCGGACTGATATAAGGAGTTTTTTCAACTCTCAAATATTCATCGATCAATATCTACTGATGTTGAATAAATCAGTAATTTTGCTGGTGTTCTCTGTCTCTAATCGATATTTTGCGATTGAAAATGTTCTAAAATTTTTAATTATTATTTTTTTTTTTTTTTAATGATTATTTTTACTTTCTCTAACTACTGTGAATGAAAACAGTTCGCCATTTTGATGTGTTGAACCTTTAAGAAGCTCGTGCAATATTTTAATTTTCTATTCATAATTTTTAGAAATTCTTGCAAAACCCCGAACACATTACCCTATTGGATTAATGCACTATAAGACTAAATTGATATGAAATAAAATATTAAATGTTCGTTTTAATATACGAAACATAACATAACCATGAAATAGTGTAACGGTATTCGGTGGATAAATGAAATAAGAGAAGAATTGCGTTTAATTGATCTTAAATTTCTTGTAACGCAATACGGATGTTTTATGAAAGGCAATCCAGTTAAAGATTGCTTAAAGTCGATTACGTATAAATGTATAATAATGTGAGTGTATAAGTTTATGTATGCATTTGGTTTATAATGTTCTTCATGAGAAAGTTTATAAACCGCATGTTATTGGTTGCAAGCGTTGCTGTGGGTGGAAAATTTTATTAGAAAGAATGAAAAAGGAAAAGGAAAAAAAAAGAAAGTATGTACACAGACACATACATACTTTTACTAAAAATTAAATCCAGAAAACCCCTTAATTAGAGTTAAATTTGGGTTTGCGATTTACCCACACACACACACACACACACACACACACACACACACACACACAAACAAACATTCTAGTAAGTAAAGTGATGGCTTCCTTAATTCTCTGGTTCTCAAGGGCTCTTTATTTCTATCTGCGAACGATATTACTTCTCTTCCTGCTCCTTCTCATGTGTGGTTATTCTTTTCTTATTTGATTCTATTTTTTATTTTTGTATTGTGGAAGTTAATCTCTTTGCTAAATTACGTGTTGGTATTGGTTTTCGTAGCCGCCCTTGAAGTTTGATTGGTATATTAATTTTACAGTTACTCTATAGTAAATATTTTGAACGGACTTTACAATTTTTGATGTGTATTCGTGTGAGTAGCGTTAGATTCTTATTTAATCTGTCTATGCCGTTGTAATAGGTAGAGAAATTAAAAAAAAAACAAAAAATGAATATTAACTCACGCAATTTCATTTCAACCAATTGGATTAATCGATAAGCTAACGTTTTTATAAGCGGTCAAGAATTTCGATTTATATATATACTCTCTTAAAATGAGGACTATCCAAGATTCGTTTAAAACGTATGTAACTTTCTTGCTTATTAACAAAAAAACATAAAATTTTGGACAGCTGGTGTATTGTGGGAAAACTTGTTTGCTTCCCTTTTTGATTTTTTTTTTTTTTTCGATTACTGCTGTGTATATAGTTTCTAGTAATGCGTAATTTTCCAATTTTTTTTCCTTTTACAATATCGTATGTGTGTATGTGTGTGTATGTATATATGTATGTATGTTTTTGTCTATGTGTGTATATGCGTAAATGTTTGTATCTTTTAGTGTGGCAGCAGTTCAATTAAGTTTGATAAATGTGCTTAATTGCCATTAAAAACATTTCAATGAACTTTTAATGTTTAATCAATGTATAAACGTTCAGGAACTGCAATATGTACTTTCATAAACTATAACTGAACTAAAGTTTAGTAAAGTGGATTAGTTGGGTGGTATATTTTTTTCTGCTTACACAGGCACATACTCATAAAAGTCATAGTAAGTCGTATTAACCGTGGTTTGAATATATTGATATCAATCGCTTTAATTAATGAAAAATTTTCTTGTTATCTCAAGATGTGTTAATAGAGACCAATTAAGGGACCATATTCGTCCCAAATTTTTGGATGACCTTGACAATTATTGATCTATATCTGTTAGAACTTGGTGTTCTCATAATGTTTCCTTCTTTTCTTTTTCTTTTTTTTTTTTTTGTTGGCACATGAGAGTTTGAACGATACTCTGGAAATACTATGTCAGGGTCTTGTTTTTACTAAGTATATATAAGTATATGGGTAGAACTTTGTTTGTATTGTTTTTTTTTCCGACATTCGAGTCTTTATTGTAAAAAACTGGTTATACATTTATTATTCAAAATATTGTCTATCGTTGGCTACTACTTTCTCCCAGTTTCAAATAAAACATAAATTTCGTAAGAGAAAAACTACTGGGGAGTTTTGGAGCGTAAGATTTTTTTTTTTTCTAAATATGAAAACTTCCTTACATAATAATAAGTGATTGATTGTTATCAGTATTAATTGGAAGAAAGTAATGTCAGCTGATAACAGCGTAGAGGGTAACACATTTTAAGTTAGTACTGTTAACGTTTCCTGGCAGAAATTTGTCATATTGAAAACTGAGTTTTAACGTATTGCACCGATTTCGTCTGTTCGGCTGTTGGTAACATTCCTTATCGATGGTTCCATTGGATTGGAATAAGCTATAATATATTACAACTACCTGACTGCCTTAAATGGGATCGTTAAGGCTGGTTAGCTTTATTGTCCATGTTAATGATTCGCTTAATCATCCTCGTGGTTATTTGTGCTTTGAATATCGTAAGGAAATTATTGTTAATCGTTCGTAAAGATTTAGTAATACTATCTCTTTCGACTTAAGTAGCTAAAGCAAATTTTCTCGCAAATGACAATAATTTGGTTCCTGAAGTGACATTTTCAATCGAAGAATATTTTTACGATGCGGACACAAATCGACTTTAGGTATAGAATTTTTTTTTTTTTTTTTTTTTTGTAGATTATTCTGATATTCATCAACTTCCTAACAAATTCACTGCTTTTCAGTATTATATGATCCCTTCAAGATATATCGATATGAATAACTTGGCCGGTTTTTCAACATTTCTTAGCGTACACGTTAAGTATATTTGCAGATATTTTATCAAATTTTAAACAACTACTTTACAGTTGCCTTAGAATTAGATTCGTCTTTGCTAAATCAATGCAGAATTTATTGAAGATAATGTGCAAAGAAAGAAGAACGAGAGGATCTTCTACTATTTTCTTATCTCATTTTACACAAACATCTAACATTTAAATTAAATTTTTGTTATTAAACAACTACGTATCCATATACATATTAATTTATATGATACTTATCAAATTTAACTGTATGTGTTCTATCAAGCAAAATTGCAATCATGTTTGTGAGTGTGTGCGTGCGTGTATATTTGTGCGTGTGTGTGGGTTTGTGTGCAACGATTAGAGTGAAAGAGCGGAAAACTTATTAAAATATAATCTGCTTTAGTAACTATTATACACATGACTGAGGCCGTAAAAAATCTCTTTTTATTGGTGAACTTAGAATTTCCTTTCTGTGGAGTATTTGTACAATATTTTATATGATAATAAAAAGTAACCTTACTATGCGGGGGAGTGGGGGGATAGGAGGAAAACTAGTAACACTGAAGCTATAAAACGTTTATTTAATGCGTTCACGAATTTCTCGTAGAAATTACAGTTTCATCCTATTAACGCAAAAAAGGAAAGAATCTTCGGAACTAAAATTAAAACTCGAAATCATTTGAAAATCAAAAAATTAATTCGGGGCATATCAATGAAAAAATTTAAATCATTTTTCGACTTTGTATTTATTTAGTTATGATACTGAGTCCATAGTAAAAATTGAGTGAACTTCAACTAGAAAATGTATCGAAACGCTTGTGGGCATGTTTGACTTCTACGAACATCAAATATCAATCTCTCCGGCAACTGTACTAAGATATCGATCAAAACGACAGGGTAAAGCAACTTTTAAAAAAAATAAAAAAATCACAAATATTACCATGCAATGAAAAAGTCTAAACGCGTAATATATGAGATTAAAGAATTTTGAATATTCTTGAAGAAGGGCATTAACAAAAACAAAATGTACGAAAATAAAAGTATCAAGCGATTGATAAAAATTTAATTATATGTTATCTTAGCGTTAATTTATAGACTTTTTTGAAGAAAATTTTTCCATTTTGTTGCTTCATCGTTTTTCTTCTCTTTTCACATTTCTTTCTATATTAAAATTTTAAAAAAAGTTTTCTTTTCTTCAATTTCTTTTTTCACTAAAGCATTGCATTGAAAAAAAAAATAAGGAAAGTTTAAATATAAAATACAATTTATTTTTTAATCATTCAAATTTATTTTATCGTCCGCCAAAGTAGTCCCGTTCTACTTAAATGCAGTTATACTAATTTTTCTTCCAATCGTTAAAATATTTCCGATACTCGGTTTTTTCTGTAGATCTTAAAGCAGAGCCACCGAACTCATTTTAATGGCGTTAGCCACGAAGCAGTTTCTTTAATCGTAGGAAAAGAAAATAGTCGGTGAATG
Source organism: Glossina brevipalpis (assembly GCA_000671755.1). NCBI lineage: Eukaryota > Metazoa > Arthropoda > Insecta > Diptera > Glossinidae > Glossina > Glossina brevipalpis. The sequence goes on from KK351208.1 coordinate 357,307, forward strand.
CAAATTCGGGTGCATAGACGGCATAGTTGCCAAACGATATTACTTTTGATGTTTATTAAAAAATTTACGAATAATTGTCGCAGTATGTGAAGATCCATTATCGTGATACAAAAATTAGATATTGGTTTTGACATAAATCTGAACGCTTTTTACCAATTAACTTACGAGAATGGCACTCAAAGTTTATATAATACAATGTATCGGCACAAATGATTTTATTTTTTAGTTTTTAAGCTGAATTTAACACAAATTTCTTGTTCAATAGATTTATTCCTTTGAAAATTATCATTAATCTTTGTCTTCTTATTCTTAAAGTACTCAGAAGATAACATCAGATATGTGACATTCGAAAAAACAGTATAGATATAAACGAACACGAAGTACTTTAACTGATCAGCAGTTAGTTTAAGATATTTCCTCGATATTTTCTTAAACAAAATCTATAAATAGTAGATAATTTTTTGTGTAGATTTTCGATTTATTAATTTATCGTAATATTGTTCTTTATTAAAAAAAAAAAAAAAATTATTTATTTAAAAATTTAAGAAAAAAAAAAAAATAAAAAATTTATATATTTTTATTTTTTTTCAATAATTGTAATTAATGCTCCAATTTATTAATTAAAGATAGCAAATGATATAACACTTTCTTCTGATGTTAGTGAGGCTTATATAATATAACTAAAACAAAAATGTTTACTTTTCACATTCAGGATGGGTTTTAAGAAACAAAAATTCCATTTATTTTTTGAGCATAGTTTTATCAAGTCTTTATTTTGATTTGAATACGTTTGAATACGTTATTGTATTTGGCATGCAAATTAATTGCCTGCTGTCTTAGCACTTTTATTTTATATTAATTTCTATCAGAAGGTGGCGTTTTTATGTATGCGAAAAATTGTGTCTATTTGTCTCCTTTTTGCCTTCAATTCGTATTAAAACTTTATAGGAATTGTTACTTTGCTATACTAATACTTAGAGGGACTCTAACGAGTTTCCGTTCAACTTTCTTCTTCGCTTTATATGTATGTATGTGTGTATGTACGTATGTGTATGTGTATGTGTATTTATATACATGTATGTGTATATGTCTTTTTTGGGTTCACAAAACTTCAAGGGGATGAAGATATATAGATATGGAGACTTTAAAAAGTCCTTGTAGTTGGCGAGTGTTTTTTCAAGAACATGAGGAGTGAACGAGAGAGTTTTATACCGTATAGAGCGTATATATATTATATGTATATATTAAATTATAGCAATTTAATAAGTTTTAAGTATACGCATCCTGTTTTCTTAGCTCATCTAACCTTTAAATTATAATCTTTATATTTTACAAAAACTTTATAAAATGTCATCGCTGAAGCAGAAGAGGGTGCGAAAAGACATAAAAAGACAATTTCGAAATTTATTATTTAAATCTTGACATTTTTATATGAAATTGTCATTTAAATTATGTGAATTATGGAAAAAGTAGTATCAACCACCAGACTTTATTAACTTTGTCGCTCTACCGCTTACACATATACATATACGTCCATACATACATACATACATACACACACACATATATATATATATATACTTACATACATTTAGATACATATATACATTTGAGAATTTAAACATATTTATTTGAATTTATATAAACGAAAGTTCTTCCTCAGTCATGCACGCATGCATTTATTTAAACTTATAGAAGTTTATAATCTATACATCTCCCTTTATTTTTATTTACGAGCTTAAATTGAGAATATATCTTCTAATTTTCAATTTATTCATTATGTTTTACTGATTTGAGAATTTGAATAAGAAAAGCATAGTGTAAAAGTTTAGATTTGAACATAATTAAATCCACTTAAATTTTTACAAGAGTGTACGAGTGCACCTCCAAGGATATCCGTTGCGACTTGCTTATAAAGGTGGCAAAAATAGGTCATCGTTATGTTATACTATATTTTCATTTGGAAATCAAATCTCCCGAATTTATCTGTTTATTCGCAACAATAGAATAGGAGTTAAGCAGAGGTTAAACGAGCTCGTACGAGTCGCCAAGACGAATGCAGCAGTAGTCGATAAGAGGGAGCGACCACGCTAGCAAACCCAATGATATAAGAAACGTTACAAGATTACTGTCTGCTGAAAAGTGGAGAGCTAGCAGAAATAATAGATGTTGTTGTTTATAATGGAAGAAAAATGGCATAGTGAGTATATTATTAAGAAATGTTTGGCGATGTTTCACAGTAATAAAGTCCAGTTTGGGAGTTTTAATTTACGGCAAACGCAAAAAGAAAGAGAGCGGGAGAGAGAGATAAAAGGAGAAAGAGAGAAATAGAGAGAGTTAGAGAGAGAGAGAGAGAGAGAGAAAGGGAGAGAGAGAGAGATAGAGTGATAGAGAGAGAGAGAGATAGAGAGAGATAGAGGGCGAGAGAGAGAGAGATAGAGTGATAGAGAGAGAGAGAGATAGAGAGAGATAGAGGGCGAGAGAGCTAGAGAGAGTGAAAGTTAATATAATCGACTGAGAGTAAGGAATCGATCCACAAAAAAGGCGAAAATAGGTTTATTAGCTATTAAGAGTATGATGGTACTTTCGTGCCGTTCGCGGAGAATCATTTTCATTGATTGTGTTCAAATAAAAACCACAATCAACGACAGTTATCATGCGATTTCTCTGCCGTGTTTATGTGATAAAATTAAGACAAACCGGGCGCCTCCGTGCGGTAAATAAAGCGTCGTTTTTCATTAAGATACTGCACCAAATCACAGATTTACTTACAGATTCTTACAGATTTACTTTGCAGATTCTGCTTGTTTGTCGGCCCACGTTATCGGGATTCATCCACTGAATAAATGAATCTTATTTACTTATGAGAAAGGGATTTCTGGGTTAGTAGTGATTCTCTGTTAGGTCTATGAAATGATTCTTTATAATATTTGTGATATTCCAAATTTTGTTAGTTAGGGTACATGAAGCGATTTGTTAAATTATATATTTGAAGAATGCCATTATATATCTAAATAATGTTAAGATGTTTTCATACCAATTATCTACAAATGGATTATAGAAGCTGCGTAAGGTTTGCGGTTTAAGTTATAATTTTGCACTCATTTATTTCAGGCATAGGAAGTCCTTTTTTTATACTCACCACCGAAGGTGAGGGGTGTAATCATTTTGTCCATTTAGTTGCAATGTTTAAGACGAAAGTTCATAGGCCCCACAAAGTATATATATTCTTGATTAGTACTAAATTTAAAATCGATTTAAGTATGTCCGTCTGTGTGTGGTAACACATTTTTCTGGCCGCAAAAATGAAGATATCGACTTCAAGACTTGGTAGAACTAGTGGAAGTTCTTTCACATACGTTGCTATTGAAAATCGATCAAATTGATACCGGTCCAGGCCAAACACTTTAAAATAAACTGAAAACACGTCTGTTTTCTGACTGTGTTGCCCAGTACTCATGGACCGCAAAATAAAGAGATCCTCTGTCTTCCATAAAAATAGGAAAAATTTGCTACGCCGACCTATTAAAATCAAAACTGGTAGGTATAAAAGATTCGAATAATTTTCTTACTTGTTTTTTTTTTATTTATTTAACGTAAGGAAATTCGATAAAAAGCTTTGTCAAGTTGTATGTTTAAATAGTTAAATGAAGTTAATATTACTAATGAAATTAAAGTTTTAGAATTAAACAAAAGATTGTTATTTACGCGTGCACTTGACATAAAACTAAATAAATATTTTCCTTTATTATAAAGAATGCCGATCTTTTCGATTATTGTGTCAAGGGTTTGCTAGTTGTTCTTGAAGAAAAACAAAGGCTATAAATCTTCACTATCTCTCAAGAACTTTTACGTTAATAATGTAATAATATAATATATAATAGGAAGTGTTGTTTAACAAAGGACATACATGAACATGCATGCCTGAACGTGTTTACATATTATATGTAAAAGCTGTGATAGATAATTTGTCGTTCTATTATAATGAACTGAATGTGCTCGTGATATTTAAATTTCAGAGAGTAGTTATATTAATGATTAATCTATACACAGACTAGAATGAAACTTCGTTTTTATCTTATACTATTACACAATGGTAATAAGAAGAAAAGGTAAATAATTTATATTGTATGTGCATATTATATAAATTAGAGAAGAATCCATTGTGATATGTGCAGATGTATTTGAATAATTTAATTTTTTTTATATTTTTGTTTTTTTTTTTTCTCTTTTCTTTTCGATCTTCGCCACACAATGTAGATTAGTTGATGTATTCATTTTGTTATTACATTTGTCTTTTGTCTTGTAGTACGTCTTCAAAATTTAACCAACTTGTGAATGCGATTAATGCATTGAAATGACCGCAAACAAAAGATCAATAACTTGATATGATTGATTGATTATAATATAAGATTTCTTTTAAATGTCTAGCCTTTTGAATGATATAACTTGTTATAGGTAATTAAAAGGAATTATTAGATAATAACTTTGCCTGTATATTATCGAGAAATTTGCCTTAAATATTGTCATGAAATAAATTTTGAATAATTTTGTTTTTGAATATATTGATAAATTCAATGAGAAAATTATTATTAATAATAATAAGTAAAGGATGAACGAAAATTATGTTGAAATTTAAAAAAACATAGCCTGATCCATAGATTACATAGCTAACAAAGAAAGTATTTTGTTGTCGACTGTTCTTTATTCGAGGAAAAGATATCTTCAAATCTTTCGTAACTGAAAATAGACTTATGTTGAAAAATATGCAAACCCGAGCTACGTCCGCCTATATTATATGATGATGATGATGATGATGATGATACGGTGAATATGTTAAAGGACAATGCTCCGTCATATGTAATGTTAAAAAAAATAGTTTGTGACATTTATATGTTGTTGTGGTGATATTTGCTTTGAATACCTTGAAGAACTGTAATAGAATGTACTGTAGTAAGAGATCATTTTAATTCGTTTTGAGATCTCAAAAATTCATTTCAAGATGCTTAGGAATGATATTAATTATATCAAACATTTTATATTTATTCTGATCTCCATTTGATCACTATGAAGAGTAGACAAAAGCCTTAACATAAAACGATCAACTAATTCGTTGCATTTCCTTTGAACTTTTGAAATTACATCCACGAACATTCATTCTATTCGGTTTATGGATTTTTGAATAAATGTTGTGCATTCGTATCAATGTAAGAATTAAATTTGGTGTAGGTCATGTTCGTATTTGGTTATTTGTCTGATCTGGTTATTAGGATTATCAAAGCTGCTAGAATTCCGTTAGAACATTTATTGCAAATGGATCTAATCTTTGTATTAATATTTGAAATGTTGCCAAATTTCAATTTCTTTGCTAAATAAAATGTGTTCGATTTTCGATAGAAGTAATGAATTTTTTGTTCACCCTGACAGCCCGCAAAATTCTCTCAGTTGATTTCACTATAATACATAAGCATCTTAGTTAAAAATGATCTTTCAAATTTTCAAAATTGACAAAAAAAATTGTAGCATTTTTTACATATATCAGGTGGAAGGCGTTAGACAATCATTTTCTTATTAGTTTTACTTGTGAATTGCATACGCTGAATGAAGTGAACTGTTTATACGAAATATTATTAAATATTTAAAGATAATTGTTGTGTGTGTAACTGCATATGTTATATAAATTTACTTATATTTAAACATTGTGCATTAATAAATAATTATTTTTGTAGTTTTTTAAGCCAATTTTGTGTTTGTTGTTTTGTTTGTGAATTTTTCTTTTTGTTTTGCAAACGTTTCATTGTTAAATTTGTGTAAATTATTGTTGCATATGCTTATATTATTAAAATTAGTTGCATATTAAATGTTGGTTATTATTACAGATGTTTTTTTTTTATTTCTCATTTGAATTTTGTAGGTAAATAACAAAATCTATGACACAGAGTAAATATTTAATTTTTGTTTTTTAAATAATTAAAAATAAATAAAGTAAAAAATAATCATAAAAATTAAAAAAAAAAAAAATCATGAAAATAAATAAAATAATAAATTAATTCACATATATACTTCATTCCAAATAAACGTAGTAACTGGTCTAACAAGAAAAATAATTATATTCTTTTATAACTGTAAACTTTAAGTGCATCCGATTTTTTAGTAATTTTGCACGTCTGCTCTAGGATAACTGATATAATATATGCGGAAATTTTTATCGTTGTAGTTCTGTTGTATTTTATGTTATTAAGTTCATATCTTACAGTCGTACTATAGATGTGATCTTTTATCGATTTGGCCTATTTATCTAGTATGTAGAAGAAAAATTTCATTACTTTCGCTAAATCCAATTTTACCACAGACATTACATGAACAGAATTACGGAAATTTGAATAGACAGACACGTCTAGATAGTTTCACAATTTACTATTAATCAAGAATATATACAAACTTTCTAAATTTTCTGAGTATCTCTTCTGGGTACTGTAAACGTTTTGACAAAGTGAGTATAACTTCATTGTTTTGTAGTGATTATCAAAAACGAAATTATGTGAATAAATATAAAAAAAAATTTTTAAAAATTCCTTGTTTGCTAAAGTAAAAAATACTTTTAGAGTTTTATATATAATTCTAAGTTCGGACTGCAGAGTTGATGTCTTTAGACAGATGCTGTTAATATCTATCGCTTATATATGAGTGCTTAATTATATCGTTTTCTATCCAGAATTCAGATGAAGAACTCTACAAAAACACTGTAAAATTTATAAAACAAAAAAAAAAGCATATCTATCGGTCTTTAGCGCCTCGAAACATATGATTTCTTTACTTTAAAAATGAAAAACTGAATCGTGTTTATACTCTAAACTGATTATGGTAAAGAGCATATTACGCTTGTGCAAATGTACTAAAATCTTACAGGCAACAATTATTATTATGTCAATCAATCCATAAGCATTTCCTGAATCGGTTTTAGTTTGTCGGTCCGTCTGTCCATTCGTCTGATATCTGTCTAAGAATATTCGTGTTCAACTCACAAGTCGTCATTCTAGAAATATTTTAGGTCAATTTTGTACACCGGTATGTTTTGCTCTAAGCATAATATATATGAATAAAACATCACTCAATAAGTTCATAGGATGATATATAGTTGTTTTTTTAGCGATGCTACTTTTGTAATTTTCAAAACAAAAACAAAAGAACGTTTGGATTTATTTTTTTAGAACATAAAAAAGTTCTCAAAATTGTTTTAAAAGTGAAGTTACCTGATATAGCCGACATCTTAATGATATCAGAAGGCATGTATTTTGCAATGAATACACATTTGTCGATGAGAAAGCTCAACGTGAAGTGGGTACCGCGTTTGATCAAAAACAACAATATTGATGATTCAGAACGTTGTTTGGAGATGTTTTGACAAAATAAAAAGGATTTTCTCATGCGACGTGTGACAATAAATGAAACATGAATTCATGAAATGTAAATGAAACAGCAAAAGTCGGTTGGAAAGATTATGACATCCATATTTTGGAATAAATGAATGAATGAATTGAAAGGATATTATAATATCTTAGAATATACAGCAGTATATGTGGTAGTATATAACAAGATGAGAGTAACCGAGTCTCAAGCCGATCGCAGGAATAGTAAAAAACGAAGATGAGTGATCCTACGAACTTATTCAGTGATGTGTTATATATATATATTATTATTATTATTATTAAAGACTTGAAGAGAAAGAGCATTAAAAAGGCACTCATAAGTAAGTAATTAAATTAGTTGTAGTTAAACGTGATTATTTAATAATTATAAACAAGAATGCAGCTGAATTAAGAACAATAAAGAAAAAGTGCTAATTATAACTTTACGTTTTTATATTTATATTAAAATTATTATAATCAATAATAATTAAAGAATTGAATTCTTTATTTAAAAGTTAAACAAAAACGTAATTGAATTAAAAGTAATGGAGGAATAGTCTTAAGGAGTATGCTATCTTTGTATCGTGTGTAATTTTTCTTATCCGCAAATAATCGATATAATCGTAATCGTGAATTAGTTGCTTAATTTAATCAAATTCTGTGAATTGTGGTTCTTAATATCAAATAATTGTTATCTGTATATAAAACTATTTGTGGTCTTTAATGTATATAATTCAATTTTAGAAATGAATGACACAAAATTCAATTTTTCACATATCTTAAGCGCGGTTATGTTATTAATAAGTTTATGGTGTTTCTTGCTTTCATTTTATTCAATTTATTAAAAATCAATTCGCTATCAAATTAACTAATTTGCAAAAAGTTTTTAATTATTTTTTCTTTCAGTTTTCGATTCATTCTTTCCTTTCTTTACTTTAGGAATTATGCAGGTTTTTATAAAGTTTTTGATAAAAAAAACAAATGCTATGCAAACTGAACATACCTTTGTTTTTAGTTAACAAATAATTGTCAATTTAGTTGTAAAACAACTTTGTTGGGAAAATAATTTCTAATTTTTCCCCTCTTTAGTATTTTAATTGCAATAAATGTTTCAATGAAAGAGAAAGAGAGAGAGGACAAGAAAAACGAAAGATAAATGGAGAGAGAGAGAGAGAGAGAGAGAGAGAGAGAGAGAGAGAGAGAGAGAAAGAGAAAGAGAGAGATAGAGAGAGAGAGAGAGAGAGTGAAAGGGAACGAACAAGAGAAAGGAAGAGCGATAGAGATACGGGAGCGGCATGTCCAGAGCTATAAGCATACAAACAATCCTGGGTGTATAATAATGCTTAGCACGTACGGAGTTTATCTCATTCAAAATATAAAAATAAAAACATAAAACAAAATCTAAAACAATACAAAATAAAAACTAGATTCAGTCAGTAAAAGGAAGAGGAATTTTACCCATGTGGTAACATTTAATTGTTAAAAATTGGCACGTCAACAGTATATCCTTGGATAAAATGAACCGTAAAACTTTTTCTTCTTCTTCTGTTTTTTTTCTTTTTTTTTTTTTATTTATTTTTTGTTTTTTTTTGGAAATATTTTTTCACAGAGAGAGTTTCTTTTTTCTCTTTGTATGCATTCCTTTTTCTTTCGATTTTTCTATTTTGGGTAAATTGTCTATCTATACAAAATAGAAACAAAATAGTTCTCTATGTTCGGTTAAAATGAAACTTTTATACATTGAAAGTTTTATGGTTTTTCAAAAAAAAAAAAAAAAAATTAAAAAAAAATTTTCATCCATGTTCTCTTTCTCTCTAATTCGATTGCTGTTTATACTTAAGCTATTTCTCTCTATAAGTGTATGTACGTAGACATATGCTTTCATTTCTGTTGTTGTATTTTTTTTTTTATTCATCAGGTTTATTCTATTGTCAAAGTTTGTTGAATCATTTGTTTTGTGACGTGCAATTACTTTTTTTTTAGTTTGCTGAGAGTAGCAGAGAAACTAAATAGATGAATAGATTGAGGAAAAGAAAGAGGTGGAAAATTAGGAAAAATTAAAAAGTTTACATATTTTATTTCAAAATATATAAACTTGCATTTTATACAAGCTTTCTGCACATACCGTAAAGTATAAATTCGAATAAGTAGACCAATAATAAATAAAATTTGCGGTATGTAGCACACATTATGTATACAATATTTCTTAACGATCTTTTTCGTTATATTTTGACACTAAAATACGTTATAAGTCAACTCATTATTTTACAGATTATTTTATTTTTATTTCATTTCATAAATGAGAAGCATCATACTATCGACTAAGGTTTTATACCGTAGAGAAATTCTAACGGAAATCTTGAGCAATTGTGTTTCCTTTCGAAAAAGTTTGAAATATGTAGAGAAGTCGTGCATTAAATGTAAATTTTGTGCCGGTATTTTAAGAAACAATTTAACGAAATCCCTGACATATATATGAAGAGTAATTATTATTATTTTCATATCTTTTTTTTTTTTATTATTATAGTACAAATATAGTCAAGTGGACATTGATTGAACTATAAAGTAATGTTTAGTGTACAGCTCATATTAAAGGTGATATTCAATTGTGTTTAAGGAAATGGTTTAGAGGCAACTTCAGGACAAGTGAAACAAGTTAGGAAAGTGAATCAAGCCGACTATTCCTATTAAAAGGCTTGATTGGTGGAGAAATTTCTTTTATTTTTCTAGGACGCTTATCGGGGAGCGTCGTTTGCCATGCCTAAAGAAAAAAAAAAAAAACTAAAGGCTTTTAATGCCTTTTTCAACACTTCGAATACATGTTCTGCCACAAAAAGGTTATTTTGCATTCTTATGCGTAGAACTTGAAAAACTTCCGAATCTCCTGCACTAACACCGCCGAAGAAAGGAGATATTGATCACATTTCTTGTGTACTAAAAGACAGCATTACGATATGTTACCATTGAACTTTACAATATTTTCAGATATTTTGCTAAGGTCTCGATCAAGCGTGCTATTTATTTTGTAGCTCAGTACTGCGCAGCGTTTTATTGAAATAGATCAAATTAAAATTAACTAACACTAAGGACTTGACAATGATGATCGTCCTTTTGGATAGGAGGATCGTAATCCAAAAATTTGAACTTTAATGCCCTTGTTTCGCTATAGAACAATTTAATTAATAAAACCCTTAATTCTATTGTGGAGTTTAAAAACCGCTAACATGACTTCTGTGTACATGAATTGAAGACTCAAATATGTTCAGTTGATTAAAACGAATTTTCCCTAAACATTTTCTCTACAAATTTACGTACATAATCATTCTTCGGCAATGAATATAATATGTAGTGGAAACGGTATTAATTTAAAGATTAAACTCTTTTTTATTTAAGTGAACAAATATTTAAAATAATTTTAAAAAATGCATATAAATGTGGAAATTATTTTTTAAGAGCAATAATTTTCATAATTTATTGTTTGTAATTTCATAATATATATTAAAATGCAAAAATTTATAATAATATTAAAAACAAAAAAAAAAAATTACAAAAAATATTTCATGATGAACATCCCTGTTTTATTTGCATTTTAAAAACTTTGTGTAGTTAATGAGTTTCGTGTATATATGTTTTGGAGGAAGGAACAAGGGCCTTATATATACTATATATATATATATATATACACTCGTATACACTCGTATATTACAATTTATCTACATAAGCCTCATCACAGTATCGTGCTATTTAATGAACTGTGCATTATTATTTTTATGCTATTTGTATATTAAAATAAGCCGCTTGTTAACGAACTGCGAAAAAAAGGCAAAAAAAAGAAAAATAAAAAAAAAATGAAATAAAATTGTAAAAAAAAAAGCAAAAATGCACCAGCAATAAGTAAAAATAGATAAAGTTTTACACATTTAATTTATTTAATGGACATTATCAAAAATTAATTGAAATTAATGTTCACTTTTTTAAACTCATATTTCAAATATCTATCTATATATAAATACATATATAAATATACACAGCACTTTCTACATAATGAATGCCAATTCAGTAGAATATGTAACATGTTATATATGATATACATATATACTGAGACGAATTATTATTATTTATTTATTTATTTATTTATTTTTTTTTTTTGAATAATTTCTACAAAATATTTTATACAATTGCCCCGGATCGGAGTTATAGTAATTCCTTCATTAAGAAACATTTTTAAGAGGATTCTTAAGATGTGTAAATATGTTATCGATAGCATAAGATTCTGTTGTTTAGGCTCTCTCATGAATTTTCTTGTACTCAATATCCCAAGAAATAGGCGCTTTGATTCAGATTCAAATCGATTATGATCTGAAATCAACAGTTAAACCAAGTAAAAAAATTATAATCGCCTTTAAGAGAATCTTTGGTATTAATCATTTGGAAAACCAGGCATATATTCAGTGTTAGCTATTTTTCTTTAATAACGAGCTTATTAAGTACTCAGTTTTGGTCATTTTTATTATATAAGTTTGTAAATTTCGTGGTTCGGATTTGGTAACTTCGTTTCAGTATAATAGATAAAATAGAATTGCCATCCTAAACATGAGGTGTTTAGTGTAATGTTTGCAATTTCACAATATGGATCATTTGACAACCGCAGAACGTGTTAGAATAGTAAAGATTTACAAAAATGCTGATTCTATAGTGGCACGTTTTGTGTACTACGAGTAGATTACGGTCGATATAATTGTCCATCTATAATCAAAACTGTGAAAAAGTTTAAAGCAATTGGTTCTGTGAAAAGCCACACACATCATTAAATCGCGCGCTCGACCGAAAGTATTGGTGCTGTCAGAGGAACGTATTTGAAGAAGATCGAAATTGATCCATAACATGGCACGCAAAATATTTGGGCCTATCTTACGGTTCATTACGGCGAAGTTTGGATTTGCATTACAAAATTCACTGAAGCCGGCCGAACTTGCAGTCTATAGAAGATACACTGGTTGGGCGCTCGAAAAACAGCGCTTGGGGCATGATTTTTGGTATCGAATCGTCGTATGCTTACCAACTACGATGTTAACGATATTTAGTTTGAATAGAACGGTACCACAAATTTTCCGGGCGTGAATTGGCCCTTATGATCGTGCGATTTCTCACTGTTGGACATTTTCTTTCCGCGGTTACGCAAGGGACCAAGTTTATGTGAACAATCCTCAAACCCTAGACGCTTTAAAAAAGAATATTCGTGAAGTTATAGACGAGTTATTGCTCGCTATGTGCAGACAAGTAATCGAAAATGACCTCAAAAGGATTTAGTCCTGTAAGATATTTCGTTCAGGATATTTCGTGAATGATATTCTCTATTCCAAAAATAAGGGCAACGTGCATACGATATATTAAAAAAAAAAACGTTGAAACTAAATTTCAATTAGAAGTGTATCTTATTTACATTTATTTTCGGAAGTACGAAATGGATAAATTTGTATTTAAAACTTACGAAGTGTATATTATGGATTGAGAGCATAGAGCCTGAATATGGAGCAAAAATGATTTACGTTTATCGTTATCTAAGTAAAAATTTATACGAAAACGATTATTACACATTCAATTAAGTTGAAAATACTGTACCATGTGTACGCGTTTATCAGTAAACTAAAGAAAAACCTTAGTTAGGCAGTTTATTTATAATGTTGTCATTGAGTTGAAATGATTTTATTTACGTTTGTCAACTTTTATCAATTTTCATGCAATCATGTAAACCGTGAAATTTTATTTACAATTTGCTTCATTTATTGAACGCAACTTTATTAAAAGTTTTTGAAAAAACTTAAATCTCATCTGTTTGCAAAATAATAACAGCACAATTTTTGAAGCAAAATGGAAAAGGGCTTTATAAGAACTATTTTTAATATATATATTTTATTTATATTTATTTATTTTAATATATTATTTTATATCGATTAGAAATCGAAATTTTAAGAAAACTAGGATGTTAAACGTAAAAAGAAATATTATATAACTTAGTGAAGTTAGTTAAGAAAAAAGCCAAATAATTCATATTGATTTCCTTTATAAGTGATATAATCATATAAGATCAGCTGATTTCTTTGTCTCTAAAATTTACATAGTTTACATAGCTTACATAGGTATACACGATTACATGAAAGCCTTTACTTTTTTTTTTTTTTTAATTTAATAATATATAAAAATTTTTAGTCAAGCATTCAAAAGCTTTTGATAATATTAAAAACTTATAAATATTATTCCAATTTATTAAATTATAAAATTAAATTGCGAAAGTTTCGTTAATAATATTTTTTAAACGTTTCTCTGTAATTTAATTTTATAATTTTTTTATGTTATTGCCCTTTTGTTAATTTATTAATCTTACAATTTTTATATTACTACGTAGGAAAGAAACTGAAATAACACGATTGTTAAATTCGCATACATACATTCTTAGAGATTTTCATTTGGTTAACCCTCATATCTTTTACCATTAGTGGCACAATATAAATCCTGAGTAGTGTAAGCCTTTCGCTACTAGTCATTCAAATCTAAATCATGAGTAATGTTATTCTCCATCTAAATTTGCTGTAGAAAATTGTAGCGAATCTTGAGAACTTTCCGTTGGCCCACATAGAATGCTATATTAATTTTGATGAAGCTCTAAGACCAATTCGAACCGTAATCGTCTCATTTCAAACACTTCATACTATTGTTATAGAGAGTTTGCTGATTTGTTATAAATATTTTGGTTGATTTTGGATGAACACCAGATCATTAAGATTACTATGGTCACTAGATTACCTGCAAGAACTATTAAATGCTATTTAAAATATAAGAATTATTTTATTTTAGTTTATTTGATTGTCAGACATACTGAAGATGTATGCAGTCAGTATACGTATATCGTTTACCTCGTCTATTATGTATTTTAACTTATACTTTTCAGTAACAATTCCAATAATATTGTGTATAAACTATATACGAATATTTTTCCATGTGTGTATGATTTTCTTTATATGCTATCGTTGCTCTATCTATCTATCAACAAAAAATAAAACGACTTTTATATATAATACACTTAGGATCCTTTGTAATGGATACCTACGATTCAGTTTAAAGTGAATTTTTTATTTAAATTCGATTTTATTTATAATACGTATCTTTCAGTTAATAACTTTTGACTTTGCTTGCATGCCTTTTGAATAACACATATATTAATGCTTGCTGAATACCTACGAAAATATATATATATATATATATATGTATGTGTATGTATATAAACGCATGATGTCATGCGAAAACACATTAAACTCAGACGATATATCCACACAGAGATAGTTAAGATTATAATATCGATTTATGTGTCTGGAAAAGCGCTTACGCCTCATACACGAGTAAATTTATACACATAACCGCATATGTAAGCGAAAGATATTGAAAAATGCTATGAAGAGATTAAAGTTTTTTTTTTCTCTTTTCTCACATTAAAGAATGTATTTTTCTACAAAGCAGATGAATGAAAACAAGGATGTAATTGTAACTAAATAGCTTTCTTTAAAACAATGTGACGATAACATAATTAAATGAAGACTTATGTTGATTACAAATTCTAAGCAAGTTAATGAAAAAATAACAAAAATTTATAAGCAAATAATAAACAATAAACGAAAAACAACTAACAATCTCAGTATCATAGCGGAACCAACAATTAAACGCAGAAGTTAAAGCTCCAATAACCAAAATATTTCTAATTTCATTTACGTCGTGCAACGGCTTCGAGCAATAATTTCTTAAAATGTATGCATTAAGTTTTTTTATTCGTTTAAAAAAAAAAAAAAATAGATTCTTTTAAAATACTTTAATTAATGTAAAATACTTTATTTCATATATATATATATAAGTTACTGTAAATGCTGATGTAAAATACAGCTGGAGCCGTAATTAGAAATCTCTACCAAACACTAATTGATCCTTGCCACGATTGGCCCCTTTCAAAAGTGAGTAGTCGAGTAAAAGGAATTTTCATTAAGCTTTAAAAGCTTCACTTAAATACTCTTGAATTTTTTTCACATTAGATTAGAATAGAATGGAATTGTATGACCTTAGCAATGATGACCTGTTAAATCATACTATAGTACCGTCAAGGGTTGATAGTCCATAGGATATTTAAAAAAAAAAAAAAAAAAACCATTGTGTTATCTGTTAATATAATCAAAAAACTTACATCTTGAAAATTCGTTTAAATTTTGAAAAAATTACTAAATTTTACACTATCACTAGAACAAAGGTGATAGCATTTCTCAGGCGAGTGAAAAAGTTCATGATGTTCATGGCAGAAATGATTTAACAAAATCATCAGAACGGCAATGGTTTGATTGTTTCCGCTAAAGCCGTGCCCTGCTTTTGCCGATCAAACGTTGATAAAGTTGTCGATATTTTTCAAAATATTAATAAGGACTTTCAGATTTCATCTTATGACATCGTTGTGGTATTAAATATTCAATCATTTGCATAAGAAAGTATAAAAAGAAATCCGCTATATTTGGATACCGTATGAATTGAAAATGAACAATTTAATAAACTAAATTTCCATCTGAAAATATATCTTGAAACGAAACGTAACGAAATTGAGGCTTGTTTGAAGAGATCGATAAGAGACATTGAAAACTACATATATAGTATTAATGTGAGGAAAGATATTGGATGAAACGATAGCAAAGCCTGAATTGATGTCACGTAAGGTAATGCATTATGAGAGGTTTCAACCTGGTCAGATGATTGATTCCATTCTCTATAGGTTAAGACGCGCAATTGAGTTAAAGCATTAAAGTTAATCAATATGGGAAATTACAACAATACCAGACCAGATTGAAACTTTTGATGAAGAAACGTTATAGCTCTTTGAAGAAATGTCTCGAAAATCGAATAATTTGACTTAAATTTTCGCCTTTGAATCTTCACAGATAATGTCTTAAGATGATTATGAATTTCTTATCATTTTGTTTTGTATGCACTAATGGTGCTTTGTTAAATGTTTGTCAGTCAAATATATAGATGTTCTGGATAAGCATGAATACCAGAATCAACTGATTATATTTATATATTCTATACATATGTATTATGTGAAGTTTGTTTCTTAACATAGATCCGTCTAATTATCAGGAAAATAATAAATTAGTCGGTCTTTATTTCGTACAACAACAACACACGTGATGCCCATCATTTAAACTGTGAAAATTAGGAGATAATTGTCTTTCAAACTTGAAAGTATGGTATAAATATCGTAATTATAGAATAACGTTTTATTGCCATTAAGTATCGTTTATTAAACCGATTCAAAGCCATTTAAATGTGCGATAATGATAAACATTCTTTCGTAAAAGATAGTGATTGATGTAAAAAAATTCGATTAAACGAATATATAATTTTTTTTTCTTTGTTTATTTTTCTTAAGATTTTATGATCTTAGGGCTACTTTAGCTGCTGAAGATATTTTGCAAAATATTTACTTAAATATAGAATAATTGAATTGAAAACTTTGCTAGCGTAAGTTTACAAGTGATTGTAAACCGACAAAAAAACGGGCTTTTTATTTCTTAAATTATATTCTTTTTGTTTTGTCTTACTGTTCGTTCGAACAACTTTATGAGTTCACCTTAGCATTTACTTATGTATTATACTAATTACCGATTGATGAAATATGCAGGAAAAGTCTCCATATTTATATTACTTTTTTTTCATTTTCAGTGCGAAATACGATTTATTTGTTTATTTATTTATTTACTTTTTATTTAAAGGCAAAGAGATGAAGTAAGAAAATTATATTCGGCTGTAGCCGAAAGTTTTATAGTCACTATCTTTATATTAAAGAAAACTCATAAGCAAATCTAAAATAGTAAAATTTCAATATTCTATATATATATATATATGTTAGGTAAGAGTGGCCGATTTTTGGACTTCTGTAGAAATGCTATAGAATCGTTTAAAGAACACACGCAGAATTTTCTATTGTTTTATTTGTTGTAATATAACAAAAAAAGACAGTTTTTTAATTTTTAAAAATATGGATACTTTTAGTTTATGTTATACGGTAGGCGTGTACTTTCATCAACGGACATCTTAAATCTATTCAGAATTTGGCACGCATCAAGAATTTATGTACTTTATAGGATCTCTTAAACTTTCTTTTAGTTTTTATAAAATGAATATACAATATATTCAATACGTTCGACTTTCAGTTCGAACTTCAACTTGTGTTCTTATCTCTACCATTATCTTTATAGCGTAGCCAGTAGCTATTTAGGAGTGAATTGTCAAAAATTTTACTTTAAGGCATTGAAATCAAGTAAGGCGATTTTAAAAATTATCATATATAGTAACATATATATATATATATAGATATATATATATATATTTTGCTTGACATAATAAACACTAATTGATTTTAAGTTATGCGTTAATTGATGTTAAAAAAAAAGATATTTAATCATCGTTGCATTCTTTATTGAATTACTATTTAAGTAACCTTGTTGTAAGCGTATGCGTTTGCAGTCCATTTTTAATGAAAAATATCTCAATCTATATAAAATGTAATTGAATCGATTTACTATACTATATTTATATATATATATATATATATATAGAAATATATATAAAGTCTCGTAGCATATTTGTGGGTGTTACAAATGAAATAATAAATATAATATATCCTACGGTAATAAGAAAAAGCGGCTTGTTTGTTGGTTGGTTGCTATATGTGCGGTCTGTATGACTGATTATCATCATCATAATAAAATTATAAGCGGTTTGATTTTAATATAAATTACTTTTTATGAGACAATAATTGATCTGGCTTGATGACCACTCCAATAGCAATAAAAACTACGGCGGCAACAGCAGCAGCATCGCATAAAATCCGCATCATGTTATATTATGCTGTTTGTTTGTTGCTTTAATTTATAATTTTTCATCATATCATACTCTTTTTATTTGTACTTTTTTTTTAAACAATGCATTTAAACTGACAGCTGCATATATAAATATTTATATATTTATTTTAATATATATACATATATATATGTATACATGTGGAGAGAAAAAGAAAGTGAGACCGAGAGAGAGAGAGAGAGAGCGAGAGAAAGAGAGCAAGAGAGAGAGGGAGAGAAAGCAAGCGAGAGATAAAGAACGAGAGAGAGAAAGAGAGAGAGAGAGAGAGAGAGAGAGAGAGAACATTTTATTAAATGTAGTTTCTTTTTTTTTTTTCCTTTTTTTTTTTAAATATCTATATAACAAAATAATCTCTTATGTATGTGAATTTGTTCGAATTGATATTAAATACACTTTTTCGACAAAAGGGCTTTGGTGTAAAAAAAATGAGAAAATTCGCTGACTGGCGTTTTAATTTGATATGCTTTCACGTGTAAATAGATATGTACATATACGAACATACCTACACATGTTTGACAAACACTTGTGTCTTTAAATAGAGAAGAAAACACTTTCAGATATATACAGATACATACATGTATATATATATAAAGGTATATACAAACATATGTACATATATTCATATATAAAGAGTTTATGTGTACGCATGAACGTATATATATGAAAAGTTCTGTTCCATACAATGGCAATAAGTTGAAATGTCAGTTGAGGAAAACATATGTTTCAACGTATTTATGCGCGGATTTTATTGTTGTTAAAGTTATATATATATATATATATATATATATATATACGTATACATATATATTTATATATATACATACATATATATATATATACATGTACAAACATGCATATATACATACAAATGTGTGAGTGTATAGTAATACATATGTGCCTGAACACAATTAAGTACATATGTGTATGTGTTCACCTGCGTAATTATGTAATAAAACACTTTGAACAGATTTTTTCTTTTTTGTAACGAGCTTACGAACATTTGGTTAAGAGAGTTCAAAACAAAAAATGTAATATACAAAGTTTATCAAGGTATCTGCCTTCTAACTAGCACTCTTTACTGAAATTTAAATTATTTGCTTTTCATATATTTCGCTAATTGTTTGTAAAATTAATTCTACCGAATATATTCGTTTAAGAATGACTTTTTATTTAATTGTATTAACCATATATAATTGTTTTTATTACCTGCTTTTTTTCTATTATTTATATATTTTAGCTGCAAGAAATGTGAAAGAAATCTCACCGTTTAATTTAGATGTCAACTAAAACCCAATTTAAAATTTTGAAAGTGATTTACTCTTAACTGAAAGTTAAATTTATTTAATATTTTTAATAGTTTTTCTATTGAAAACCCGTAGAAATTAATAGATTCTTACTCGTAGACGTGTATTGTACCAATGCATTTTCAAAGTACAAATTCAAACAAATTTCAATAATCGATGATAAGATTGCCATGGAGGTTTTCTGTTTCTTTTTTTCTTTCTGAAAATGATGAGCAAATTGACGAAATTATTGAATTTATATGGAATTTCGTTTCGAAAGCTCTTCTGCGAAATATAAAGAATTTTATATAATAAATAAGTGAAAGATGTATTCATCATTTTCATTTAAAAATTCTATTCATCGAGTTTTGTAAATTATCTGAGGTATATAGGCCTTTTGATTAAATAAGGCAAAGATATTAAATAAGGCAAATTTAAAAGCATTAAAAATATGCTGTTTGTCTTAAGTGAAAGCGTGTTTCGAAAGTGACTTTAATTACAATTGTTGCAAAATTTATTAGCAAATAATTCCATGAATTTCAATTTATGCTTGCAACTAGCTTAACCAAGTTTATGAACATTAATGATGCCAACGTCATATTTCATTTGAATGATATTTGTACGCTTAAAGATTAGTTTTTAAATTGTATGGTCAAAATAGTATGTATACGTCATGTGTTAATTTTTTTTTATATTGACGTGAAAATAAGCAAAAAATAGTTATAATCTTTTTTTTTCAATATTTTCTTTGCTATGATCCTTGACAGACTTAAGTTGTGGAATTGAAAAATATGTGTAATCTGTATATAACTTTTCATATTTAAATTTTTGCAACTGGAAAAAGTTGACAACGGTAGGCGATAGATAGAAACGCGAAAATCAATTTCGAATCTCACTTTCGCACTAAAATATCCTTAATGCGGATTTTTTGTTTATTATACTTGGAATAAGAAGACTTTATCGTTAGGTACGATTTATAGAAAAAGGAAGAAAAAAAAAGAGAAAATATATTTGGTTTGACGAAAGCTTTTCAATATCAATACATTGTATTATATTGGACTTTGCACGATATTTCCTTAGAATGCAATACCGCACAGATAATATTATTTTCATTATATTTCAAATTATATTTCATTTTGCAGGTCATTATAGAGATTAAAATCCATATTCACGTACTCTATTTGATTTTATATACGATATACGGTTTTCTTTTTCGACATTTGTAACCGATTTAGTTGAGTTTTCTTCTTATTTAGCGAATTTTATTTAAGAAAAATTTAAAAATAAATTGAATGCTTTAAAGGGAATAAAAAAGATTTTTCTTCTTTTCTTTTTTTTTTCTTTTTTTTTTTTTGTTATTACTCGTCAACGAAATTATGCATCGATTACATCGATGATCTACATCATTCACCCTAATACAAGAATATATCGAATTTATGACTGGTTTGTAGCTCATTCCTAATGGATGTGCTATTTTCATTCCTGTTCATATCGGATGTTTCATGCATCATATGCATATAGTTGGAGAAAAATTACAATTTTCAAAACAAATTATTAAACATTTCAAAGGAATTAACACAAATCCAGATCATTGAAATGTTTTAAAGAACTTAAAAGCAATCAGAAAAACCACTCATGTGCTTATAAAGCCTTATTGTACACTTTACTTTACTTTTCAGGAGTTATACGCACACACGCACTGCAGAATAGTTATCAATAATAAATGGTTCTTTTTTTTTTACTTTTGTAATCATAATGTATACGACTTTATTTTATATTCTGGACATTATTTAATTTTTTCAACAGTTTTCACGATTCTTCTTTATCACCCGATTAAATGAAGTTTAGAATGAAAGAAAGAAGTGATTTTTTACTAAAGACAACAACCTCCAAAGAAAGCTTATCTTTATTTCGATGATTTCTCAAAGCAACGCAGCAAGTTTCTATTACTTTATAGTGTTTTGATAAATCCAACATAACCAACTTTAGCAATGGTTTTAATAAGTAAGTAGCATAGCAGGTACATCCCAGAAACGACATAAAATTCAATATAAAAGGGAAGTTTAATGAAAAAAACAACAACAAAAAATGTAAAAAAAAAAACGATGCAGAGTTTATGAATATTATGCTTATGAAAAAAAATGTATCAATCTATCAACAAAACATAAATAAATAAATAAATAATTTTTTTTTTTTTTGATTTGTAGATAATTATTTGTTTGATGTTAAATCAAAGTAAAAATGATTTTTGCGTTACTTTTTATAACTATTTAATTAATTCGAAACATAAACTCATTTTCAATTATCTTAAAAAATACATTAAACAAATTAATCTTTAATAGGAATTGAAATAATAAAAAAAAGGAAAGTTATTATCGCTTTCCGGCAGGTGTAAAAATATCTCTTGCCTTGAAGAATATTTAAATATACAAATAAAGCCTTTAAAAATCATTCTTAAACTTGAAACACTGTACACTCTTAACTCTTCATATATATATTAAAGTTTTTCAAATTTACTTTTGAAATTTTTTGGATTTTTAATGGGGGCATTGGTGGATCACACCAGTTTGAAAAGTCGATTTGTTCCTTGTCCTGGATGTGAGTACAGAATTTTGCAAATTTCAGTAATAGGCAAACCCGAAGATGGCTATGAGATTGTTAAGAGATGTTATTGATTTAGTTTATATTGCCAGGTTTGCAATTCTCTTTGGAGTTTTATATTGTAGATCCATAACAACGTTGTATTGTATTTTATTTTTACAAGCTGTCATTTGTCCAACCATCCAATATTGCACAGAGAGAGAGAGAGAGAGAGAGAGAGAGAGAGAGAGAGAGAGAGAGAGAGAAAGGGAAATAGAGAGAGAGAGAGAGAGAGAGAGTCATAGACCAAACTAAAGATAAATGCTTTTGATAAACCGGTCAATAAAAGCCACGGTAGTGGTGACGGTAACTTCTCCGTATTGCTTTTATGTAACGGAAATTAATTTTTTGTTTTTTTAAGAAACAATATTGATTTCATTTTATTTTAAATGAATTATTAATAAAATATTGATTAGCACGAAATCACGGATATGCATGTGAACTTATATACAATACGTTGATCAGTAATTCCCGGGAGTGACGAGTAGATATCATCCATAGTAGATAGATCATATTGTTTTTAAAAAGTGTCATGTCCTTTAAACATTTGTCAAAATTTTATATCATTTTCATCATTTATGTCGGAGTTATAGTGATTTGACTTTTACCGCTTTTCTTATTCTGCAATGTAAAAATCCGAATTTCCTGAACATTGATTTACAGCGGGAAAATATACGATTAAAACTTTGAATTGAATTGAAAAGTTTGATGGCAAATCTTCTCTGCCGAAAATGACAATTTCTCGCTGGGTAGTGGGTTGAAGACCCCAAAAAAGCTTATCATTACCAGAAGACATAATTAAAAGACTAATAATTAGTCTCAATAGTCGCAACAAAATGTATTTAATATTTTGCACAAAAATCTTGGCATAAGAAAATCTTGTCATAAAAAACCTGTTTTCGAAATGGGAAAATTCGTTTTGAAATATACCGTTGCAAATAAATCGTTGTCACAAGTCGATGACAATAGTGATTGAAAGGATTAAAGTTCGAATTCCTCTCTCAATCAGAGGGTACTCTTCAAGTCTAGATAGAACCGCCTATTATTTGCTTGCAAATTTCAAAAGGATGTTCAAATGACAATGAGGACTAAAATCGTAATGACAAATCGTTTCTTAAAAAAGTTATAGAAAAAAGAAGAAGAAAGAAGAAAGCCTTGGACTGAAAAAGACTATATCGATGAATAAAGTTGAATTTTGCAAAAAAAAAAATTCCTTTCCTACGTACTCCCGGGATTTATTGATATAAATAATATGTATATTTGAATATAAATAAATAAATACTTATAACTTATTATAAAATAAAATGAAACGGATATTAAATGTTATTCTATTGTTACATTTTTATTTTAATATTTTGTAAATGATCGACGTATGCCATTTTAATTTGATTGACGATTATGGGAAATCAACAAAAATTATTAGATGGATTCTCGCAATAACAACCTTAACGTTAGACCAGGGAGTACAAATATTAAATTATTTTCAATTGTATAGAATTTGTTTCAATTAATTAACAATGATTTCATATATGCATAAGCAATTATATGCTGTACGCTAAGTATCGCAGAGGTCAAGTTTTCACTCCAACAATATCTACACATTGCATTTTATTTAAATTGCTTTTCATATTCATTGTATATGAATTCTTAGATTTATTAAGTTAATTTCTAAATTTAATTTACTATTAAATTTCGTCAGCCGAAAAACATTTTTGAGGTCGTAACTTAAAGAACGTAACGCAAAGAAGGACGGCAGATTAATGGATCGTTTTGGATGAATTTTTTATCTTAACCTAACGAAAAGTAAAAAAAGAAAAGAAAATTAATCAGTTTTATACCTTTAAAGATACGTTTTCAATGGCGTAATCATTACTTGAATAGACAGATTGACAGATAAGACAATTTGATTTCACCTTTTACGCTAAACAATTTTATACAAATTATGAGTAATTCTGCGTTGCGGAAATTCAATGTTTTGGTAAAGAAAGAAAAAAGAATTTAATATTTAACCCAATTATCTCGAATAAACATTCCAAGATAGGTTGAATACATGCATGGCTCTCTAGCCAAAAACAGTCTTAATAAAAATTAATTTTTTTTTATTATTCTTAAATTCTGCGAAATATTCAAAATAATTGTTCAATGTTTAGGTTATATCTCTCGAATCTCTATAGTTGTTAAAAGCAGATCGAAATCGAGCAAAGCTTTGGTTTGTTTCGAAGACTGAAGCACACGGATAAGCTGCATCATAGAAATGAAAGCCGACACAAACATCTCATTTAGACGGTCATTTTCTTTGCCTAAAATATGCGTCAATTTATCAGTGAATAGTGTATTCCCTATCTATCGATGATAAAGGAAAAGAAATGAGCTGCTTATGGAAAGTAATCGTTATCTTCTCTCTTACTTATATGTTAGAAATGTAATTATATTATCTGTATACCTTACCATATACATATATACACATATATTAAATGTATGTATATACGTATATACAGATATCTGAATATGTAATGCAAAGTGTTTTATTCGATACGTGTAACGGATATGCAAGGATAGAAACAACTACCAACGACATCTGTCACAATAAAATTATAAAAGATAGACGGACATGGCTAAATGTTTTTTTCTTTGTTTTCTACCAAATGGTGTAGATATAAAAAAAGACATTAGAAGAAGAAATAGATATCTTATAAGTTTCCATTAATTCATTTAAGTATCATAAAATCATCATTTACGCCCTTCGTTAGAAATCCTTAACTTACATATATATTTAAGTAGATAAATGGAACTTGATAAATATATATATTATTGAGGTAGGTCTAAAGAAATCATATTTTAAAATGAATATCTCTTCTTGTAAGCAAAATTATTTGTCTCATGCAGATTGAACGAAACAATAATTCTAAGTATCACAATTATATGAAAAAATTATTGCTTGTAAAACATAAGTTTTCTAAACGAAAACTTGCATTTAGTCCTGTTTCTCTATATATTAAAAAAAAAGAGAAAAAAAATTAAAAAGAAAAAAAATGATATAAATTTGTGACATTCTTGTATAATTGCTGTCAGTATTCGTTAACTTTAATTTGATTAATGCCATAGTAAATGTCATCATAATAAATGCAATTATAGCATAACTTAAATTTTATAATCATTTAATTATTCATAATTCTTTTACCACCTGAATAAAACTATATGTTTACGGTATTGATAGGCAGCAGTTTAGTCGTTTAACATATAAACATAGAATATTTACTTGAAATTTATTAAATAAATTTTCTTTATTTTTATATATATTAATAGATATTAAATTAGTTAAATTTATTAGTAAAGCTTGGGTTCATTCGGAATTTTTCATTCGAATTTAAATGCAATTATAATGGATTCATTAGCAAATTAAATATAGATTAACGCTTAAAGGTTTACCGCTAAATAGATTTGTATATCAATTTTTCATTTCAGTCACATCCTTATAAAATTTAATATTAATCTCGATTTATATATGAACGCTTTTGTGGACATCGTGCGCATTTGATTTTATTATTATGTTCGTTCGTAAAAATCCATTATCTTGTTTAAGAAAGCTTGTTATTGAAATTTGTAAATAATTTTCGGATTATATTCTGTCCCGTTTGGTTTTCTAAAGAATAATAGGTATTTGATCATATAAAAAAATACTTCAGGCACTTAAAAAAAAATCGTCAAAATTATTTATCATCAGTTTTATGCTCTAGTTCTTCTTTTCTATCATCTTTTCTTCTATAAGCATTACCGTTTACAATATTGAACTATGGCTTACAGTTGCTACATACACGAAATTTCAATTTTTTATTTCAAATTTTATTTAAATCTTTGAACAGCATGATGGACGTATAGGCAGACATCACTATATTGTTTATATATATATATATAACTTCAAGCTTTTGAAATTAACCTCTGGGTGTTATAAGCATAAGTATACATCCCGCATACTTGAGATATAACTAGAAAATTAAATTAATAATTCATAAATTAATAAAAAAATTTCAAGTTCTCGTATGCGTTTTTACGAATTTTTCATTTAATATTAAATCGTTTGATTCCCCTTAATCAGGCAGGAATCAGAGATGATTTTGAACGTTACAAACGAAATGATAAAATTAATTCAATCTCTCTTTTGGTCAGAGCCTATAAAAATTAATAAATAAATAAATTGAATGTTAACAAAAAAAAAAAAAAAAATGTTGCATTTAATTTTTTATTTTATATGCCTTTGACAGTAATTACTTGGCGTGTTTGACATTTTGTAAATTAAGCATAAATTGTTAAACATGTGTGCACAAGCACACACTGATGTAAGTTACATTTATTTACAAACATGTATTTCTGTTCTTTTCTAACATTATAACGTATTTAATCCTCTTTCTGATTTAATGAATAAAATTTTATGTAAAAATATAAAATTTAAATTAAGACGAAAATAAATAACAAGTAAAACATAAAAACCTAGAACCGATCCTCCTAAATAGTATACAGTTAATATGATTCGTTGCTTTTTGTAAAAATATTTCATTTCCATATACAATGAGTTGTCGTTGTGTTGGTATTTTATAATGTTTTCGATACAAATCTTTGAATTATATGGAATATATCTTATATTGTAAATTAAAAACGAAGATTTTTGCGCAATATTTTAAAGAAATAGATTTTGTATAGGAAAAGCAAAAAATTTTCATCTTCGATTTGTTTTCATTCTTTTTTTTTTTTTGTTTTATCTAAGAAATCATAAAAGCCTATCGCAAATATACAGAAGAAACCTTAATCTTCTCGGGCTTTAATGAAATTACGGCTTTCAAGCTTACCAGCTATGAGATCAGCAAATTGTGTTTCGAAAAATGCCACCTTGAAATTTTTTTAATTTTCATTAAAACTTTATGAATAAATTAAATAATAAATATTCGATTTAAAAATAATTAAAATTATTTTTTTTTGATCACAGACGCTCGTAAGTAGCAAAAATGTTATTACAAATAATCTTAATGTTAATTAGGTAAAGTTTTTTTTTGTTAAAGTTTTGTTTGTGATTGTGTAATTATGCATAGACTCAATATTTAGCTGTTATTTACTTGTAAGCTTTGAAATGTAATGATGATAAATTTTTGTAGGTTAAGTTACTGGAGAATAAGAAAAAAAAAAAAATATAAATAAAACTGTCATAAAAGGCATCGTTTGCCATGTGTTATGTGTTATGTATTGGCGTGTAAGTGCAATTTGTTACGAAGATTAATTCGTTTGTCCTTGAAATAAACGGTATTAACGGAACATTAACAGAATTTAAATGTTAAACTCATCGTAAGCCATTACAAGTTCTCTAGTGTACCACCACAACACTTATTATACATTCATTAAATGCCATTAAATGCTTAAAAGGATAATAAATCTTGTGATTTTTTATTTTGCTCTCTCTCTCTCTCTCTCTCTCTGCCTTTCTATCTTTTCTTTTTAGAATTCACAAACATACACACACTCTCTATCTCTCTCTCTCTCTCTCTCTCTATCTCTCTAGCTTCCTTTTATTCATCTTTTCTCAATGCTTCTCCTTTTGCCCCCTCTTTCTGTCTCTCTCTATCTCTCTCTCTTCAAGAGTCTCGTCACTACTCGATATTTGCTTAAAACAGCTAACTAGCTAACTTTTTAATTAGTAGGTTACGTTGGTATAATCCGTTAGTTGTTTTTTCGTTTTTATTTTTCCTACGTTTCCCATTAGGCGTTTTTTTCTTCTTCGTTTTTATTTAGATATGTTGACGTTTGATTTTAATTAAAATGAATTTCATGCTTGTGCACTTGGTTTTAACGTTTTTCGGTTTGAGAACGTTCGTATGTCTGCCAAATCATAAACATGTTTTAGAGAATGATATGTTGGTGGGTCAATGTGGGTGATGATGATGATGCAAATGGAATTGAATTTTTGTTGCTGTCGTGGAGGTTACATGAAGATAATTTGAGAGGTAATCCTTTCTGTTAATGATTAGAAACGCATCGTAATTTAGTTACGACGCAAACATTTACAAGGGTAATGCAAAAGTTTTTCTATTTGTAAAGATTAAACATTTGCTTTGCATACAAGCTTTTCGTTAAGCTTAATGATGCCAAACGACGACATTTGCCTGCATGTAGTTGTTTATTGAACTATAGTTTAGATTTTTTTTTTTTTTTTTAAATGCGCTCATACTAATCGTATAATTTCTTTTTAACAAAAGTATTAAAGAGAACTGAAAATGATATAATTTCAATAAGTAGGTAATCCGTCATACAATTAGATAATCAAATGTGAATTATAAATAATTATAAATATATTAAGAAAATAATTTATTAAACGTTTGACATCTCTCATATATTTTTATAATGAATTTAAAAATTTTAAAGCTTAAAACTTTGCCTCACAGAATTTCATTTGAAAATTTAATAATAAAAAAAAAACAACAAAAAATTTGCCGCGAGTTAAGAAATAATTGCAATAAGAAACAAATTTCATATTAATTAATTTTGATTGTGTTTGAGAACTTTCTTGTGTTACGATACAATTAAGGAATTTGCCGATAAAAATTCGAAATTCATTCAAAACACTTCAAATTTCATGTTTTTCTTTTCATTTTACCAATTTTACCAATTAACTCAATAATGAATGGAGCTTATGAACTTATGGAGAAGAGGCGTAAAATTTTATTGTTGTATTGGCCCCACGTATGCTACAAACGATGATGACATGTTTAATAGAGAACTAACTGATTAACATCAAGGTAACAAATAGCTTTCATAGAAAGCTTAGGTTTGCATAGGATTTGTGATATCCGTTTTGATTTGTGAAATTCTTTATGATTTGACTGACTATTGCTGTTATTTACTGAATTCATTAATCAAAGCCTTGCCAGAGGACGAGAGTACATATATTTGTTTTGTATTTGTGTTAATACCTTTTTTTTACAGACTTTGTATATATTCTCTTGATTATTACATAGGATTCTTTTTTTTTTTTAACTTACATATGATGATATTGTTTTTATCTCTATGCTGTTGGAAATTTTACCTTCGATATCTTTGCCTATTGTTGGAATTCGGTACGCGCAATACAAAAATAATACGATTGTGTGCTATATATTAGTTTGTAAATTTTTTCTAATGTTCCATAAATCAAATATTTAAAGAAAAATCGATTTGCAATTAAATCTTTTTATTTATTTATGTTTTTTTTATATTTAATTTACAATCTATCCGAAAGTCAAATACGATCACCTTATAAAAGTAAGTAAGTAAGATTTGAAGATTTTTCTACACACTTTCTTTGAAATTAAAAAACGAATTTAAATCCATTGCCAATTCAGAGAAGCTACACGATTTATATTTAAATATTTTCATATAAAAAAACATAATCGAAAGCGAGTCATGAAAACTAAACTTCGAGATCATACTCGTGACTTCAGTAGACAAACACAAACAGTTGAATAGATTCCGTCATTTGCTCTGATCAATTATTTCTGTTGCTGTTTCTATTTCTATTTTTTTTTATTTTTTTCAAAGTCCAATTATTTATTTGTATATAGTTTCCAACCACTTGGCTCTTTTAATGTAAAGTTTTATTTAAATTTTTCTTTAATATTTTTGTTTTTTTTTTTTTTTTTACATTAACTAACCTTTGCGTGTTTTCGTATTTATTAACATAAACGAATGAATACTAACTGAGTTTTATTTGTTAAAAGTTCAAAGGAAGTCTTTAAAAGGAACGATATACTGTGCCGCAGGAGGTTTGTTCTAAAATTAAATAATAGTTTGCGTTTACACGTAGAAGGCAAACGAAGGAATATTTGCTTAAAATTCTTTGATAATTAAACACGAAATTAAAAACTTGAACAAAAAAAATTTTAAACAAGTAAGAAAATAATGTTTGGCTAAAGCCGAATCTTTTCCAGCTACCATACATACACACACACACATCTTTATTTAAAAAAAAAAAAAAGAAAAAATAAAAACTCGAAAAGTAAACTTAAAAAATTAAATATCGATTCTTTATAGTATTAGTTGTTCGTGGCTAATTTTTGCGCACACTCGGCTCACTCGGGTCTAATATGTATCGAAATTTTTATCGCTTGTATCTCTTGTAATTTCTGAATAAAAAGCTAAAAAGTTTCTTTTTCTTTTGCTCCTAAAAACAAAAAGAATGTTCTTAATTTGTAATGTACTGTAGACTGATTTGGCCACATTTTCAAGATTCATTTGTATGCAACAACTTTCGATATTTTTTCCAAATTCGAAACCTATTTGTTAGTTTGTGTAGTCGAGGGATGTGGAGAGACAAACAAACTAATGGACAGACATGAATAAATTAATTCGGAATTTCATTTCAAGAATATACATTTATAGCGCTGAAGTCTTCTTCTCAGTGTTGCAAATATTTTGATAAAATTAATAAACCACTAATCTCTGTCTGGTATAAAAACGAAAATCAAGTTATTAAGGCTGCTTAATACGGAAGGAAATTTTCTGTATACCCAAGTTTGTCGAAATCAATTAATAGACGTAACTGGAAATTTTAACAAAAGGAAATTTCAATAACAGATATACAGTTAAATGAATGAACATTGAAAGTTGGTTAAGTTGTCTCAATCATTAATTACGTATAAATTTTTCATAAGATTTTCTTCTGAGTTTTGATTAAAAAAAAAAAAGATTTTTTTTTATACATAATTGGGTCATTCTGAGATCAGCCGTTTTAATGATTGATCACATGACATGAAACGTTGTCTATTAGTTGAATGCACATAATTGTATCAAAAACCGCTTAAGAAAATATTCATCGAATTTACGAAACATTTGACGTTGAATTAATTATATTTTGATTATCATATTTTTATGTACAGGAATTATTTGCTTGGAAATTTTCGATAATTGTGCTCGATACTATACGCCAACTATATTAGTTACGCCGATAAACTTTATAGGATCTATGGGCTGGATATGCTTAACAAGCTTTATGTAATGAGCATAAATCGGTAAAAAGCTTCTCATTCATTGTGGAAGTGTGTGACGAATCGAACGATTTCTACACTGGCCAGACCTACAAACAACAACAAAATTTTCTGTACTTTTTATGCATTGATTTGAGTTGATATTTATCAAAGTTTTTATTTATTTTGCTATATACAAGCCAGTAGTGTCTTTAAAAAAACATGAAGCGGAAAACTTCATTGCATTGTTTTTGCTAATATTCAAATATAGTTTTCTTATATTTTAAATTTTAGGTTTATTTTCAAGTAAATTAAGAAATATCGAGATGTTTTTTTTTTATTTTAATTAACTTCAGAGGATCATCATTCAGGCATGCCATGGAGTGATGTGACAGAGTTAACATTGTTAAAGTTACGCGATTCCAAAGCTATCTGAGATAGGGTAGACGCCATGAACATATTCCTTTACCTATTATGTTTCTCTTGTAATGAATTTGGAAACTGAATATTACTAACAAAGCTTAGTTATTAAGTCCTTCGATTTAAACCCAAGCAGAATTTTGTTATCGTTTCTATATTGTTTTTAAGAATTTTAGAAATTTTACATAACTGATAAATTGAAATTTTTCTTTTTTTTAATAATATTTCATATAACAAGACAGTAATAGTTTTTTTACTACGAAAAAGCTTCTTATAAAAATTTTCTTAATACTTCTTCCCATGTGTACGGCATAAGAAAAACACAGCAAAAGGTTAAAAAACAAAAATATATCAATAGTGAAAAAAATAATCGTAAAACTTTCGTAAGAATGAAAAGAGAATTTTTTCTTCAGGAAAAAATTATGAAAATAAAAATTATTTTAAAGAAAATTTTAAATAAAAAGGAAAAAAGTTTAACGTTTTTTTTTTTCGTTTTCTTATTTTCATTTCTTATATTACAAAGTCTTCCATCAATTCTTAATGGAGAAGTCAAAAAAACGAGAAAAATCCTTTATCCATTAAAATGATTAAATATTCTTGGATTAATTAATAAAACTGTCAACCGCTTTCACTTGTCCTTAAATAAATGTTGAAGCAAAGTTATCTTTTTATACGCTAGCTTTTATTATTATATTATATATTGACTTTATTTACTTCGAAATTTTTTTTAGATTCTCAAATTTAAAAACTTTTAGTAGAATTTTGTTTTTACTTAAATAAATAAAGAAGAGAACAGAATTTAAAAAAAAAAACTTAATTTTTTTTTATATTTGAAAGACTAAAAATTGATCTGAAAATTCTTTATATATAAACATTTTGGATGAACGTGTGTATGTCTTTGTTTTCTTTCCTTACTAATTTGATTTTCTCAGGAGTTAACGTATTTTAAAAGAGTTTAAACAGTCTACATACCATGGTAAACGTAATAATCGCAATTGGTACAATTAAAGTGCTATGAAATTAAAAATATTTAATAAAAAGAAAAGTTAAATAATAAATACATTCGAAATAATCGCAATTAAAAGACAGTGTTTCCCAAAATGTATAAATAAAATAATACGTTCTTTTTTCTTTTTCTTTCTGCTTATGGGATTGTAAAATTAAACCAACCCAACGAACAAACCCCAAGAAATTATTAGAAAAATATCTTGTAATAAAATGTACTGTTACTGTGATGAAAATTTATCCAGTAGATATCCGTTTTTAATTAAAAAAGTTATTGAGAATGTAAGTGGTGGCGAAGTGGAATTCTACAAAAAATTAAGAACTGGTAAAATTCTCGTAAAAACAAACAATTTAGCAAAAGCCTTTAATTTAATATGTTTAACAAGCTTTACGTTTAACACAAATTTAGAAATTACTGTGATTACTACTATACAAATTATTCAAAGGGGTGCGATTTACTAGTAACAATCTCAGAGGGATTCAAAGAAAATGAAATCTTGAAAGTACTTAGATCACAACATGTTCGTTTTCTACCATACTTTATTCAAGGCTAAAAACTGAAACATATTAATCATGTCTCAAATCAATATGTAAAAAATTGTTAAATTGTTGTTGTCTTAGTATTTATTTTAGTTAGTTAATCTAGAGAGTTTATTTGCCTTAAGGATTTTTCATCAAATTATAAATCAATATCTTTTAAAAGATAACGAGATTTCGCATCATTATTTTAATTATTAAAATTTTAATTATATATTCCTATTTATATATAAGTTAAGAGAAAAATTTTAAATTTCTCAAGACTCAATAATAAAAATAAAATTTCGTAGTCATTGTCCAATCAACAATAAGTTAAATACATTTCGTATCGTTCAGCAAGTGAAAATTAAAATACATTTCGATATT
This sequence comes from Glossina brevipalpis, assembly GCA_000671755.1. Classification (NCBI taxonomy): domain Eukaryota; kingdom Metazoa; phylum Arthropoda; class Insecta; order Diptera; family Glossinidae; genus Glossina; species Glossina brevipalpis. Next base: position 390,901 of record KK351208.1, read on the forward strand.
TTAAGAAGGTAATCATTGAGATCCGTCACGTAAACGGGGTATCGTTTTTATATATATATATATATCGTAATGAAGAACGTGTATTTTCGGTGCATTTGATTATTTGCATTTTTAGAAAAATGAAATTCCATTTCAATCTCAAAAAATCAAGATATAAGCGAAGAAAAAAAAGTAAATTAAAACATGAAATAGGAATTTGTGGTTTGTGTGTATAATACAGTTATAGGAATTCCATTTCCGAAATGGTTTTCGTTTTCAATCGATCAGTCGTATTAGTAATTTTTAATGGATAAAATTTAAATGATTTCGGGTAGTATTCATTGTTAATAGACATCAGATATAACCTCAACATTAATCCTTAAATGCATACCGATGCCAATTGTCTACGTAAGTTAGTCTTACCAATTTTATTTAAAAACTTGAATGTGGGCGTGTACGAAACCATAAATTATGTGCGAAAGAAAAAACCTAACATTATTTATAACGGGTAAGTTACATATATTTGACATTTGAATGTGGTGGATGATAACATTTAATATGTCATTTGGGGAGACATTTTCGATTTTTGAGTTTCCTATAGAAGAGTGATTTATGTAATTGAAAAAAAAAAAAAAAAAATGATTTCTCATCTGTTGTAAGGTAAGCTGCCAATGTTTGATATTGCATTTGAAAATTTTAATTCCAGATTTTTTGGAAATATTATAAGTTTTGTACAGGAGCTTTCTAATTTTTGGATTTTTGAAATTATTTCTTGACATAAAGTATAGTTACGTTCCTATCAAAAGCGATTACTTAAAATTCAAAACAAAAGCTCATGTATTTAACGTTTAAAGACTACTAGCCCTTTGAGACGTTTTGGGTTTTCGTAAAGGACCTATGTATAGCTAGCATATTTTAAAGTTGAAATTATCTTAAATCTTAAAAGGAAATGATGAAATATCAAAGAATCTTTTGTGGCGAATTTAAAATGATCGCATATAAAAGATGTGATTTAAATAATTCTTTGATAAATTATTTAAGAAAAAGAAATTATAGAAATATTGCATTTAAATGTGTTACGAAAATATATTTTAAAAGCATTCATAACACAAATAAACAATTTTAGCTTAAGAGTATCGCCTATTTATAAATTTATAAATCATATCCGGTTTATCTTGTATTTTTTCTTTGTTTTCTTCTTTTTCTTCTTCATTTTAAATAAATATTAAGCAAATATTAGCAATTGCTAGCAATTAAATGAATTTTGAAAGGAAACTGGAAAATTTTTGTTACTAAATACCATAAGAAATTTTTCAATATTTTTATAAAAATATAAGTAAATGTTGACATACAGTCAGGTATAAATGTATTAAACGTATTTTTATTTGTTTTTATTTTTTTATGTAGAAAGCAATTACTTTTTTTTGTTTTTTTTTCTTTATATGATATAATAGTTGAGAAATGCACAGAAATTTCTTCCCTTCACATATATACATATATATATATATATATATATATATATATATATATATATATTTATGTAATGATTTATAAGCTACAAAGTGTATTTCATTTAAGTGTAAATCTAGCTCTGTGTTGTAAATCCATTTTTTTTAAAATATTGCATAACCAGCAATTAGTAAAAAAAAAGAGGCAAAAAATAGTTCGAATATAAATCACCACACTCTGGATAAACGTTTGTCTGCATATTTTACTCGTTCATTCAAGCTGAAATGTAATAAATTTTGCAATTATTCTAACCAAGAAAATGGAATAAAATTTCAAAGTTAAGAAAACTTTTGAAGAAATATATATATATATGTATATAGATATATATATATATATATATATATGTATGTATCTATGTATGCATGTATATATATGGCATAGGTCTGGTTTTCTAGCACCCCTATAACAATTATTATATAATATATCCAATCGGTTACGTATTAGCGTGTCTGTAAAAACGTAAATATGCGTTGCTTTCATATACAATAAATCATTCTTTGTAATATTTTTATTCCATTGTTTACGATATTTAAAAAGTTTTGAAAAATCAATAAATCAATCTAATACTTTTGCCACGAAAATGTAGATTCTCAAAAATTAGTTATCCTGCCCGTTTGAATAACACATTTGCGTCTACTATTCGAGTACACTACATATTTTCCATTTTAAAGCTATAATTGTTACGGTCATTGTCAGTTTTTCCGAGATGATATTGGGATCGATTTTAAAATTTTAATTTGACAGTCAAAACTTCACTGGAATATTTTTTTCATTTTGTTTACAAATTTAATGGTTTCTGCAGTTTGAGAAAATTTTCATTGCTTCGCTGCATACTGAAATATGAAAATTATTGCAGAAAACTTTTAAAAATTTATCATAAAATTCGAATATAGCCGTTGTATGAATTTACTTATCTAATAGATGTTAGTTCAGTATTAGCATATATTGTAAGCATTACATTATTTAGTAGCGTTGTAAGAAGTGATATAGGTTTTGTAAATGACTTACTGTCGACCTTTTTCTAGCATGAGATGATATCAATAAATTCAATAGAGAAATGAATGCTAGTGACGCCTCTAGTTAAATGGCTGGTTGCTGGCAATAATGGTTGCCAGGATGACCTTGAGCTGCTGTTACCATTACTAACATTATTACTGCGAATATTGTTAGCATTACCGGCACCAACTATACCAGCTCCATTATTGGAACCCGTAGCATTGTTGCTTCCGCCTCTCATATCTTTGTTGTATGATTATCCATTCTAGAGGTCGACTTAGTACGAGTCTGATAATTAATATATCTTTGTCGATTTATACTAATTCGGTATGATTTATACAAAACAAATAAGTTTTTCTAAAATAGTAAACAAAACGTAGAATAAAATATTCATAAAGAACACTTGCAAATAATTATCAAAAATATGCATAAAGTAATAAATCGTCGGTTTAATTACTTTCAGAAGTTGCTTGTTCTTCAAAGTTTACACAAACATTTTGACAACTAATTTCACTTTTATTTATTATGATTTTTCTTTAAAGAAAAATCAAAATGGAAAATAAAAAAAAGAATAAAAGTTTTTCTAGACGAAATGTCTTAAGAATGTCATAAGAAAGCTTCTTAATCGTAATTTCATTAGCCTGAGATTTATTTATTTATTTATTTATTTACTGGCAATAATTATAGTTTACATTGAAGTCGTAATTTTAATAAGCGAAATTCTTATAGTTTAAATATTAAAATTAAGTATTTCAAGAGAGGAGATCGTTTCCTGAAGACATAAAAAAGTTAACAGTTGCAATTATCAAGTAAACAATTTCTTATCGTATTATCGACTAAAGCTATAAATACGTAAATGTAAATTCAAATATTAAACTGTAATATCAATTCTAAAAGTAGGCACATAGAAACAGAAACGAAAGCCGAATATGTACAAAGCAAGCAAGATTTTAGCAGTTATTTATGCAATATAATGCTTTTGATCTTATTAACGGACAAAACGGAAAAATCAAATCCGTAGTAATGATAATTGAACATTTTACGCATAACCCGAAACGGATCGAACAACTAATAATTAGTTCAATATTGTGGCAGTTGCAAGAGCACATAAAAATTGGTAATTAAGTTGCTGGAGTGATTTGAATGCTCTCTATGCGTGCCATGTAATCACTTTCACTAACAGTACCTATATTTTTAGTCGAGAGTGCGTTTCTGTTTTATGTAGATCTTAACAAATCTGTTACAGATCTAACTTATTCAAAATTCTTCACTGTTTTGCCTACAGTGAGTTCAGATGGACGATTATGTCGACCATAATTTGTTCGCGCAACGTATCTACTACAGAATTATTACTCTTGTAGTAAACTTTTACTATTTCAACAGATTCAGCAGTTTTTAAATCATTCATACGGTAAAATGGCAAACGTTACACATTGAACATATAATGCCCTGGATGGCAGTTCTGTTATACACATGCTGCTGAAACAAGGTTTGCCAAATCCTGGACCACGAAATGGATAATCGTATACATACATTTATTTGAACTTTTATACTTTTTTTAATCTTCTATGAGAGATAAGATATCGTTTATTATGCCGATAATAAACGAATTAATCACTTTTCACAATTTGACCAACAGCCATTAACAGAAGAACAAAAACGTATAATAAGTTAAGTAAGCTATGTTTGTCAGTATGTGCCGAATGTGGCTGAAGCCTACTATAACCTTTTTAAATTGTTTCATTTTATTTTACCTTAAAAGAGTTTCTTAAGGATATTTATTATTTCCTTTTTCCTAACAAACTTCAACATTGTTTATCACTTGCACACCTAAAAGTATACACATATTTTCTTGATTTTATACCATTAAAGGGTATGCTATAAATTTTGAATATTTCTTAAAATATGTTTACAAGTATTTGTTGAAAAAATTATATTTTCTTTTGTTATTCTCTTGCTTTACATATATCCTTCTCTTTTTATCTTTCGTTTTCTATTTCTCTTTCACTCTTTCTCTTTCTCTTTTTCTTATTTTTCTCATCTATAACATAATGTAATTAATTTGTCATTTACAAGGTTTCCACTGAAAACTGAAGCTATAAATAATGAAGTGAACAAAGCCTTTTAATTATTTTGCTAAATATTGAAAATAATTTTGCATTAGAACTGCAAATTATGATGGAAATATATTTTAAAAGTTTTCAAACTTAATTTAAAACAAGACTAAGATGATATTCAAGATTATTTAGAATCTATTTAATAATGCAAAATAAATACATTTTAAATGGAATACGAGAGAAGATTAATTATTTTACGCTGTGCGTGCGTGGTGTTTGCTTCGATTTTCTTAGTAATTTTGAACAATAGAAAAAGCTTTTATATTTCTCTTAAATAAAACTATGCAAAATTTTAAACATTTATAATTTAGTTTATAGAGAACTTTGGTTTTGGCAAAGATACAAAATTTAAGATCTGCAGCAATAACAGCAATACCAACAACAATAATATCAACAACAACAAAAAAAAAAAAAAAAATAGAAAAAAAAGTAATAATATTAATAAAAGAAAATTGCCTGGAAAACATGAAAATACCGTATTATGTTCCTTGATACATAGAAAACAAT